>ML777920.1:951632-973600 GCA_009831015.1 Picea engelmannii
GAGGGTTTTTCATGGATGACCACGTGATTTTTCTAATTTATGTAGCAGATGGAGCAAAATTTTACAAAACAAATTATAGATATGATTTCCTCTTTAAAAAATATTTGATTTCAAAAAAACAATCACCCAAATCAGAGCTCTAGACGTGAAGATATCATTGATTTAAAATCAACCATTTTGGGGGGGTTTTCATGACGATGGTAGGACTGTAGAGCTCATTAATTTTCACAGGGTGCTCAGTTTGCACTAGATCAATGCCATAGGATATAGAATTTTAATATCTTTATTTTGATATCTTATATGTGGTACTTCCAATGGATATTTTCTCTCGAATCATGGAATCCATCAAGACAACATTTCAAGAAATCAAAGTTGAATGCAAACTACCCAGGAGAAATATATTCAAGAGCTCAACATTGTATGCCATGGAAGGTATATTATGCAGGCCATCAAGGATGAATACAATCAAGAAGCATATGATTGGTATGATTTTGAGACCGATTGTGATGATTGATATATGGATAGTTGTCATTTCTAGAATGAAAACCACTTTCATATTTTATTTGATGACTCTACTCCACCTTCTATAGAGAACAATAGTGTGACAAATCAGGAGCTAGTTATGACTGCCAGTGTCTAGTTTGCATATTCTCCACTAGTATTGTTTCTTCCAGATTCATCTTCGACCCTATCTAGCTATGCGAATGGATCTGTATATTAATATTCACATGATCAATGTAGACCTTTGGATCAACTGCCTATTGAGTTTCGATATCTTTAGTGCAGAGTTCACATGAGCTCTTGGATATGGGACCCAATTTTATATTGGCGGTTGGACTACTTAAGCATGATGGTTCAAATTTCTACATGGGACCATAGTTCTCCAACTTATTTTCGCACTATGGTCCACACTTATCCATGGGACTCTGGTATATGGTTGTACACCCTCATAACAAGCATTGAGGACAATGCTTTCATAAGGGGGATGTAATGTAGTGTAGCTAGAGACATAGTGGGGGGAGGCGGCGACGGGGAGGGGATAGTGATAATAATGGAGGCCATTCAATGTAATGTGGACTAGATCAACTACACTATTAAATAAGGCCCACTATGGTAGTTAGATATAATAAATGTAAGAGGACTTACTATAAGGTTCTACTTCTAGAAGGTTCCTCCTCTAGAATGTTCTTAGGTGGTTGGTAGTACTTATGAAGGGTTCAAGAAATTTAATGAAACGAGTTGAGAAGTATTGTATTTGGAGCGATATCGCAATAGGAGGATGTCCCCTCGAAGAGTAAAATGAACAGGACAAGATCCCTTCCATAATAGGATCTATTGTATGGTGTTTCCCTACCTCAAGGGTTTTCTCATAACAAAATTTGTTTCTTCTATATTGTTCTCCGAATATTTGTGGTGTTTATGTATGCAAGTATTTGTTCTTAATAGCATATCTTCACTCATTCTAAGGAAGCATTTTCACTTGGAGATATGTCACCAATACCAGGAGATGGTGATTTATCTATATTTTCATCCCCGAGCCATTGAGCACCTGAAGGTCAATGATAGTCAAATTCGGTAGGCACTTATTATAGAAAATCCATAGGCAGTGATTACAATAAATTTGCAGGTAGTTATTATAGAAAATATGTATTTCACTCATAGAATTGGGGATCTGATGCCATAAGCGAGGAATGAGGATCAACTTATCAGAAAATCAAGGACCCAATATAGAAGATCAAGGAAAAGTTATGTCAAATGCTATAATGGAGATCTGAGCTATTTTTCATATAATTTGTTTTTGAAAATAGAGTGTAATTTGTAATTTCTGAGAAGTGATATTTAGAGGTGATTTGTGAGGATATAATGTTGAATCTCGAAAATCTAGAACATGGGTTTTATCCAGAACGTGCTCATTTAGGTGACTCACTAGGAGATTTCTCAAAACATACATATTGAGAGAAATATGGGGATATTTCTAATATGGTTTCTTTCATATTTCCTGTAGCGATCGATTTTCGAAACCACATATTAAGGGTTGCACCCAACCAATGAATAAAATTGGTTTTTAAGATCCATAGATAGAGTCATAAATATAGAGATTATGTGGGATATAATTTATCATATATATAAACAAGATGAATAGATGTGTGGGAAGTACCATATATTTTTTATTGTCAAATCATATGGATGAAAACAAATTGTAACTGTTGATTCAAAAGAAATTCACTCAATACAATGGATTCCTGGGTTAATTTTATGTGTCAAGTTTCTTAAGTGTTATGATTTTGTTTAATAACATATGCCACGAGGGCCCCTTGGTATGTGTTGTATATTTCCTTTAGTATTTATCTTTATAATTTCTCTTTCTTTTGATTACATTCATTTCTTCTAGATTCATATTTGTTGTCATAATTTCCTGTAGGTTAAGAATATTCCTTTAAATCAATTTACAGAAAACAATCACTTTGAGTATGGTGAATAGTAATTGTTCCAGATATAGATTCTCAAAGTGCTCAACTTAATTGAATAATCTTTCATCTTCCATGCAATATAAACAATTTTCATAAAATATACTCAGAGTTGGTTAAGTTGATAGTTTTCCTGTCTTGTGCATTTCCTTATTGTTCAATTTATATTCAATTAATATTTTAAAACTCGTAACCATAAACATCCTCTATGATCATATAGGTTTAGTTGGATAAACAGAGTGTGCTCACAATTAATCACACTTTGAAGAGTGGTGATTAACTTGTAATCTAAGTCCCTACCATATGACAATCAAGTCTAAGACAATTGATTGAGAAGGTTAACTTTTGTTTGTGAGTCTGGAATTTTATTGTTTTGGTTTTAGTAGGAGTTCATAGGAAATTTCAAGACTATTTCTACACATATTTTGCTTATGTCTCATAAGTTTACCTACCCGGATTGATAATTAAATGTTGAGGAATCTATACTACTAGATCATCCCAACAAGTAGTGCTCAATGTTCCAACAAAACTTTCCCAACAACTTAGCGTTGTGAGTTCCATCATATGGCTCAGATTCCTTTATCTTGATCCTCTTCGGCATGACAAGAGATATATGTCCATTAGCCAAATTATGTTTCAACAATGTGATGGTGTCATCTTGGTCCTTCAACCTCTATGTGACTACATGAAGTGTGTTCTTTGCTGCCTTGAGTTTATCATGAACGCCATTCATCAAGGTGTCCATCATTAGATATGCAATTGAATGTCACTATTCAATTACTTCGTTAAACCCAAGAGTCATCTTTCCCATATCAGTCTCCATCAATTCTACCTTCTCACCATGTTGGCACAATGCATCCTTCATCTGCTCAGTATTCCTCTCCAAGATGACGAGTTGGTCCTTCATTTTGTCGATCTTGGGCTCCCTATTGGTGTCACTTCCATCGACCATGGATGTCCCTCCAAGTATCTTCACTTTACTTGTGAAGGTTTCATCCAAGGCACTGAATAATTTGTCTCAATACTTCTTCAAAATTGTGTGATCAACTCTGTGGTTACTTCTGTGATTGGGTCTACACCAATCCTACAAAAAAACTTCATTCATATTCCTTTTCCAAGTGCTTCATTCACCCTCAAATATATGTTCTTATATTGCTCAAGGAGTACACCCAAGTCTACTCACAAGTCATGAATTTCATTCGCAACTCGATCGTGTCACAACCCACCAACTCTGTGCTTAGGTTTCCTCTGCAATGGTTCAATCGGTCTGACCCTCACCAAGCTTGTTTCCATAATATTTCACCAAACAAGTGTGCCCATCCCCTGCAAATTTTTTTACTATAGTAGTGGTGGATAGCACCAAACTATTTCTCAAGTTTTCTCTGATACCGCCTGTCACAACCCCACAATATGCTTGATTAGATCTTGTGATCGTTCAACTCCTGAGGGAATGCAACAACATGATGGTTCTAACTTGGTTTCTTGGCACACCAAGAATAATGTTCTTGAACTATGGATCCTCACCTAGAGCATACCCATACTCCATTCTAGGCTATCGGTGAGTCACACTCCTACCCTAGTGCAATTATTTTTTACTTAGAAAATTGTTAACACAGTTTAACACTTAGTCTTATTTAAGCATGCATCCATGAACATGAGAATCTAAGAGAGAAATTGCAGAAAAAAACGAAGACAAACTAAAAAATAGTGTGGGAATCACAAACCATGCCTAACAATCGGATAAGTCTTTGTTATTGCAAAATAGTTACAACATGAGCACTATTGACTCAATTTACAACATGGAAGAGTCAAATAACTCGCCTCTCCTCACCAAGACATTAAAGAAAATATATGTCGCAACCTTCTCTGCAATCACCTGCAGTGCACCTCAGACGTTCCCACAACCACAAACTTGTTATCCCTTCGTTTCCACATACTTTCACCAACCACAAACTTGTTGTCCCTTCATTTCTTCCTTACACATGCCTCCAGAGACCTGCATTTTCAGAATCCCCCAAAACCTTCCAAAGTTTACAACTCTTGGATACTTTTCTTCCATATTGGAAACATTGCCTCAATTCGTGGCCACATACTTGCCTCAAACTTACTCTCCAAATATCTATGCCTCCTTTGGTTGTGTGCCCTTTATTTTATATGGACTCCAAGAGTCACTTGTGCAAAACGTCATGTCTTTTGGGTGTGTCGCACCCCTTTGTGAACCCACACACAACTAATTCATCACGCCTTTCTGTAGACCCAGTGCACCCATCCAAATATTGTGCACACATCAACCATTCGTCTCTTTTATTAGTGCATCCAATCCTTGGGCGTGCACCCCTTTCGTTGTGCACTCTTCATGTCGATCGCCATGACTCCTCGTGGGTGTGTTGATGGGGTTGTCCAACCTCTCCAACATTCCCATGTTGTTGAAGGCATACATGTCCAATCCTTGGGAACGCTCCCAAGTTACCCTTCCCTTTCCCAAACACAACCCAATTCTTTGTCAATATTGCTAAGGAAAGATGTGTGCCCCCTTGATACTGCACTTCACCATCGTGCATGCAAGGTGCTCCTGCTCACACCCAAACATCTTCATTCATAAAACTGATCGCTTCTTCCTTTTTCTCTTCCTTTGTTTCATCACTAAATTTTCCTAAGGAGTACACACGCTCGGTGGGTGTTGTGGGAGAACTTATAGTTTCCAACATGTAGAATTGGGGAACCATAAATGGTTTATGGGTTTGTTATGCATATTTATTGAGTGGTTGGGCAAGAGGAATTGAGAGAGAAAATTTTTAACTTACTGTTATGCTATCAAAATTTCTTTAGAACCTTTATGCTACTGAATACTCTTGTTGAAAGCATGGAGACCTTGTAATGTATTGTCACCATTTGCTAATTGTTGAATAACACATTGAGTGTGATTTGGAATGGGGGTTTTCTCTCAAAGGGTTTTCCTTAAAAAATTAATCAATGTTTAATGGTTGCATGTTTCTATGTTGTTCATTATTGTAGTTGTGTTTATTTAGTTTTTTTCACAATATTCTCTTATCTGTTAATGTAGGAAGCACATTCCACACCTATTCTTCATTTCACGATTATCAAAAACTAGTCGTTTAAATCAAATAACCTGCATTTTTGTTTTTTTTTCATAAAACACTTTTGTCATATTATCCCAATCCAACGGAAAATATTCATTATCATAGAGTTATTTATTATTTATTCCAAATGATTTTTCATGCACACTTCCTCAAGTAATACCGGGTCTATAATTGTAATTTAATATTTGATCCTAAATATAACTATATAGTGAGAGAAAGTTGTCATTATTGCCATTTACTTATATGAGTTAAAGCCTTAGCTAAACATGTTACTTTGTGTCTTCAATGTACTCCATTTTATATCATTTTGTACTCGCAACACACTATATTATTAAGCTAATCCACTCAAATCTACTGCAACCTCATGTTTTAGACATTAGAGCATGCAATGCATGACTCCTCCGAGTGTTGTAAAAGATGACCATGTGAACTCCCACAAAACCACCCCTTTAATTTTCTCAAAAGTTAAATTTATAAATAAGGTATAGGAAAATTTGTATCACCAAAATCTTAAATTATGAAATAGTAAAATGGATTATGAAATAGTAAAATGGCAAGTGGATTCATTCAATCCAGGGAAGTATTTTAAATGAAAAGGAATTATATATTAACCTTCATATCATATATCATGAAATTTAATTTAATAATCTACTTTGAAGCATGAAGTGAAAAAATTAATTGTGTATTTTTTATAATTTTCAATTTATGACCTATCCACAATTTATAAAAAACATTTAAATGCAATTTATTATGATCTCGTAGTAATTTTTAGTTTTTAATATTGAATCATGAATACCGTATATCCAAGAATAAGACAAATATGTCCCTTTACTTTGCATATCAAAATATATTTAAGGTAGGGAAACACCATATAATGATCTTTTTATGGAAGGAACAACTCCTATTCACTTGTTTTTTTGACTAGGCAACTTCCCACAAGCTAAGCTCCAATACAATATACTCCAATACATGTTTCATGAGGAGGACTCCATCCTTATTTATAGCTAGCTAGAAAATATGAAAATAAATAACGAAAATAAAAAAATGTTCCCCTTGTGACAAAGAAAGATCTATAATACCCACTTATTATGATCTTTTAGTGATCCTTAATCATTGATATTGAATCACATACAATATATCCAAGAATAAGAAATAAATTCCCCTTTATTTCACATATCAAAATACCTTTAAGGTAGTGAAACATTATACAATTATCCTTTTATGGAAGGATCAACTCTTGTTTATTTGTCCTTTCAAGCGGGAAACCTCTCAATGAGATAAACTCCAATACATGCTTCATAAGGTGGAGTCCATCTTTATTTATAACTATCTAGAAAACCCTTATCATAACTAAATGCTAACTACCTAGTGGGCCTTATTTAATGAAGTCACATTACATTTATTCAAGGCTAACTAACAATTGTGCTTTACTTAATAAAAATAAATATAATGGACCTAATACACCTCACATTAATCAACAACATACCTACATATTAACTTTAATGAGACCTTTGACCCTAATTACATCCCTTGGCAGAATCCCACCACAATTAAAAGATATAATAAATTATAATCTGAATTTTCATCATAATGATAATTGTAGTGGGAAAGTTATATCAGCACCCAAGTAGAATATAATAGCCTTTTCATAATGTATGTTTGTTTTTTTTAATTTATTTTGATAGTCAATAATAACAAATAAATTAAATTTGATGGGTTAGTGAAATCAATTTGAACACAATATTTCATGGCAAGATTTACCATGAGGCATCTAGTTCTAGTTGTTTAAGGTTTAAGTTTGATTGTGTCCCATGGGTTACTAGCTGCTATTGTGACTGATGGTTAATCCACCCTCCATCTGGATATTCTAGGGAAGAGGGGACACCTAACAAGATTTTTTTTTTGAAAAAAATGTTATGCAATCACATGAACGTTGATACAAAATATAAAGAAATGTCATATTGCATATTTATCTATATGAAAGCAAGGTATACCCTCGTATATAAATATTTACAACAAATTTATATGAAATAATAACAATATATAATTTTCTATCATAATAATAGATTTTGTTAATGAACAAAATAAATATAATATTATTACAAAACATCATGAGAAGAAAGAATATGTAATCATTGTGATACTAAGAAAGTGGAAGATGAAAAATACTTTCTATTATAATGATATGTTTGTGCACATAGGTCTCAATTGCAAAATACATGTAATATAATTGATTTTCATAACTTGTTAATCCATGAAAAAAAAATCTAGGAAATATTTTCTCCAATATTTTTTAACACAAAAATAAAATGTTAAAACAAATAAAGTAATTACTTATCAATTTTTTTAAGGTGCAATAGACCCAAATTAGCCTATATAGACAATAATCATCATTATAAATAAATTTCTAATAGAATTAGTTATGAATATTCACTACAAAAATCATTGTGTTTTATATTGATATGTCACTAGTTTAGTTTTCAAAAGACATTAAATATGCTATAATTGTCTAAATTTCATATTAAAATTTACTTTATCTGTGAAATGTTATGTATATGTCAATGTTGTCTTGTCATGTCAGTGGAAGTAAAGTGCTAAAATTGTCCCCACTAAACTCAAGTCTCTCAAATGACATGCTTTTATGTGTGGTGGTGCTTGTGTTTTCCCTAATGCTATAAAAAATGGTTGATTCTAGGCACGAGTCTTGAGATAATTTGATATATTAGATACCTCCCACTCGCAACTACCCACCTAAACAAGCTTTAATACTAGTTGAATGTTCCAAGTGAACTTCACTTCATTAAATATCCTTTCATATTGGAAGAGTGCATGATTGTCTTGTTAGGATCTGAAAACATCTATAAAAAAAAAATAGTTATTTCTATGTATACAATTGACCACGTGGTGGGATCCTCTTTAGGCGCATTGCACTCCATCATTGTTTGCATCTTTCTCTCTCAAAACATGAGTGGAAGCCATATAATATGTTTTTTTAGGTAATTTAGTTAATTGGTACCAAGAACGAGCATCCATCCATCCCAATGATACGTGGACATGGTGTCTAGATTCTTCTATGCCACTTCAATATCAACTATAGTTGCTATTTTGATTCCTTTTTGTTGTTGTTATGTTGTTCTAATATCTCTAGTCATTTTTTTTATTGCTCCATGTACCTCTATACCGGGATCTTTTCATGTTCCAAGTTGATACATGATAATTTTGTCGATATCCATGACCTTGACTTGATGATTGTTGGTTCTCATAGTTGTTTGGATGGTGATATGTGATGACCTTAGTTATTGGTTCTTCTTTCTTGACTCTTCACACCATGGTTTCTTTGAGAAATTTTCTTTCTAGATTCTTCCTCATTTTTATTCCCTTCTTGGGGCTCTCCTTCAAAGGATTTTTTATATTGTTCCTATGATTTAACCTAGGAGTCTCCATCCGATTTTTTTGTATGTACTACAATTAGTTTCCTTGCTAGGATTTTTTCATGTGCCACCTTGGGTGCTTGTGATTTAATAAGAGAAATTTCTTGTAATGCCATTTTCTTTTTCTTTACTAAAGCTTTATAAATTATTTTTTCACATCAATATCAATTATACCAACTGAGTTCATCTAAGGATATCTAAGAATAATATTCACATCATCCATATCCACAACACAAAAATCTAAACAAAAAATATATTTATTTATAGTAATTTTTAAATATTCAAAATTTTGAACATTCTCACCCTCAACATGTGTGCTTCAAATATGATTTGTTGGAACATGCAACCCTTTAGCAAAGTCAATATTAATGAAATTATAATTTTTTATAGGGTTGATACAAATAATGACCTCTTGTTGAATCCATCCATGAACCTGTAGTAGGAAGTTTGCAATAAAAAATAATCCCTTAGGCAATTGTCCATAGCCTTGGATCAGACTTGTGACTGCCCAGAAGGTTAAAAAATAATACATCGTTAAAACAAGTGGAGTGCAAGAACTACTATTTTATATGTCCTTAAAAACAAAACTATCCTACGGTGAGCTATAATAGTAAACTTGAAGCCAAAACAATATCAATAACTAAGTCGTTGCTAGACATTAGGAGGAACATGATCATTCTAAGAGAAGGTTGGGATTCCCATCGATAGATGAATAGAAAAATGCAACAGAATAACATCTTGGGTAGACATATCAATGACCATACATTGGAGAGACGTGCTCTCAAACAAAGCCACGAGCTAGGAGATACGCCCATTCATTTAATCTATGTTGAATTTTAGATCTTCCACCTCACGAAGTACTTCAAAGATGAGTGGAAGGAGTTCTTCCCTTTGGTAGGAATATCATGGAGAAGAGTGTGTAAACAAATTATTCTATGCCAAAAAGAGGGGAGCCCAAGGGTGAGAGTGATTGTTGGCGGGCTAGGACAGTAGCCAAAGGAGAAGGAGAAGGTTCAATTTTGACACCCATGGTTGCATCATCCTCATTTAGCCATTCAATTCAAAATCTTGATATCATTGGAGCCTCCTCCATAGTCAATTCCTTTTGCTCATTAATATTATTGGTTGGTATATCTAGAGTATTGCACCCATGGAAATTAGGTGAGATTGTTGTGCGATTATTCTCATTGTCCATTCTTCCATGAGAATTATTGCCCCTACGAAAATGAGCTTGCTCATGGAATCTCGACATGAACCCAATAGATCCAACAATAACACCTTTGAAGGTAAGTAATAGTCTTCCAAGCTTATTCCACTAGGTAGACGCAAAAAGACTAGCCAAATAAAACCGTACATAAATAGAACCTTCCCCCATCTTCAATGATAAGTCTCCCATAAAACAAGGTGAAGAGTGCAGAGTAAATGCCACAATAACTGTAGTTAGGGAATAGTAATTTCCCATCGGTTCCATAGTACCAACGATCCTCCCATGCTCAAGGAGATAGGAACTGTTAATACCCCATCCCACAACAAATCGAGAAGCATCCCTTTTGTCTCTACTTAGAGACTTGTGCCACCACGTGGCATTATGACCACTCTCAAGTTGCATGTACTTGGTATCAAGATGAAACCCCATCTGAGGTTGAGTCTTTCTTCCCTACCAATCTTATGCATTCCAAGAAAATTGTATTTTTTGGTTCCTGGTTGGAATTGTAGTCCAGGTTGAAATCCCCTCAATTCACTCCAATATTTTCTAGATAAGATCTCTCCTAGATGGAGGCTTTTGGGAAATCTAGAACTCTTTCAATCCTTCTTTATTCATAACCTAGTTTTCATCCCTTACCATGTGCGCCATGATTCCAACAAGGTTGCAGACATGATGGAAGGTGCTGACCATCCAAAGGAAGGTGTTGAATTTAGGCCAAATATTAGCCTTTTGGATATTGACCCAAATAGTATCCTTGGGAAATAGGTCGAAGCAAGCTTTCATACCATAAGACTATTTTATCGTGAAAGTCCCTTTGGTAAAATTACCCCACCGGAGGATATCAAGGCCTTGTCTGATTCTTATATTTCATCACACTGCCTCATCTCACCATGGTTCCAGATTGATTTCTACATGAATGTTGAGATCATCGTGAGTGTTTTTCTAGTTTCTGTTGGATTACTGAGAGGGGGGGGGGGTGAATCAATAATAGAGAATTTTAATCCTTTTTAACCATATAATGCAAGTGTTATATTAGTGTATCATTATCATCCAATAATTGTAAAGTAAATATACAATGAACAAATGAGCAATCATACACATACAAAGTACACCAGTGTTTTTACGTGGAAACCCAAAGAGGGAGAAGACCACAGAATTATTTTTCTTATATGTCTTGAAGAATTACATTCATTGGAAGCACCAACTTCCTTTTTTTTCTAGCTGCAACTAGAAGGAGGCTCCAACCCCCTATTTTCTCATGCTACAACCTGAGGGAAGCTCCAACTCCCCAATTATCTCGCTACAACTAGGAGGAGGCTACAACCCCCTATGTTCTCCAGATAGAACTAGAAGGTGGATACAACCACCTGTCCTTGCCCCGTCCAACCTCCATGGTATATAAGTAGAATGATGGAACCACTGTCACACTATCACTGTGATATATACTGTTGTAAACATGTACCAATCAACCTGTACCATAAACACGTGTATCAACCATGCACCAACCTGTGCCTCAAACTGTAATCAACTTGTACTATAAACAAGTGCATCAACCATGCACCAACCTGTACCATGAAAAAGTGCATCAACCATGCACCAACCTGTACCATGAAAACGTGCATCAACCATGCACCAAACATGTACAAATAACTTGTCACAACAACCTATCCAAACAACCTATCACAACAACTTGTCTCATCAATATTATCAAGCAAAATATATATACTCACCAAGATCAATCACCAAGACAACTCTCAAAGATGTGCATCAACCAAGCAGAACACAACACCTCATAATCATCACCAAGATCAATATGTTCTTCTAATAATATACCAATACAAATATGTTACATCATCCATAAAACATGTGTCACCAATACTACTAACAAGTGCCTCCAACCATGTACCAAGTATGTACCAATCATGTATCAACTACTCAACAACTATGACTCATCAAGATGTACCAACATCATCAATTATACACCTCATGTATGTGCCAACTCATCAACTACTTGTCTCAACCATGTACCCAACATGTACCTCAACCAAAATCCCTCATCAATTTCATATCCATATCTGATTTGTAACTCTGTAATAGACCTGGTGTATATGATCACATACCTGCAAACCTTCCTTAACTTTAACAACAAGAGACTAGCATTTTCATCAAAATTTACTAGAGTCTCACATGACTAGTTTTGGATTAGTCAACAACCCTAACTTGAAATAATCATAACTATGTACATGTAATGAATAAAGATATGAAAATAGTACACAATGTTCTTCAGTGTGTTTTATGAAACTCATCCAAGTTTCACTACTTGGAACCTCTCAGAAAAGGAGTTATAGAAAAATTGGCATACCTTGTTGAATTCTGGCTTATTCTAGAGAGAGAACTTGTAGAGCGTGCCCCACACAAAATATTTGTTGTATGGATCTGAAAATTTTACATAGAATACTAAAAACTGTAATCTAACCAACACATTTTGTCTTACTAAATTTTGATCTGTTATGAATCGTTTATGATGTTTTTACCCGAAACACCTGTTTTAGACTAGTTTCAGGACTAGCCACAAACCCTATTTTCCACAGAGTGTAAATCCAAAACTAAAACGACCCACAGGATGAAATTTGTACCATAGATACTTGGATATGTTTTCTCAATGGAATCTCATTTTCATTGTCTAAATCATTCTAGAAAAAACGTTATTACGAAAATGGTGAGATGACCTGTAAATAACATACCTTAGAAAGCATCATCAAAAGAATTTACCCTCCCTTGAATTTCGACCTTCTTTACTTCACCTTCTCTCTGAAATTTGGCTTAGATGTCCTTTGGTTACCTTAGTCACCTATAGATATTCAATATTCTCAAGTGTAATTAAAATGCGAGAGCCTTTCCTCTTATTTAAACTTTCATGTAGCTTCCTCAAGGGGTTACCTTTTAACCATCTTAACCCACTTTCCTTATTTTAGGGTTAACCAACTTCTAACCACTTGTCCAATTAGTAATTTACCCATTAAATAATTTATTTTTTATGCACTTTGACTTATAGTACACTCATCACTTCAATTTACCTCAAGGGGTTACCTTCTAACCATCTTAAACCACTTTCCTTATTTTAGGGCTAACCCACTTCTAACCACTTGTCAACTTAGTAATTTCTCCATTAACTTTATTATTTAAATAATTTATTTTGTATTCACTTTGAATTATAGTACACTCATCACTTCACTTTATTATTTAACTTCTAAAAATCTCTTAAACCACTTTGACTACTTTGACCTTTTGGGGCTTCTAGATGACTCATGAGGGTTCTCCAACTTCACATGGCCATAACTCTCTAACCGTGAGGAGTTATGTGGCATTCCACATACCACTGGAAATGGAATGGCATGTACTATCCATATAGAATAGTATTTCCTGAAAATATATCAAAATGTATACCATTATCCATCAAACAAACTTGGATCCATTACCCAAACTCGGGTTCTCCAACTTCTCATGGTAATAACTCTCTAACCGTGAGGAGTTATGTGATGTTCCACATAACAACCAGAAATAGAATGACATGTACTATCCATATAGAATATTATTACCTTAAAATACATTAAAATGCATACAATTATACATGAAACAACCTTGGGTCCATTACCCAAACCTTTGTGCTACTAGAATTCGCTACCAGACTTTCTCCAAGGGTTGACATCAATCCACAATGTCACTCTCCAATGGTTGACATCAATGAAAACCAAAAATCCATACCAAATTTCCATCAACCTAAGCCAACTGTCTGACAATTTCTCCAGGGTGAGGACAGTTGGTTGTGCTTCCAATAGTCAACAACAATTTTGAATCTATCATGATTTATGTGATTTCTTGTACCTTAGTCAAATGATCGAAATAATTTTCTTTTGGCAGTTGCTTCCAGGAATCATTCTAGAATAGGGCTTCCCGCCCTCCCCTTATTTCCCATAAAGAATGATCCTGGATAATGGATTGATTTTTCCATGCAAAATTCCATATCACGGAGCCCTCTATGTTCTCGTTCCATCATATGAGTTTTTATTCTATGACCATTGGTGTATATTTGCACCTCCATAGTTGGGGCCACAGATCTGCAAGGATCTTAAGACATATCCACCAAATTTTCACCCCTAGAATCTACTTCAGCATTTATGCGTCCCTTAGTCCAAGACCACCAGCCTATTTTTGTTTGCATAACTCTTCCCACTTGACAAGAGCCCATTTCCACCCTTCCTTTGAATCCTACCAAAGGAATATTCCTTGGATATTATTGATAGTTTTGAGCACGAATTTTGGGGATGCCAGAGATGAAAATTCATATATGGGGATAGATTGCAAGACAGACTTTAGGATCACAATATGGTCAACTAGGTTTAAGGTGAAGAAGTTCCAAGAGCTTAGTCTTTTGTAAATGGATTCAAAAAGGATTTCCCAAGAGGTATTATTGAGGGCATTGTTAATGAGTGGGATACCAAGATATTTGTATGGAAGGGATATCCTGCTAAAGCCAAGAATACGAGTGATGTGGGATTGAATATCCCTAGGGGTCTTGAAAAATAATATTTGGGACTTGTTGGTATTGATGGAAGTTCATGAGGCTTCACTGAAATCATTAATGATAGCGAGGAACCACTGAGCTTCATGGGCCATGGAGGATCCCATCATCAGGGTATCATCAACAATTAACTTTGTGAGATAGGGGGGTTCAAACCATGCAAGGAGAGACCCTTAAGCAAGCCATCTACAATGGATTCTTTGATGTTTCGGTTGAGCCCCTCTTCCATAATGAAAAAGAGGAAATGTGAGAAGGAGTCACCTTGACAGATACCTTGATAGGGTGAGAAGGGTTTAGATGGGACAACTCTCCTATGCTGCGAGAGTATTCAATCATCTTCCATACTTCCTATCTAACTAAGTGCCAACAATTATGGAAAAAATATATAGTGAATCCATCAAGTCTTGGTGACTTGGAAATAGGAATTTTCTTGATGGCTTCATTGACTTCCTCTAATGTCATTGGCCATTGAAGAGTAACATTATGTTCGACAGTGACTAAAGAAGGGATTTTCTTAGTGATTTTGTTAGTGGCCTTTATTCTGCTAAGGAAAGGTTTTGTAAGAAGGTCTTGATAGAAGTTGATAAATTCATGCTCTATTTTTGCATGGTCCATGAGGGACTAACCTTGGGCACTGTCCAGTTTGGTGATGCGATTTATATGCCACCTTTGGATCATAGACCAGTGGAAAAATTTAGATTGTTTCCCCCCTCTTTAAGCCATTAGATTCTTGATTTTTGATGCTAGATTATTTCCTCTTGGGCATAGATTTTCTCCAACTGTTGTTTGACCTAATCATCTTCATCCTGAATTTGTTTTGAATGTCCCTATGAAAGGATTTCTTGTTGGATACTTTTCATTCTCTGCTCCAGTTCTTGTTGAGCTTGGAAAATATTACCAAAAGTGTGCTTATTCCATTCCTTGAACTTTATTTTGAATTTTTTCAACTTCTGTTGGAATCTATACATCAACGTGCCATAGGGGATGGTTTCCTCTACCCACCACTTTTGAACATTTAAATTTTTTTTGGGATGAGTCAGCCATAATTTTTCAAAATGGAATGGCTTATGTTTGGGTGTGATGGTGATGTCCAGCCATAACTAGATAGGTCAGTGATCCCACCTAAGCCACATTGAGAATGTTGGATTCCATGATATGTCCATCCATCATTAGATTTTTCAAACCAGGAATTTGTCGAGAGAACACGAAATTTGATGAGAGCTCGAACTCCTATTGGTCCATGTGAAATCTATTGGTTGTGGAGCCTGATTATCTTCCTTATTCATAGGTCTTTGTTTTTAGTCGTGTTTATACCTCATGAATACTTAACACCCCAGAATAATGTACATTCATCCACGTGGGGGAGTGCAGGGAGGGTTACCCCCCCTGCGGGGTTCGAAGGTTCAGGGGCGAAGCCCCCGAAGGAAAAATTGCCTTGTAAATTTATATTTTAATTTCATTGTAAATTTGGACCGTTCATTATAAGGTCGAAAATCTAACGCTAGAAGTTATGTTAGGGTTTTTTTCCCTATAAGGAAACCCTATTTTATGAGAGAAATGTATTGCGGCTATGGATATAGCGAATATCGTATTCTGAGAGAGGATACTGTGAGAGAAATAAGAGGAAGTTACAGCGGGTTTTTTGTAGGTTGTATCCCTTCATTTATTGGATAATAATAAAGGAAAGACCTAGCAATTTCTCTGGTGGACGTAGCCCACACTGGGTGAACCACGTATATCTGTGTCTCTATTTTATTGTGTATCTTATGTGTTTTATTTCTGCATTTGTTTTATTTTATTTCTCTGTGATCCTATTTTTCTAACAAAATCCCCATTGATGTGCTCAAGATCCACTAGGTGGAAGGCTTCTATGAAATTATTGAATCCTTCACTTTCATTTTCTAGTTGGTGAGTTTCCCCCCTCTTTTCAGCTAGGGATAGGATTATATTGAAGTCCCATCCAAGGATCCATCTATAATCTTGGATGATTTCCTCCAAGCCTTCTAGATTCTTCAGAAATGCACCTTTCTCCATTGAAATATGTGGTCCATAAACATTTATGATATATCCTTCTTTATTTGAACCAATATATCTAAAGCAAGATGAGATGGTACATCTTGAGGTAAAAAAGTTATCAAGAATGATAGTCGTGGGGTTCCAAAGGATTGAGAAGCCACCTACAGATCCTCTAGAGTATGTATTTACATAGTTACATTTTGTCAAGCACCATGTGAATATATATTTAGCGTTAGTGCCAACACACTTGGTTTCTTACAGTAATAAAATGTCTAGATTCTCCTCCATTAAACGACTTTGAAGGAGCCTTTGTTTTCTCCTTATGTTTAGGCCACGAATATTCCAAGAGACTATATTCATGAGAAATATGGTGGGGGGTTTGGAAAGAATCTCTTAGTGAGAAACTACATCTGACCTGAGTTCACCATATAACTTCCCACTTCTCGTATTAACTGGTGGGTAGATTTTCGGCCTCGTCTTTTCTCTTCCTTGGACAATTCATAGGGTTCTTTGAGAGGATCTTGGTGAATACCTAACCCCACTATATATCTGGAGTTGGTGCTATTAGTGGAATGAAGATAAACCTTATGGACCTTCTGAAGATTCTCAAGAGGGAGGGAAGATAATTGTTTCTTTTGATAGGATTCCTCTAGACTCACCAGATCTTTCTCAACTAATTTTTGTTGGGTATGTGTTATATTCTTTGCATGTGTGTGTGTGGGAGTGTTAGATATGAAAAATGGGTCTGACGATCCATCGCACTAGTGCTCTATTTTTGTCGTGTGCGCTGGGCGCTTTCCTAGGGGGGTCCCAGGGGGGGTAGGTATGCCCCCCTTGGTTATGCGCAGCGTTCGGGGCAGCGCCCCCAAATTTGTTTTTTGGGTAGTTTTTGCTATTTTTAGTGGTTTTGTAAATTAATCCCGGATTAAGGGATTAGGGTTTTGGTATCTACAGAATACCTAAAAACATTGCATATATATTGTATAGTGAATGGTGAAATTCGATATAATGAATATAAGAAAGGTTTTCCCGATTGAGGGTTTCTGGTATAAATCTCTGTGTACTATGTGAATGAGCCATTGATTAAATTATGTTTTTCTTAAGAATCTATCTGCATTGCTTTACTTCACAAGTTTAAAACTTACATGCGGTATCAGAGATCGTTTTTGGCTTCATAGGGACGCCTTTGTTGTTGAGGGTTTGGCTCGGTCTTAATAGATCAAGTTTATCTTGGGCCTGTGATAAACTTGGGTTTAGTGGGATCTTTTGCAGTGGATATTCGAGTATAGAAAAAGGAATGGCGAGCTCATCTAGAATTGAGATAGAGAAGTTCAACGGTAAAAAAATTGATCTATGGAAGCTCAATATGGAGCACCTTCTTGTAGACAAAGAACAATGGATTGTTGTGGATCCTGGTATACGACCTACTGGTATATCATCTACTAGCACATAGGCTACTGGTACACAACCTACTAGTACACAAACTACTAGTACACCAGCTATTGGTATGTCGAAGGAAGATTGGGAGAAGTTGGATAGAAGAGCAAGGAGTACTATTCGACTTTGCCTGCCAGATTCGGTTTTGTTGAATGTCTCGAGAGAATCTACAGCCAAGGAACTATGGGATAAGTTAGGGAATTTGTATCAATCAAATTCCCTCGTAAATAATATGTTTCTTCGAAAGAAGTTGTATCATCTTAGGATGGAAGATGGAGATTCTGTGACAGAACATCTATATGCCTTTAATACTCTGGTAAGTCAACTTGGCTTTGTTAATATTACGATTACAAAGGAAGATAAGTGTATTACTTTGTTATGTTCTTTGCCAGACTCTTGGGATAATCTAGTTGTAGCAATAGGTAGTACCACTCAATCTACATTGAAGTATGAGGATGTAGTTGCATCCTTGTTATCTAAAGAGACGAGGCAAAGAAACATGGATGGTCACAACACAGATGCTTTATTTATAAGAGGACATACCCAAGACAGGAACCCTGGTAAGCCTTCTAGGTGGAGATATAAATCTATAGGTAGATCTAAGTCTGCAGGAAAATCTTTGAGAAAATGCTAGAAGTCTGGTAAAACAGGGCATTATAAGAAAGATTGCAAATCTAAGAAGGTCGATAAACCAAAGGGATCTGATAGTACCTCTTCCACAGAGGCGAAAACCTCCACTGAAGAAGGAGGTGATGTTTACCTGGAATCTACAAGTACACATGAATACCGTGATGTATGGTTAATCAACTCAGGTGTGTCATACCATATGACTCCTCATAGGGAGTGCTTCTCTGAATATGAAAAATATGATGGTGGTGATGTATTCCTAGGAGATGACTCAACAACCAAAATATTGGGACATGGAAGGGTTACGTTGCTGCTAAAATATGGAAGGATTATAACTCTCCCTGGGTTTCTGCACATTCCAAAACTAGCCAGGAGCCTAATATCTGTAAGCAAGTTGGATGATGCAGGAGTGAAAACTGTATTTGAAAAGAACACTTGCAAGATGGTACGAGGAGCAATGGTGTTGATGAGGGGAGTTCCGTGTGGAACTCTGTACAAGTTGTTGGGAAGCACTCATACTAATGGGTGTAACAGTTCTGTTGTCCCTGAGAAGAGAAATGAAGGAGACAAGACCAATACTGTCCCATAAAAGAAGACCATGTCGTGGCATCAAAGACTGGGGCATATTGGAGAAAAGGGCTTGCGAACACTACACGGTAAAGGTATGATTGAAGGTATGTCTAATTTCACTATGGATTTTGATTTATGTGAACATTACATATATGGTAAACAGAATTGAGTAAGATTCCCATCTGGTGCTACAAGAGCAAAGGGGATCTTAGAGTTGATACACAGTGATGTGTTTGGACCTGTTCCTGTTCCATTCCTAGGTAAATCTATGTATTATGTTTCATTCATAGATGATTTTTCAAGGAACACATGGATTTATTTTCTTAGAAATAAATCTAAGGTATTTGATAAATTTAAAGAGTTTAAGGCTCTGGTAGAAAATCAGACAGAGAAGAAAATAAAGGTATTGAGAACAGATAACGGTGGAGAATTCTGTGGAAATGAATTCAAATAATTTTGTAAGAAGTGTGGTATAGCAAGGAATAAGACTACTCCATACACTCCTCAGCAGAATGGAGTTGTAGAAAGGACGAATAATACATTGATGGAAAAAGTAAGGAGCATGCTCAGCGGTGCCGGGTTAGGACAAGAATTCTGGGCAGAGACAGTGGGTACATCATGTTACCTGGTCAATCGATCACCTTCATCAACGTTGGATGTTAAAACTCCACACGAGGTATGGTCTGGAAAGAAACCCTCTCTTCAACATCTTAGAGTGTTTGTTTGTGATGCTTATGTACATGTTCCAAAGGAAAATAGAAGTAAGCTGGATAAAAAGGCTAAAATGTGTATCTTTATTGGTTATAAATATGGTGTGAAAGGTTATAAGCTTTGGAACCCAGAAACCAAGAAAAATGTTTACAGTCGAGATGTTGTTTTCAGAGAGGTAAAAGATGTGTCCAAACAGGAATTCCTACCAACGCAAGACGAACTTGAGAAAATAGAGCTTGAGTTGGATGATGCAAAATATGAATCAGATAAAGAAGAGGAAGTAGAGGAAGTAGAAGAAGAAGAAGAAGAAACTCATACCCCAGTATTGAGGAGATCAGTGAGAGAAAGAAGGAAACTAGAAAGGTATAGTCCACTTGATTTCCATTCCAATTTTTCTTTATCTATTACTAATGATGATCCCAAAATTGTTAGGGAAGAAGTGAATTCATAGGATAGTAAACTATGGAAGAAGGCCATGGTTGAATAAATGGATGCCTTGGATAATAATGAGGCATGGGATATAGTTGAGTTGCCAGCTGGAAGAAAATTTGTTGGTAGAAAGTGGTTGTTTAAGAAGAAGTTTAATGCAAAAGGTAAAGTGGAGAAATACAAAGCTCGGTTAGTAGCAAAAGGTTATTACTAGGTAGAGGGAATTGACTTTGGTGATATTTTTTCTCTTGTTGCCAAGTTAACATCTATTAGATTTATTTTATCTATTGTTGCTGCTTTTGATCTTGAAGTGGAACAGATGGATGTGAAGAAAACATTCCTACATGGGGATCTGGAAGAAGAAATCTACATGAAGGAGCTAGAAGGCTTTGTAGTGAAGGGAAAGAAAGAGCTGGTCTGTAAGCTAAAGAAGTCACTATATGGTCTAAAGCAATCACCTAGGATGTGGTACAAAAAGTTTGACACATACATCCTTGGATTGGGATTTGTAAGAAGCAGGGATGATCACTGTGTATATTCCAAGAAGGTTGGTAATCACTTCATTTATGTAGTGTTGTATGTGGATGACATGTTGTTGGTAGGAAATAACATGGATTTTATCAAGGAGGTGAAATCGAAGCTATCCTCCAAATTTGACATGAAGGATCTCGGTGTTGCTAACTTCATTCTGGGAATGGAGATTAAAAGAGATCATGAAAACATGAAACTCTGGTTGAATCAAATAAAATATGTTGAGACGATATTGCATACGTTTAATATGCATGGAAGTAAACCAGTCAAGGTTCCTATTCCTATAGGTGTAAATTTATCTGCAGATCAGTGTCCCAAGACACAGGAAGAAGAGGACATGTCCCATGTTCCATATGCCAATGCAGTTGGCAGTTTGATGTATGCAATGATTTGTATTAGACTGGACATTTCACATGCAATGGGAGTTTTGAGCAGGTATATGTCAAAACCAGGGAAGGAGCATTGGACAACAATAAAGAGGGTCTTCAAGTATCTTCGTGGCACTACCAGTTATGGATTGTGCTACCAAGGAAGACCAAGATTGGACAGAGTGTTGGACATACATGGCTTTGTTGATGTAGACTGGGCTGGAGATATGGATCGTAGAAGATATACAAGTGGGTATGTGTTTAACCTATTTGGAGGAGCAATCAGTTGGATGAGCAAAAGACAAGCTATAGTGGCACTCTCAACTACAGAAGTTGAATACATGGCAACCACTCATGCAAGTAAGGAAGCAATATGGTTGCAAAGATTTTGTTCAGGTATTGGGTTGGTACAACAAGCAGTGAGATTAGATTGTGACATTCATAGTGTAATCTTCCTGGCAAAGAACCCAACTTATCATTCGAAGACAAA
>ML777920.1:973650-994284 GCA_009831015.1 Picea engelmannii
TGTTGCTGGAAAAGGTTGACACTTTGAAGAATGTTGCAGATTCATTGACAAAGTCTGTGAGCATAGAAAATTTCTCTTGGTGTAGAGTAACAATGGGCATTGTTGCCCTGGATTGTTGACTATATAATCCCCTGGACCCCTGGTTGCAAAGAAAACAACAAGTGGGAGAATGTTGGGTATGCATTATATTCTTTGCATGTGTGTGTGTGGGCGCGTCAGATATGACAACTGCGTCTGACGATCCCTCACACTAGTGCTCTGTTTGTGCCATGTGCATTGGTCACTTTCCTAGGGGGATCCCAAGGGGGGGCAGGTATGCCCCCCCTGGTTACGCGCAACGTTCGGGGCAGTGCCCCAAAATGTTTTTTTGGGTAGTTTTTTCTATTTTTAGAAATTTTGTAAATTAATCCCGGATTAAGGGATTAGGGTTTTGTTATCTATAGAATACCTAAAAACATTGTATATATATTGTATAGTGAATGGTGAAATTCGATATAATGAATATAAGAAAGGTTTTCCCGGTTTAGGGTTTCCGGTATAAATCTCTGTGTACTATGTGAATGAGCCATTGATTAAATTTTGTTTTTCTTAAGAATATATTTGCATTGCTTTACTTCATAGGTTTAAAACTTACAATTCCTTCTCATCCAATTCTATGTCCATATCTCCACCATATTCTGTAATTTGGTCCTCTAAAGGGATTTGCAGCTGGGGTGGGGTTTTTTTTCTCTAGTATTGGCTCATAGATGACCTTGGATTTTCCTTTCATATTTTCATTACTGGTGGCCATGGAGACCCCTTCCAAGTCCTGAGATTCAAGGATTTGGTTCAAGATATCAAAATATTTTCTTCTAGATGGATCTTTGGTGGGTGCAACCACCATTTTCTTCGATTTTTTCCTTTGTTTACATGGAGCCTAAATAAATAAATCTTTATATTTTTTAGTAGGAGAAACTTCATATTTTGGAGGGGCATTGAGCAGGAAGTCCTGAAATAATTATCCATGCTCGTGAAATTTCATGTACCTGAAGGGAATATTCTCATAATCTATGGTCTAGATTCATTTCTCATCTCGGTATTCTACACATATGGGTCTTGGAAGGGGCTTAGATATGTTCATGTACACAAAAATCCTAGAATAGGAAGTTTTGTGGGTCGTGGCGTTGTTGAGTTGCTTCAACAACTTTTACATATATCCGCAAGTTATTTTTTATCCCAACAAGGATTTTTCCAAGACAAAATTCCTATCAGAGCAAGTAGAGTCTGATCCAAACAGGGGCATCATGAGAAAAATCATATTTTTTGAGATGAATCACTCTGTCCAATATCTCATATAGAGTCCAACCGAGTTAAAGAAATAGGGGTCATTCTCAAAGATCTAGTCTTTTTCTTCCAGATTGTGAAATATTGTTGTAAAGAAACCATTAGATCCGAGTTGTAGATCAAAATTTCCTTTGGGTTTCCACCAAGTTTTTTATCCATTTGATCATATCCCTTTCTAATGGCCACAATGCCAAAACCTTCCCATCAAGAGCATGATCTCTCATGTATTGAGTGTTCTCCCCTACTCTTTCTAAACTAACTACATACCTTGGAGTCGTTGAGGATTGATGAATGCATTTACCTGACTCCCATGCTCAAGCCACATTTGGATGGGAGTATTCTAGGCCAATATCCATAGATTTTCCCTTGTTAATTTCCACTTTATATTCTTAGATTTGAAGTTGTAACGTCAGTTCGAAAGGAGGCCTCGAGGCCTCGATCCACCTACTCCAACTGATTCACTAGAAACAAAATTGTGATAGGAGGGGATTCGTGCCCCCTCACCTTCATACATCATGTATTAACTAATATTTCATGTAGGAGGATATGGACAAACTAGCGGTGAGGGGAATAAGATTTTTCAGAAACCTTAGTTTGCATATTGCATCAAACCCTAGCATAGATTTTCCCTAAATCTTTTTCCAAATTATTTTTTTCTTTTTCTACACTGAAGGAAAAGTGAATTTTAACTTAAGTGAGTATCATCCATTAAATTAAATAATATCTTGGATATCTAACCTTTTAGGGATTTTGAGTTCATCCTATTTATGCATTCTTCAATAATAGGAAAATTATATTTTTCTTGGAAGAAAACCCACAAATAAATACTAAGGTTTTGAAGAGATAACTCACTTTTCAATGGAGCTCCTTTGTGCAACTAGGGATTTGGGATGGAGATAACTCCATCAAGTAGTATTAGAGCTCTTTCCTTTGTAAAAGTGAAAGATTTTTCTTTTTCTTTTTGCAAATTTTCAAGGGAAACATAGGGCTATGACATTCAAATCCAATAGATGTAGAGTGGAAATGGAATTTCAAAATTGGGGATATATTGGGTAATCATAGAAGTATTGTAGAATTTTCACTCATTTCATGTTTAAGTTCTTTTCAGACATTAAATATTCTAATCAAATTGCCTAAATATAATAAATATCTAAAACATAATTGGTTGTGTAATTGTTATGATTTAATAATGTATAAATAAATGTATATCAAGAGTTCCACGGAGTTATGCTATGGTTTTGATGCATGGATCGACCAAGGTTTTCTAAATATATCAGCTCCAATTAAGTCATCTAATGTAATTCTCAACTCTCTAATCTCCTGATCACGCCTAAATGGCCAATATGGAGGGGGTGAAATCCCCCTCGTATCAAAACATAGCAACAAATGATCCTTCTGGATTAACCAGATCACAACCACATTTTGAGCCACCGCATCACCTTTGGGATCAAATATACCAATACAAGCTACAAATAGACAAAGCAATGGATTTCAAGGTCAAATCCGCCCATCCAAAAGTGACTCATGTTTGGGAACCAAGAAAATGCATACCTCAGGCTTCTGTTGCTCCAAGGTATGTGGTAAACTCGACTAGTGTAGGAGAACACACTCAATTTATGAAGGATCATGCCCTAATTGAAAAAAATTTAATATTATGGCCCTCAGAATGAGACTTGATCATATGGATCAACACCTAATGGAATCCCAATGGGCACTATGAACTTCAGCTCAGATACAAGGGTTTTTTCACACCTATATTTGATAATCTGGAAGACAAGGATATAATATTTGAGAATGGACCCTATTTTTTTAACTCATATGGTATTTATCTATTGTTCTGGATGGATCTATTTATCCCAGAGAAAGAATACTTGTCCTATGCCCTGGTGTGGATCAAATTGTATTCTCTTCCTCGAGAGTTTTGGCTTGGGGAAATCCTGGTGGGTATTGGTAATACCCTAGGTGTTTATGTCAAATGAGTCGAGGAAATGATCCAAAGAAGATATACCTCTTACACCCACATATGCATCTACATGAAAATTTCCAATCCTTTACCCAGATCCCTAACCCTAGAGTACCAGGACGAGGAGTGGATTCAAACTATTGACTATGAGCATATTCCCTTATGATGTTAAAAGTGTCATGAGAATGACCACCTATTCACTGATTTCCCCCTAAATTCTATGCCAATATCCTTAGAGGGAGCACCAAAAAAACCCAAAGACAACATTACATAAGTCCAGGGAAAAAAAAAAATATCATAAAAAACCCACCATAGGGTTGGGCAGGAAACTGTTAACAAGAAACTCATATGAAGTATTAAACCATCTTCCACACACCCATGAAGTATAAGAACCTCATCAATATTCAAGTAAGGACATCATCAAAGGTAAATCCAAAGATATCGTCGAACCACTTTTGGAGCAGGTCACACCACCTATCTAGAAAGTGCCATTTGAGGACGATCAACTCAGAGAGGAAGGTAGAGACATGGACATGCAACTAGAAGATGGATAACTAGCAGAGATTGATATGGAAAAATTTGAGGAGGCATATCACAAACAGGATATGGAGTATCTCCCCCTAGAACAACTTTGCAAGGTACACAAAGTTTATTTGAATTCTATTGCAAGAGAAACATCCAGATACGAAGGTAGTCTAGGAATCCACTCAGACCTGCGAAGGGATAATTGAAAATTTCCAAAAGAAGGGAAAAGATGAGGAAGAAAATCAACCAAGAAGCTCATCCAGGAGGTTGATAGTTTTATGATTAACTCAAGGTAGATCCAAAAGATCATAGAGGGATTCTTCAACTTCCCCCCCACCTCCTTCCTCATAAAGATTATCTCATGGAATGTTAAAGGCTTAAGTGGAAGAACCAAGAAGAGGGTTCTCTGAAACAATATTATGGTATAAAATCCAGATATATTACTATTATAGGAAACAAAATGTGTCAATGCAATAGCTAAAAGAACCTTCTCAAGATGTTGATGACAAAGTTGGTATGTCTAAAATGACCCAATATGGGCACTGAGAGGGATTGCAATTTTATGGAACCCAACAACAATAGTAATGGACAATCTCGACTCCACCCAATGGACTATTGCTACACATTATCATGTCATTGGCTAAAGCAAAGAAGGAGTTATAAAAAAATCCTATGATCCCCAATCCCCTTAGGAGAAGAATGCTTTTATCTCAAGCTTATCCACCTTGGGCGCCATTGTGGCTTGCAGAAGATGGATATTAGGTGGTGATTTAAAAATTATTCTCTTCTTAGAGGGAAAAAGGGGGAAGTTTAGAAGACTGGACAGAGACAGTGAGGGGTTTCAAAAATTGATCGATGATCTTCTCCTGATTGACTTAGAAACCCGTAATGTAACCTTCACATGGTCAAACGAATGCTCATTCTCTCAACATGTTTCTCGTCGTCTTGAAAAATTCTTGTTTTCTGAGTCTCTAATGTTGGAAGGTATTCTTATGGAAGCAAGTATACTTCCTAGATTTCGTTCGGATCACTAGCAGGTCCAAATATGGATAGACCTTGTAATCTCTCCCCAATGCAAGCCTTTTTGATGGGAAAATGCAGTAGTCTTCCATGGAACCTTGATGTATAAATTTCAGCAGGAGCTAAATAATTTTAAACAATGCTTACTAGACTGAAACAAAGAGGTATTTGGCGATATATTCCAACCTCAAAGATATCTCGAACAATGCATGGAAGATATAAAAAAAAAACTCATAACCCATGGAATTAATGTCTACATACAAGAAGAAAAGAAATATATGAAACAACAGTTGGAGGAAAGAAATAGACAAGAAGAAATTCTCTGGTGCGAAAAAATCTAGAGTTCAATGGATCAAATAGGGAGAGAAGAATACAAAATTCTTTCATCGATACATGATTCATAGGAGACATGTGAATCGAATCACTTGACTAGAAAATTATTATGGCCAACAAATATTGGATCATGAGGCCATGGAAGATGAACTTGTCAACTACTATCAGGATCTCCTAACTAAGCCTTGTTTAGGTTGCTCTAGGAGATCAATAAAATCACACATCATATTATAGCTCTAGTTACCCAAGAAAAAAATGAGGCATTTCTTAGACCTATCACTATTGAGGAAGTGGGCCAGGAAATAAAAGAAATTCCCGCTACAAAGTCTTTGGGTTTTGATGGCTTCACGACCAAATTCTTTCACCACTATTGGCAAATGGTTTGTGAAGAAGTGTGGAAACTAATGGAAGACTCCCTCATCCCTGTAGGTGTCATAACAACTCTTAATGAAACCTTTCTTACCTTGATCCCAAAGGATGATCCAAGTGGATATTGGTGGCCACCCACCTATTCCACTAGCTCGAAAATCAGTTTTCCACCTTGGCAGTTTTTCGAGTTCCAAACTTCCAGGGCCGTTTTGAGGCCCTAAACGACATTTTTTAGGGATTTGGGGCCCAAGTGATTGCTAGAGCCACTCACTTAGGCCAGTCGAGAATTTTTCTTCTCGATTAGGCCTTTCCAATGGGCTATTGTGCACCTAAAACAAAGATCATGTGCAAAAGTCACGACCTTGAGAAGTTGATGTACTAACTTACCCAAACATGGCCCACATGACTTTTGGCGCTTCATCTCCTAGGGTTAGACTTTTGGATATCTAGGGTTTTTGACATTCATTTTTATTGTAAAAGGCCCTCAAAGCCTCATTGTAATGATCTTCTTGTGAATGAGCACAGTCGTCACATCTCTTCTCAGAGATACGTTGCCACCTTTCGAGCAAGCTTGTTTTCCACTACATTTTACAGTTTCAACTTATTTTCTTATTGAATAGAAAACCAATTTTATTGTATCTTTGTTATTTTGTGTTAAGCATATTTTAATAATATGTATTCATTTCATTCTGCTCATAAAATCTAGATCAGCGGTATCAAAGTGGTCTGCTCCTTGTCGTCTTAATGCATGTCCCCAACGAGGTGAGGGTACAAAGAATTGGGCCTCGAGCTTGTTTCTCTTGAGGAAAAAATATCTCGCACACCCAAGTGACCTCTCATGGCAAGATAAAATAAATATGATAGGACAAGAGATCCTTTCAAAATGTTTCTTGAGGAAGCCCTCACGCAACAGAGGAACAACATGATGGATAGTTTCGCGCAAATCCTTTGGCGGCTACCAACAGGCGACACATATTCCTCGAGCGGAGGTGCCGCCCCCTTCAAGGTACAAATCAACTTCGATATTACTATATTTGAAGGTTAGATAGACGAAGATGTTGTAGACAAGTGGTTGAATCTACTAGAAGGGTATTTTTCTGTCCATAACTTTTCGAATAGAGAAAAGATTACTTTTGTGCTCCTCAAAGTCGTTCCCCATGTCAAATATTGGTGGGAAACTTTCTGTGAGCAAAAGGAAATAGAGGACCCTCATTATTTACAGTCACAACCACCTAGGAATCCTTCAGGGATGTTATTAAGGAAAAATATTACCCTATTGGAAGTTATGATGAATTATGTACCAAATGAACCACAATGCGCCAAGAAAGAGACCAAGCAGTGCCAGAGTTCACAAATATCTTCCATACCTCATGCACCAAGCTGGGTATCAAATATTCAAAGAGACATTTGGTACTCAAGTATCACAGTGCTATGCATAGATACATCCCGAGCGAAATGGAATTTTTGGACATCTCGTCCTTGGGCACGGCCTATCGATATGTTGTCAAATCGAGTAGAAACTCAAACAAAAGACACATAAATTTGGGCTTGGGAACCCCTCACAGCAAAATCCAGGAAAGTGAGGCCCTAACCCACAAAAAAAGGACAGATAAAATATGGATAGTATCAGGACAACCAATCCAAACTGCAAGCAAAGAAGGACACCGGAAAGACAAAGAAAGATACAAAGAAGTGGTGTGACTTTCATAAGATCCCTTGGCATAACACTGCTAACTATCACTCAAAGTAGTCGTTGGTCGACAAAGTGAAAGCCTATGAATTAGATGAGGCTTCTGACTCTGAGTCAGAACCAAAAAGGGGAAGAGGGATCATTGATGCGGAACCTAGTGCCACTGTTTCTACCACCAAGCTCCAACATGGTGAACCAGATGAGTTGGAAGAAGGAGAGTGCCTCTTTCATTCACAGATGTGGGTAAAGGGCACCTCATTGCACTTCATCATTGATAGGGATAGCTAGAAGAACCTCATCTTAGCAGAGGTCATCAAGCGGTTGGCCCTGCCGACAATGCCACACCCACAACCCTGCACCATTGGATGGCTCTGCCAAGGAAGGGATCTTTGCATCAACCAACAGTGTCGATTGTCATACGACATCAATCCCTTCAAAGACGAGGTATCGTGTGATGTTTCTCCTCTAGAAGTTTGTAATGTTATTTTGGGCCAACCTTATTTATGGAAACATCATGTTGTATATGAGTTTAGGCCTCGTAGTGTTATTATTACTTTGAACATGAAATTTTACACGATACCTGAGGAAGTCCCTCCTAGTGTTATTTCCTTGATCTCTGCCAAGAAATGAAGGAAGGTTATCTCTCAGACCAGGATTTTTTTCTTCTTTGTGATTCTCTCTCAGAGTGAGTGAAATATCATAGCCACATCCAAGGCCTCCACGACCAATCTCTCCACACAGCAGAAGAAAGTGGATAAGTTCATGGAAGAATACTCGGATATCTTCTCCTCTCCTACCGGGGTACCTCTGCACTGTCAGGTCAAGAATCCCATCAATCTGACCCCAAGCGCACCGATACCCAATGGGCCAGTCTACCACCACTCTTTGTTAGAAAACAAGGAGATCAAGATGTAGATCCAAGAACTGATCCACAAGGGGAACACCCATCCCATCTCATCACCTTGTGGGAGCCCAATCGTGCTGGTGTAGAAAACCAACGGGACCTAGCGACTCTGCATTGATTACCAGGCCTTGAATAAAATCACAGTCCAAAACCGGTACCTGATTCCCCAAATCGATGACCTACTTGATCAACTCATGGGGGCCAAATACTTCACTAATATTGATCTGAAGTCTGTCTACCACCAGGTCCCAATAGAATAGACAAATGTATGGAAGACAACCTTCAAGTCAAAAGAAGGTCTTTTTGAATGGTTGGTCATGCCCTTTGGTTTGACAAATGCTTCGACAACGTTTATGAGGATGATGGAGGATATCCTACGACATTTCACCAATAATTTTGTAGTGGTGTATTTTGATGACATCCTCATCTACAGAAATACTTGGGCGGAACACTTGCAGCATATTCAATAGGTTCTGTAGACCCTGCGACAACACAAACTATATGAAAACTTGGAAAAATTCTGCTTGGGCATGGACAGGGTCCATTACTTAGGCTACATCATTGATCAACATGGTGTGCATGTGGATCTAGCCAAGATCCAGGTCATCCATGACTAGCCAACCCCAACCACACTCACTAAACTTCGGAGTTTCTTGGGCATCACCAATTTCTATCGTAGGTTCATGCTGGGATTCTCTCATATCGCATGGGTCCTCGACCAAGTAACCAGGGGTGGTGGTAAGGAAAACAATTTGTGGGGCCTGTCCCAAAAAAACGCCTTTGATGACTTGAAGAAGTGTTTGTGCTCATCCTCGGTACTTTCATTACCGGACCTGTAACATCCCTTTGAGATCGATACAAATTCTTCACACTATGTTGTGGGCGTCGTTCTCACTCAACATGACCACCCTGTGGCATATCATAGTGAGACACTATCAGATGTTGTCTGTAAGTACCCTACTTATGACAAAGAAATGTACTCCATTTTGAAAGCCTACCGCCAGTGGATACAATATGTTCTTGTGAAGGAGACAGTCATCCACACTGATCACAAGACACTAAAGTTCATGCAAACCCAAGGAAAATTGCAAAATGACCGCCATTATAAGTGGTCAACATACTTACAATAGCCATTATAAAACAGGAAGTACCAATCAAGTTGTTGACTACCCTAGCCGACCTCCAGTCATGACACTCACCACAGTGCTAGAATCTTGCAGCCACGATACCTTCGGATGGCCCCACCTCTACGAGACAAGCCCTGACTTCTCCACCACCTACCAAATGTTGGGCGCCAACTCAGTGGTCACTAATTTCCATATTTAGGATGGGTTGTTGTGTCGTCTGGGCCATATCTACATTCCATCAAGCGAGCGTGCGAATCTGATTTGGGAAGCTCACGACAGTCAGGTGGAAGGAAATTTTAGTGTCAAAAATACAGTGGTAGTGTTGTAGAAACATTTCTACTGGCCGAAACTTCGATAGGATGTCAGTAATTATATCAGGTCTTGCACCGCCTGCGCTATTTCCAAACCGACCACTAAGAAACAGGGCATGTACACCGCTCTTCCTACCCCTAACAGGCCATGAGAATCCATCTCAATGGACTACATGTCATGCCTCCCATCCACCAAGAGGGGAAATGACTGTGTTTTGTGGTTGTTGATCGCTTTTCCAATAGGGCGATTCTAGTAGCATGTAAGAAGAACATCACAGTAGAATCCACTGCCAAGATCTTCCTTGAACGAGTATGGGTACATTTTGGGATCCCAAAAACCATTATCTCATATCATGACAGTTGGTTCCTCGACTCATTCTAGTTGAGCCTCTGGTCACTGTTGTATACCAAGCTCACCAAATCCATTGCCTTCCACCCCCAGATAGATGGCCAAATTGAAGTCGTCAATTGGATGATCATACATATCCTGCGCATGTACAATTCAAAACACCCCCGCACATGGGATGAGAGTCTACCCTATGTACATCATATCTACAACTGAGCTCTGCATTGCTCAATTGGCCACAACCCCTTCCAGGTGGGGCTGGGATTCCAACCAGTGGGCCCCATGGACATGTTAATATTATGGTAGCTGCGGGAGGTATTTACCTCCACATGTGAACCTGACAAGAATAGAAGACTCCAGAAAGCAAGAGAAAACCCTAATGAGTTGGCTAATAATCCTAGAAATCTTGTCAGCTCAAGAAGATAATTTATATTAGGTTATTAGCCTCCAGGAGAAGAAGTTGGCCATAAATAATAATAATATGTTGAAAAGACACATATCTAGAAGGAGAAGTCAGCCCCAACAAATCTGGAAAAACCAGTATAAATACAGGGCGCCAATTCTCATTTGACACATCTCAGAGTTGCAGTTCCCAGTTGATGTGCACTACAGTTCCCAGTTTGGTGCGCACATGTGGATGAGGGTTGTAGGTGCAGCTGCAACAACAGCTAGTTTTCAGTATTGGCTTGGACTATCTCTTGGCTAGGGTTTGGACTATCTGATCAGCTATTGTTGGTGCACTATCCTTGGAGGAATATGTGCTACACCTTGTTTGGCTATCTAGCCTAGGGTTTGCTTCCAGAGTAATTCTCAGTCAAGGTTAAGGTGCTCGAAGGGTGGCTTAGGCCTATGGTTGGGTGATGAGGCTATTGTCAATGGTAAAACAAGCACACAATCTTCTATATTCTAATAGGTTATGGGCCCACACCTCCTTCATTTAGTCTAAACGCTAGAAGGAAACATAGCTTCTAGGATATTAAGCTCGTTGAGGAACTGTCGCTAGGGTTACTAGCAGAATCAGATCCCAAGACACTACCGCTAGGGTTACTAGCAGGAGCAGTTGCAGAAACCCTAAACCTCTTGTTGAGGCACCTTAAGTTAATGGATAGACCTATTCTACGGATAGATTAGTGTGCCCTAGCCTAGCGCATCTCCTGATACTCTTAGCAAGACAAGACGTGAAGTTTGAATCTCTGGTCAAATCTAGGGTTTGACCAAGTCAAGAAGCCATGACTAACTCTATGAAGTCCGAGGACAAGTTAGATGGAGCCTCTAACTTCAGAGCATGGAAGACAAGGATTGACCTCATCCTTGCCAAGAATAAAGTACTGGATATCGTGAAAGGAAAGATCGTGAAGCCAGAGTCTGAAGAAGGAGAAGAGAAGGAATTGTAGAACATTGCAGCTATGGAGAAGTTAAAAGATGTTGACATCAATGCCATGAGTATCATAGTGGATTCCATAAAATACCACTTGATACCCTACATCTCCCATCTTGACTCATCGAAATATGTATGATGCCCTAACAAATATCTTCTCAGTTAGAAACATTGGACAAGTTATGAGTCTAAAGAATGAGCTCCGTGACATGAAGATGAATGATGACGATAGCATAACATCATAATTTGTAAGAATCTCCCAGTTAAGAGATCAACTACAAGCTATTGAAGAGATCACTTCAGAGAAGGAATTGGTGAACATAGTACTCAATGGTCATTCCAAGACATGGGATGCATTTTCCTCAAGAATGAACACAAGGAAGGAGTACCTGACATTTGAAGAAATTTGGACTTGTTGTGCTCAAGAAGAATCAAGGATCAATGCAAAAGAGAAACCCCAAAAGAAGTACAATGAACAAGACTTCACAACAAGATTCAAGAACTTCAGGAACAAAAGGAAGTTTGGTTCAAGGAGGAAGCCAAACCAAGAGAAAGACATTTCAAAAGTACAATGCTTCAACTGTCAAAAGTATCGTCACTACAAGAATCGGTGTCCCGAGCTAAAGAAAAGGAAGGAGAAACATGAAGCATCGATTGTCGAAGAAAAGGAACCTACAAAGAAGACTAAGTAGGATGGAAGAGACTTCTTCTTCTAAAAAGGTAACAACACTCTTCTTATTTCTTTTACATATCTTGTTTGCATCGTCTTTGTACATATCTTGTATATCTATCTCTTGGAAGATAATGTGTTCCAAGAAGAACTATACCTATGAAAGAACAAACAAGATGAAAATGGATATTATTAGATAATACACATGAAAGGATGAAATACAAATCATGTGGAAGCTATTGCAAGTTAAGCTGAATCAATCATGAAGAGACTTAGAAGAAGCAAAGACAGAAAGAAGTCAACAATCAAGAGGAAATTGGAAAAAGACTTATGACGTTTTGTAGAAGACAACAAGACGAAAGCGTGGATTTTGTTAGATAAGAAAGACAATTATATATTGCAGAAGAAAATAAGGATGCAGATGAAAGCGTGGACTCTGTTAGATGAAGGGAGCCGATTATATGCACTCTTACATGAAGCAAGGGTTAGGAGGGAGCTAATCCTATGATCCATTGAAGATGATGAAACATATATATATATATATATATATATATATCCATGGTAGCAGCCATGAAAGACAGTACGTGTTTAGTTCAACCGCAGAAGAAGACTTCTTCGAAAAGAAGCCTTAAATTATTCATGGTTGTCCATCTAGATCCGTGATCCTATGATGAAAAGAAGAAGTGGAATCTCTAGGGCATGGAATCTATAAGAAACTCCATGGACCCAATACCTAAAGAAAAACATGAAGAAGAACATGAGGATTCCAAGAAATAAAGAGAAACCAGAACAACCAGTCATTGTATCAAGAATCACAAGATTACCAGCCTGATATGAACTCACTAAAAGCAATCAAGCAGAAGAACTGAAAGTCGTGATGAAGAAACAATGTATGGAAGACTTGTGAATGAAAGCATTGCGAGATCTAGAACCAGAGGTTCTCCCAGATGGAGGGAGAAGACTATGATGATTACTTGTTCCAGTAAACCAGACTTATCTCTACATAAGTCATTATATCATCCGCAACATCCATGAGTTGGAGTTCTACATCAGATGAATGCAAAGAATGTTCTCCAAAAAAATTGAATAAAGAGCGTATGAAGAGCAATCTCAAGACTTTGAGGCATACCAAAAAGAGACTCCTGTATGAAGATAAGAAGAAGATAACTTGGTGAAGAACCTCTAGTGCACAGCAGAAGCGTGGTGAAGATTTCCTATAAACATCAAGATGACTACTCAGTAGATCAGATCTCATGATGACAGAAGAAGTGCCACATAGATATGTTCCAGCTTTCCAACTATGATATACTCTATTGTTCARATCTACCTRAAGCCTTCACAGTGTTCCAGACTAAAGTACATTTGAAATCAAGCATTACATTATCCATGATGAAGTCCAGAAAGGAGAAAATGATTCTCCAATACATATCTCCATAGATGAGCAGAAAAGCAAACATTTTGGTAAAGCCTCTATCCAAGATGAAAGAGTTTGTGTACTCAAGCTAGAGCTCGTGGAAATAACTTCCTTCTTATTGAAAAAGGAAGAAATGACTCTCCAAGTTAGGAGGGAGCACTGAAAACATTATTGAAGACATTCATCTTTAAATTTGAAAAATAGTCCATCTTGGACAGATGCTTTCATGTTCGGAAAGTGGATTGAGACTTCTGACAGACAGTCACTTTCCATTGTGGTTAACATGGGGAGTGGTCTAGGGCAGTCTCTCTTCTTGAGGGTTACTCAAAAAGACTGGYCCGCCTCGCCGGACATCGATTTCTCATTGTGGTTAACATGAGGAATGGTCCATTTTGGAGGTTGATGCAGGACATTATTTTCCTCTTGTGGTTAACAGAGGAAATGGTTCAGACAATCATTCCTTAGGGTTTATACATTCTCTACAGGTTGCACTTTGATTAGTGTTGGAGGAATGTCCCAGGGTGGGGAATGGTCCAGGCTCAGCAATAAGGGACAGACATTCCTTAGGGTTTATACATTCTCTCCAGGGTGCACTTTCATTAGTGTAGGAGGAATGGCCCAGGGTGGGGAATGGTCCAGACTCAACATTCCTTAGGGTTATACATTCTCTCCAAGGTGCACTTTGATTAGTGCAGGAAGAATGGCCCAGGGTGGGGAATGTTCCATGTTCAGAAGACAGGAAAATAATTCTTCCTTGTTTGAGAAGAATAGTCTAGATATCTCATTTTTCTACTCTGAGGGAAGATATTCTTTCATATCTCATAGACATGAGTGAAAGATTGGCCCAGATGATTCAGTTTATATCATAACATTGTTTCTATGCAGGTTGCTATCAAATGTTTGTTATGAAGACAATAGATATAGACTACTGTGGTGGATATGTTCCACTGTTCGTGAGGCAAATATTCTTTCAGAGCTCACAGATGTGAGTGAAAGATTGGCCCAAATAATTCAGTATATATCATAACATTGTTTCTATGCAGGTTTCTATTAGATGTTTGTTATGAAGACTGTATGACAGTATATGAAGACAATTGTGGTGGATATGTTCCATTGTTCGTGACTATATGTTGTTGATCAAGTACTTGTGTTTTACTTGGTGTGGTAGTGAACCACTGGATTGTAGTTATGTACTACTATGAATAGACACAATTGTGTTCTATTTCTGTTCTAAATACCTTGAATACTATCAACAGTTTATTGAAAATAATCACCATCCAGACGAATGATGAACAGATATTTTCCAGACGGAAATGGGTTTAGAACATTTACTTCTCTAGATTATAAGAGTGGCTCTTATATCACTCTATGGTGTGAGTGACTTATCCAAAATCATGTCTAATTACTCAGATAAAGTATGGTTTCGAGAGATGATGCAACTGATGGTGATGGTGATGCTCATGATCTAGTCATGAGATAGTCTAGATGACTATATTGATGCTACCGGGTAAATGGTATATTTTTGTGCTCAAGACCATTACCTGTAATACCTCCCTAGCTAGGAGGGAGTGTTAATATTATGGTAGCTGTGGGAGGTATTTACCTCCACATGTGAACCTGACAAGAATAGAAGACTTTGGAAAGCAAGAGAAAACCCTAATGAGTTGGCTAATAATCCTAGAGGTCTTGTCGGCTCAAGAAGATAATTTATATTAGGTTATTAGCCTCCAAGAGAAGAAGTCGGCCAAAAATAATAATAATATACTGAACAGACACATATCCAGAAGGAGAAGTCGGCCCTAGCAAATCTGGCAAAACCAGTATAAATACAGGGTGCCAGTTCTCATTTGACACATCTCAGAATTACAGTTCCCAGTTGATGTGCACTGCAGTTCCCAGTTTGGTGCACACATGTGGAGGAGGGTTGCAGGTGCAACTGCAACAACAGCTAGTTTTCAATATTGGCTTGGACTATCTCTTAGCTAGGGTTTGGACTATCTGATCAGCTATTATTGGTGCACTATCCTTGGAGGAAGATGCACTACACCTTGTTTGGATATCTAGCCTAGGCTTTGCTTCCAAAGTAATTCTCAGTCAAGGTTAAGGTGCTCGGAGGGTGGCTTAGGCCTATGGTTGGGTGACGAGGGTATCGTCAATGGTAAAATGAGCACACAATATTCTATATTCTAATAGGATGTTGCACTACCCCTGGTGACCACCTCGGCTAAATCATCCCCTGCTCCACCTGAATCTGACAAAGCCACTCGGTTCATTGAGCAGATCCAACACATTCGCCAACAGGTTCATGATATTCTACAAAAGTCTAATGCCAAGTACAAGAAGTGCCATGATCAACATTCGGTGCCACATACGTTTGAGGTGGGAAACAAATTTTGGTTTCATTTGCAGAAAGAACACCTTACAGGGCCCCATCATAAGCTTCTCCCACTTAGTTATGGGTCGTACACCATCACCAAGGTTGTGGGTGACAATGCTTTTGAGCTCAATATTCCCCCCTTCCTTGGTCTGCATCAAGTATTCAATGTGGCTCTCCTTTGGCGATATTCCCCACCATTATTGGACACCTCAGAGATAGAATATCAGTTGACATGAAAAGGATCAAGGGCACTTGACAACAAAGGATCTAGATTTATCAGGTCGTCAAAGCAGAGAAACTACTGCACCAAGGCAAGCGGCTCACCCATGGCCAAATTCAACAAAAATTTCCTCATCTGATGGGGGAACTCAATGCAATGGATACCATTTCTTCCTAAGGAGAGAGGATAGATCCAGGTGGATATTGGTGGCCACCCACCTATTCCACTAGCTCGAAAAACAATTTTCCACCTTGGCAGTTTTTCGGGTTCCAAACTTTTGGGGCCGTTTTGAGGCCATAAACGACGTTTTTTGGGGATTTGGGGCCCAGGTGACAGTCGAGGGTTTTTTTCTTGGGGCAGTTGCAATTTTTTATTCTTAGTTAGATCTTTCCAATGGGATATCGTGAGCCTAAAACATAGATCGTATGCAAAAGTTATGACTCCGGGAAGTTGATGTACTAACTTACCTAAGCGAGACCCACGTGACTTTTGGCGCTTCATCTCCTAGGGTTAGGTTTTTGGATGTATAGGGTTTTTGACATTCATGTTTATTGTAAAAGGCCTTCAGAGCCTCCTTTTAATGATCTTCTTGTGAATGAGTGCAACCATCACATCTCTTCTCAGAGATAAGCCACCACCATTCCAGCAAGCTTGTTTTTCGTTGCATTTTACAGTTTCAACTTATTTCCTTATTGAATAGAAAACCAGTTTTACTGTATCTCTGTTATTTTGTGTTAAGAATAGTTTAATAATCCGTATTCATTTCATTCTTCTCATAAAATTCGGATCAAAGGAGGAGAGGATCTTTCACCCTAAGCAGTTCTGAACCGTTTCTCTATGCAATTTCATATACAATATAATAACCAAGGTAATATCTCTATGACTTAAACCTCTTCTTCCTTTCATTATTTCTAAAGATAAATTTGGATATGTAGAGGGACGTTAGATTATGGATAGTGTTATTTTATCTCATGAAGTTATTCACTCCTTAAAATCATCCCGTACACCAGGAATGATCCTCAATCTAGACCTCTCAAAGGAATTTTGAAAACATAGCTAGCAGTATATGCAGTCTCTTCTTTTAGATGTTGGCTTCTGTAATGAGTGGGTTAGCTGGATTCTCAACCTAACCTCTTCAAATTTCTTCTCTATATTTATAAATGGTGCTCCTACTAATAATTCAATCCTTCTAGAGGTATCCCTCAAGGGGATACCCTCTCCCCCTTCCTCTTCATTATCATGGTCGAAGGCCTAAGCTACTATATCAAAGTATCCATCCTTGATGTCTCTCTTCTTGGTCTTCCCTTGCATGGGATTTAGAATTCCATTTCTCACAGCCAATTCATGGATGATACCATGATGATGGGCTATCCTACAGCTAAGGAATCCCTCAATATCTGTATCATTTTAAATTACTTTAGTGAAGCCTTGAGAACTTCCATCAACTTTGAAAAATCCCAAATTTTCTTCTTTAATACCCCTCTCACCATCCAAAACCATATCGCTGGCATTGTTGGCTTCCTTGATATTTCCCTTCCATCCAAATACTTATGTATCCCTTTGATTGAAAATTCTCTATGCAATAGCTCTTCAGAACCTCTCATCTAGTCCCTAACTAATTTTCTGAATTCCTAGAGCTTTCTCTCCTTAGATTTGGTTGGTCGTTTGATCCTCCTCAAGTTAGGCCTCCAAGCTATAATAATTTACCTCTTTTCAACTCTCGCATCCCCCAAATTATTTATAAACACCATCTACAATATTCAAAGGATTTTTCTTTGGCAGGGCCACAAATAAGGTCACAAATGGGCCTTGGTCAGTTGGGACAAGCTTTGCAAACCAATTCGTTTCGATAGACTTGGGATGCATGATCCATGCTTGTTGAACAAAATAATGGGTGCTAAAATTTGGTGGAGATGTTTGAAGCATCCATAATATATTTGGGATCTCCTTTGGAGAAATAAATACACCCATCATGTTAAGGATGCCAAGCTCATTAGATGGAATGAAAAACTCTTGGGTTCCCATATTTGGAATGCAGCTTGGCAACATAGAAAATTCATATAATAACTCGCATTCTAGGAGATAAAGGATGGTTGGGATGCTTTATTCTGGTTATATTGTTGGAAAAAATTTCCACCTCTGATTAGTTAGGAACATATGCAGAAAATACATGCCCAAGTTCAGAATAATGAATACATGTGAGTGGTGGACCTTTGGCAAGAAACAACTTCTTCTTCTTTCTGGCGAGAATGGAAACTATCTCATAGGGATCTAAACTTTCCAATAGAATGAAACGTATGTCCCTAGCTGGATGAGGCTTCTCTGAGGAAAATTAGAGACTTTCATGGTTCATACATTCTCCGTTGGTGCCACTCAACTCTAGGTACCTTCACCATTAAAAAATCATACAAATGTATGGCCTGGTCACATCTACAACCCAGTGACAAGATATGGCATAACATATAGAAATCGAATATTTGGCCCAAGGCAAGCATTTTTTTTTGGTTATTATTCCAAAACTACATATTGACATTAGATAACCTTAGAAAATGAGGCTTCATTGGCCCCTTATCCTTCCCTCTATGTTCTCAACAAGAGGAAACTATGGAACATCTACTTAATCATTGTTCATTCAATTCCAACATATGGGATTATACTGCTCAAGCCATGCGAAAAAAAAATAAAAAAATTGATAGTATCATTCAATCTATTGAGATTTGGAGAGCCTTAGAATTCAAAAACTCTATTCTTAGTATAATTTGACAATTACTTCTAGGATTTTTAGTTTGGAAATCTGGAAGGAAATAAATAGAATAATTTTTCACTCTAAGAAATCTCCAGAATCTCATGCTTTGCACAAAAATTGTGAGAATATTCAGGAAACGATTCGATCACAAAAAATGGACTAAAGATGATCTTTCTTGTGATCCCCATGAACACACTATTCTCTCCAACTGGAACCTAAATCTCAATCAAGTCCACATCTCTAGTGTATCTTGCACCAATGTAGTTCATAACTCTAATTCTTGGAAAAGGTCGTTGAAGGGATTCCATCAAATGAATTTTGATGGCACCTCCAAAGGAAATCCTAGGCCAACAATATTTGGAGTGATCTTCAGAGATGACAATGGTAAAATAACACACATTCTAGCAAAAAGTATGGGCTAAGACACTAACAACTCAAATGGGATTTGGGGCCTCCTCTGTGGAATTCAACTAGAAACTCAAATGGGTTATAAGTAGCTTATATTAGAAGGATACTTTAAGATTATCATTTCCCTTTTCATGAAGTTTATGCATGGTTTAGATCCTGCAAATATTTCACCTATTTTGTGTCTCCTCAATACTCTGAAACTTCTCAAAACTCTGATGATACCAACTTTGGTTATCATACCCTCACATGTGAGAAGAGAGGATAAAAAAATTACCGATAAATTCAAAAATATTGGCATCTCCAGTGGACGGCAGGACATTTTTATTCAAATCTATCATTAGCTTGCTTCTCCTCTCCTTCAGGAATGTTTTGAAATGGCTCATTCAAAATGTAATGCCTCATATGGGGTGCCACCTAACCCATTATGATTTTCTGCCACTTGGATGTTGACGTACCCTACATGTGATCAACTCCTTGATCAAGGTGGAACATTTGTTCCATATTTCACCTCCACGATCTCGTTCTCATGCCCAAGATTAAGTCATAGGTCTCATTGAAGGTTGTCTTGCAAACTCTGGTACAGTGGTGATGAATGTCATTTATGGTATTTTTATGGAACTTCTATGGATTTTAAACCTTTCTATGACCTATTTTATATCATCATGGTTGTATATCATGACCATAATTCCTCTTGTTGGCAGTCTTAACCCTGCTTCCATCCATCCTTGGCCTGTCTTTGGTTTCTTTTGGCTCCCCCTTTTGTCCTCCCCCCTCGCTCTCTACACCATGCCTCATGTGTTGATAAAATGTAACTGTGAAGAGTATTCTTATTATTATTGTTATTTTATTATTAAGATTAATCCCCATTGTGGATTAATCATGTCGGTAATTGTATTAGGACCAAATCCCCTTTTGCGGATTGGTCATCGGACAAATGTAATAGGAAGAATAAGAAGTCGGCCCCAACAGTTATTATTGAGACCCAGAATTAAATTAAAGGTGGGTTTACACACCCAGAGTGAGAGGTCGGCCCTGCCAGTGAAACCCTTTCACACGTGCCAGTCTTGTATATATAGGAGGCTAGCGCCTCACTTTATCACACAACTCACTTGCTCATTCTCTTATGAGGCAAGCTGCAATTACCAGTTGGAGAGAGGATAAGAAGAGTGGTGCATCTCTTGGGGAGGACTATCTATATTGGTTTGAGTTATCTCTTGACATTGTATTGGCAATTTAGGATAAGGAAGTTTTTGCTGGGTTTTCTTCCCCTAGAGGGTTTCCCAAGATAAATGTTGTGTCTCTTGTGAATGTGTATTTATCAGTGATCTTGTTCTTATGATGCTCTTATCTATTGAAATGCAAAGAAATATAATAATGGCATAAACATTAACATGGTATTAGAGCCAACCTGAAGGAAGCATATTTCGCAAGAGGAAAAACGTCACTATTACCGTACCCAAAAATTAGGGTTTTGCAAAAGTGAATCTTTTCAGCTCCCTAACCACCTAGA
>ML777920.1:996187-1011304 GCA_009831015.1 Picea engelmannii
AGGTAAGCCATCTCAAAATATTTGGCTGTCCAGTGTTTATTCATATACCGAAAGAGAAAAGAAACAAGTTGGAACCCTCCGGAAAGAAGGGAATATTTGTGGGATACTGTGAGGTATCCAAGGCCTTCAGAATATACATACCTGGTCACCGCCATATTGAGATCAGAAGGAACATGACCTTTGATGAAGAAGCAACACTTAAGAAATCAAGAAGATGCCAGCTTGAATAAATTTATGAAGAGGAACCTGTAAATCCCAGGACCACAAAATCCGTGAGGGAAGTTCCCAAAGCTGCAGAACCTGTAAGGGAAGTGGTAACTTCCCCTGATGAGGAGACTCCTAAAGATCATGATATAACAGAAGTTCAAGAACCTCCTCAAATGACATTCTCCCATAAAAGAAAGCCTGCTTGGGAAAGAGAGCTTATTCAAGATAGAGAGAAGTATGGTGTTCTTGAAGAAACCATGAGACAGGTAAAAAGACCAAAGCCATTCTCCAGTTACACAGCTTTGATGTGCAATCTACTTGATGAAGAACCTACATGCTTTGAAGAGGCCATTCAAAAGAAGGAATGGGCAGATGCCATGACAGAGGAATACCAATCCATAATAAAGAATGATGTATGAGAAATAGTTCCCAGACCAAAAAGTAAGGATGTGGTATCATCAAAATGGCTCTTCAAAATAAAACATGTTGCTGATGGAAGTATTGAGAAATATAAAGCAAGATTTGTCTCTCGTGGATTTTCCCAGAAGGAAGGCATTGACTATGAAGAGACATTCACTCCTATGGCCATATACACTTCGATCAGAACCATTATAGCTCTTTCAACCAAGATGAAATGGAAGCTGCACCAGATGGACGTGAAGACAGCTTTCCTGAATGGTGTTGTCAAAGAGGAAGTGTATATAGAGAAACCCCAAGGATTTGAGGTTGAAGACAGGAAGTCTCATGTCTGTCGATTGAAGAAATCCTTATACGGATTGAAGCAAGCTACCAGATCTTGGTATGGCCGTATAGACAGTTTCTTGACGAGCTTAGGCTTTACCAAAAGTAAAGCAGATTCAAATATCTACTTCAAAATTATGGATAATGAACCAGTAATCTTACTAATGTATGTGGATGACTTATTCTTAACTGGAGAAGAAAAGATCATCGTTGAATGTAAACAGATACTTGCCACAGAATATGAAATGAAAGACCTTGGTCTAATGCATTACTTCTTAGGCCTTGAGGTATGGCAGAGTCCAGAAAGAATATTCCTTAACAAAGCGAAGTACACGGTCGAAATATTAAAGAGATTCGACATGCTAGAATGTAAGCCCATGAATACACCCATGGAGGTGAAGCTGAAGTTGTTGGTCGATACTTTGTCAGATTTGATAGATGCCACACTGTACAGATAGATTATTGGATCACTGATGTACCTGACGAACACCAGACCAGACATCTGTTTTGCAGTGAACACCTTGAGTCAGTTTCTGGTAGAACCCAGATGTGTTCACCTAGTGGCTGCAAAACATGTGATGAGGTACCTTAAAGGTTCAATGGATTATGGTCTCAGCTATGATGGATATCATGACTTCACATTGAGTGAATATACTGATGCAGATTGGGCAGGAAGCATTGCAGACAAAAAAAGCACTTCCGGATGTTGTTTCAGTTTGGGATCAGCCATGATCTCATGGCAGAGTAGGAAGCAATCAAGTATTTCTCTCAGCACACTGGAAGCAGATTACATTTCCGCATGTTATGCTAGCCGCGAAGCTATATGGCTTCGAAAGTTGCTGACATTCCTATTTGACTTGGAGATGAGAGCAACCGCGATTCTATGTGACAACCATAGCTGCATAAAGATGACAAAGAATCCTGTATTCCATGACAGGTCGAAGTACATAGAGATCTGCTATCATTTCATCCACGACATGGTACAGAGAGGAGCCTTGAAGCTCTAGTACATTAGCACGGATGAACAGGTTGCTGATGTGTTGGCCAAACCTCTATCTCGTGTAAAGTTTGAACACTTTCGAGATAAGCTTGGTATAGTCTGAAAGGACCCTCCCTGAAAGGGGGAGTATATATATTCCTTCCTTCTGACCTCACTGTTATACGTAAAGCAAGATGAATCATTGCTTCTGACCTCGCTGTTAGACGTAAAGCATGACGCTATGTGTTCCTTGCTTCTGACCTCGCTGTTAGACGTAAAGGAAGATGAGTCATTGCTTCTGACCTCGTTGTTAGACGTAAAGCATGACGTTGTGTGTTCCTTACTTCTGACCTCGCTGTTAGACGTAAAGAAAGATGAGTAATTTCTTCTGACCTCATTGTTAGACGTAAAGCATGACGTTGTGTATTCCTTGCTTCTGACCTCGCTGTTAGACGTAAAGAAAGATGAGTCATTGCTTCTAACATCATTGTTAGACGTAAAGCATGACGCTGTGGATTGCTTTCTTCTGACCTATATGTTAGACGTAAAGCAAGATGATTCCTCGCTTCTGACCTCGTTGTTAGACGTAAAGCGAGATGTTGATGTGTTCCTTGCTTCTGACCTCGTTGTTAGACGTAAAGCAAGATGATTCCTCGCTTCTGACCTAGTTGTTAGATTTAAAGTGAGATGATGATGTGTTCCTTGCTTCTGACCTAGTTGTTAGACGTAAAGCAAGATGATTCCTTGCTTCTGACCTCATTGTTAGATGTAAAGAAAGATGTGACTAACACTGAGCTACCAGCTTAACCGCTGTGCCATTGAGCCAGTCTAGTACTGTGATGTGCCAGCCTAGTGCTGTGATGAGGTATGATTTTTACTGATACATTTTGATGCAGATGATGATGGCATTCTTTTGAGAATGATGATGTTGTCGATGAAGAAAAATTTCGATGACTCGTAAATATGCTAGCCAATGTTTCAAGATGATATTGACGATACTGTCCTCCTGATGCCACTGATGATGCAGACCTCTCTCGCTTGATGCTGTTGAAGAAGACCCTTCTTGTTAAGGGGGAGTGTTGAAATAATGTAATTGCGAAGAGTATTCTTATTATTATTTTTATTTTATTATTAAGATTAATACCCATTGTGGATTAATCATGTCGGTAATTGTATTAGGACCAAATCCCCTCTTGCGGATTGGTCATCAGACAATTGTAATAGGCAGAATAAGAAGTCGACCGCAGCAGTTATTATTGAGACCCAGAATTAAATTAAAGGTGGGTTTACCCACCCAGAGTGAGAGGTCGGCCCAGCCAGTGAAACGCTTTCACATGTGCCAGTCTTGTATATATAGGAGGCTAGCGCCTCACTTTATCACACAACTCACTTGCTCATTCTCTTATGAGGCAAGTTGCAATTACCAGTTGGAGAGAGGAGAAGAAGAGTGGCGCATCTCTTGGGGAGGACTATCTATATTGGTTTGAGTTATCTCTTGACATTGTATTGGCAATTTATGATAAGGAAGTTTTTGCTGGGTTTTCTTCCCCTAGAGGGTTTCCCAAGATAAATGTTGTGTCTCTTGTGAATGTGTATTTCTCAGTGATCTTGTTCTTATGATGCTCTTATCTATTGAAATGCAAAGAACTATAATAATGGCATAAACATTAACATCATGAACGAGGTAAACCTCGTAGAGGCACGAGAACCATTCATAGTTATGTAGGTCATCATCCTTCTATCTCTCCTTCCCCTACTCTCTTTGTTTCTTCTCTGCATACCTCTTCACCTTCAGCTAGCCAGCAAGATGAGGAAATGTGGGGATATGCAATCATGGAAGAAGAAATTTCATCAGTTCAAAACCAGGAAAATATGGAAACCCCCACTTCGCCTCCAGCAAGTCAATTTCCACCAAAGGCTCCAATTCCTTTGGCTCATATAAATGACATGGGTAGCAGATCACAGGTTCTAGTGGTCAACCCTAGTGGGACACAAGAAGAAAATCCACCCTATCGGTTCTATGATGACCAACTTCAGTTATTTTTTAAACTATGCAGGGACATTTCAGAACGACATTTTCATCAGGAGATGATGGACCGCAAGATAACAGGTCTCTTTGACTTGTTATCTAGCCAACAATATTACCTTCAATGTCCAGAATGTCATCATTGGTGTGATTTTTCTCCAGTTAGGATAGTTCCTCCCCATGGCGATGGTAGAAGTGGTCAGTCAAGAATTTAACTCAACATTCCTTCCATTTGTTTTTTCATCTCTTAATTTCAACTTTTGTAGTTTTTCAACATGTTTTAAATCTTAGCTTGCTCTATAGCCATTCTCAGAAATCTAGAAATTTTACTTTTGGCCCTAGAGTAGACACTTAATGATATATGGGACCTAGTGTTGTAGCTGGTTGCCAGTTTTGGAAGTGTAGATGCTAGGTCAGATGACATGTACTCAATTCTCAGTTTCATGAAGGTAATGTAAGCTCTAACTTACAAAAAGAAAAGTTTAAATTCTTATCACATAATTATATCTTTGTCTATGAACCTGATTATAGAAAAATCAATGCTAATAGATACATGGAGGTTGAGGCATTTTAAAATAGAAGAAATAATAGAGAATGAAAAAAGTGTTGTGGATTTTACACCCATTTCAAGTTAAAATTATTGCAAAAGGATTATAAGGAGTAATAGATAGTCTTACCCTATCCTAAATATTTTCTCAACGACCTTGGATTTTATTTCTATGTGGATGCATTTTGTTATTTTGAAATTTAAGAGTTTTATTTTTTTAACTACCAAGATTCACTAAATGAACTAAACTTGTACATATACTTTTATTCAATCATGTTAATGCACATAATTTTTCTTGACCTTGGATTTTATTTTTATGTGGATGCATTTTGTTATTTTGAAATTTAAGAGTTTTACTTTTTTAACTACCAAGATTCACTAAATGAACTAAACTTGTATATATACTTTTATTCAATCATGTTAATGCACATAATTTTTCTTGATTTATAGTTGTTTTATATTTATTAATAATATATAATTAATTTTATTTCACATTTGTATTTGTTTTTTTCCAAATTCTACAAATATGTACATAAAATAATAAATAATGAGTTACATTTTAAAATATCCTCTCTTAATTAATTAAACAATCCATTATTCAAAGTTATCATGTGATAGAACTTTATTTATTATAATATTCTTTTGAAAAGGGAGTTGTGATATATTTGAAATGTAAAATAACTCCATTTATGGAACTTTATCTTTTGAATCGTGAAAATAACTAGAGACAAGATAAAGGTGATGACTCGCCTCTAAGCATAGTTGGCCATGGTATAGTCTTGATTAGATTAATGGATGACAGAGTGAAAGGGATAAGTGGAGTTTTGCACATTATGGTTTTGGAACAAAACCTACGATCGATAAGAAAACTTGATGATACAAGTGTGCAAGTTTTTTTTCTCTGAAAAAGGGTGTAAGATGGTTTGAGGAGATATGGTGTTCACCAAGGAGGTTCATGTTGACACTTTTTTCTAGCTTGATGTGTGCATCATTCAGTGTAATATTTCTTCAATTTTTGTTGTGAAGAGATTTGTAGAATCTACACATCCACAATTAGAACATGTACCTATTTCTGATGGTCATGCTTTCTAGGTACCCAAACAAGATTTTTGTTTAGAAAGAAAGTTACCTACAAAAAAGACAACGACATGGAACCAATGATTGGGTAAAATAGGTGAGAAGGGATTATAGAACTTGAAAAAAAACGTATTTTCAAAATGGATTGAATGATTGTGCTCTTGAATTTGCTTTTTACAAGAGTTGCATATATAGAAAACATAACGATGTTCAATTTTATTCTAGTTCTCACAAATATTTTGGGTTGGGATTAATTCATTTTGATGTATTTGATCCTATTAAAGTTAGTTTTATTTCTAATGATTTGTATTATGTTTCATTCATTAATGATTATTCTAAAAGGACATGCATATATTTTCTCATAATTGAATATGAGGTATTAAGTTAGTTTAAGGAGTTTAAATATCACTCAGGAAATTAGACTAGTAGGAATATTTAGGTATTGAGGATTGATAATAGCAAGTACTTTTGTTTTGTAGAGTTAGATAAGTTTTGTAAGAACAATAGCATTGAAAGACATAAGAAAAATCCATATAACCCTTAGAAAAATGGAAACAAATGAACATGACGTTGATGGAGAGAGATAGAAGTATGATTAGTGGAGTTGAAGTGGATATGGTGGTCCACTTCATAAGAAAATCATGAATAAAAACATAATTCCATATTTTCACAATAAATAATATTTATTTACTTTTCATTTTATATATTTACTTGATATCATATGAAATACAATACATGTATATAAATACACATGGAGAGTAATATGTCACATTATTTCCAAAGGTCGTGACTTATCATTGACTTGTCATTTACATTATAATTCCTATTTACATAATAAAAAACCTATAATATACTATTAAATGATAATAAATGTAATATACTAGGTATATTACAAGTCTTCCCCCCTTAAAAATGCTTTGTCCTCAAAGCATAGTTATAAAAGACTTATCTCTTTCTTTGGCTTGTAATATTGTCTCTTGATTATTCATTCTTAAGTTAGTGATATTTGAGGACCTGAGATGATAGAATACTTTCAACACTGAGAAGAACTGTCGAAATGTAAAAAAGTCTACCCATCCTAATTTGATCTTCTACGAGACTGTGCATTTATAGGGTTCTTGGAAAAGCCTTGATGTATTTTTTTTGGCATGTTTACAGGAAGAATGTTCTTGTAATTGATGGCAAGAACAATAGTGAACCAAACCTCGAGAGTGAAGAAGACGAGAAACCTCAAAAGAGATAACAGTTTCCAGAACTATAGACGAGGTCCAAGAGACAGACTCGCAGGAGGAGGAAAGGTCGAAACCCGTGAACACTAATAAATCATTCTAAATCAGAGAGATCAAAAGCTCAGGAGGAAAAGTGACAATGGTTGTTGGATCACCGATCCAAAGGACTAACAACTTTCAGATTGAATTAATGAAGGATAGGATAAGTGAGGCAAAACGATTGAGAATTCGATCATCCGAATTTTCGTCAGTCGCCAGATCAAAATAAGTGGAAGGACAGGATAAGTTAGAAGAACGGTGTGCTAATATCAGCAGCTGATAATCGGGCACTCAGATCTACGATCGACAGGGCATATCGGACCCCCCTAACCTTTCTTCCTTTAACCCTGGGGGGGGTCTGAGTTTGTGGTATTTCCCATGTGGGACCCTCATACATGTCACCTTCCTGTCAAATCGGACCCCCTCGCTCATAACCACTTACTGCCTAACCCCCCCTTTGAGTAAACCACCAAACCACTCATATATACCACCTCCATGCTCCAATGTCACACTCCACTAACCGCTACACGTCACACTCCACTATCACGCTTTGCCTCCACCTCCACTACACTGCTTACACGTCTCACCCACGTTAGTAGACCACCTCAGCAAAGACATGTGGCAGACCACGTCAGCAAGGACATGTGGAAGACCATGTCAACAAGGACATGTGGAAGACCATGTCAGCAAGATCACATGGCATAATCAGATAATGACAAGTGTCAAGAGGAAATTGTCTCGTGCCATGTCAACAAGTGACGTAAGAAAGCTACGTCACTCCGGGAGATTTACTTCGGGAGTTTCATCACCAAAAAATGTCAAAAGTCTCGAAGGACAAAGGTATGAAGTCGCTTTTAGCCGTCAGATCTGAATATCACTTTGGGTGCATTCTCAACCATTTATCTAGTTTAGTGGAAAGACAGTGTAAGTGGAAGTGTTAACCAACAGCGAGCGATCTCCATCGCCTATGAATTATTCAGAATGTGACCACTCCAAAGGAGAATGAAGTAGCGATTATCCTAAAGTCTGGAAGACCCAAAGAAGATCCTGGCCATTGATCGCTGGGAGGGGTACGTGTCAGAATATTATGCATTCAGGTGAAACTACTTCAAGAGAAACAAGTGCATAGGAGATGAAACTCCTGAATCCCGAAGTGTCGAAGTCACTAATGATCGTTGATCATGTAGGAGGGTATGCGTCAATATATCATTAACTCTGGGTGAAAGTGTTCATAGAAAAGAAAAGCGTCGAAGAGTCGAAAAGGCCGAAGTCCCAGAGCGGAGGATAGTCGTTGGATTAAAGAGGGCAGATGTTAGCAGATCTTCCATTTTGGAAGATATCCAGTCAGAAGAAATGAGCAGTTGAGATTTGAAATCTATGGAGTTAAGAGACCTGAAGGAGATCTCGATTGTTAATCCGAGAAGCACACGTGTCAATAAATCTTCCACTCCGGAATATTGGCGTACGAAGGAAAGTAGGGTTTGAGATTTGAAAATCCCGTATCTCGGATCACAAAGTAAATCACAGTTGTTGATTTAAGAAGGTTAGATCTGATCCGTCAGTTCAGGAGCACCGTCAAGATCGTGATATCAACGGTCCTGTCGCATTACGAGGATTGAAGGTGTGCGAAATTTAAAAAGTTGAAGGCGGGTCACAATCGAAACCACAGTTTTGGAGAAAGGACACGTGGAGGCTCGAGGTAAATTGTAGGGAGAAACGTAGTTTGTTTCAAACCACATTTGGACACGTGCACAATCGTGTGGTCACATGAGTTCATTGCCCAAGGTCATATCGAAAGAAGGAGCTAGCACTCGCTAGACCAAGATCGTGAAGCTCCTTTTGAATAGGCGTATGGACACCATCGGTGGTCACATGAAGCAAGGGGATTAGAAGCCAAAGAAGCCAAAAATTACTGACTATAACTGGCATAGAAGACAAAGAATTGTGACTTCAAGAGAAGCCAAAGAATCTCAGGATAACGGCCTCTAGTGATGAACAAGTTTAGTATAACTTCCAGAGAAGACAAATAATCTTTGGATAATGGCCACTGATGATGAACAGATACAACATAACCCTTGGGGAAGATGAAGAGTTTGAATGATGATCAGGTAGAGGAATCGAGGTGAGAAAGACATGCAGAACAAAGAAGATAGTGTGGTTTTTCGATAGTTATGCATGTGGGTAGAATGTGACCGAGTACAGGACCTGAACTAGAATCAGAGGTGCAGCGTATAGCATGCAGATACAAAATAGAGTATAAATAAATAAGAGAAGATGAACGGAGTTATTAGAGTGCGCATCAGGAGAAAGAGCAGAGGATAGAAGAAGAACAAAGTAATAGAAGCTGAAAGAGGTAGAGGAGACATGGAGCTTCAACAGACCATATCAGAGACATAGCAAATAAGTAAAGTTTTTTAAGATTCAATCAGGGTTGTAGGGTGGTGCTAGGGAGGATTACAGTCCTCTAAGTTCTAGTTGGTGCTAGAAGATATTCTGGGAGTTGGTGCTTCCATCTAGTGGGTGCTAGAGAAACCTGGGAGTTGGTGCTTCCATCTAGTGGGTTCTAGAGAAACCTGGGAGTTGGTGCTTCCATCTAGTTGGTGCTAGAGAAATCTGAGATTTGGTGCTCTCTGGAAGTTGTATCTTGCTATCAGAGGTTGTAGCCTCATATTTGAGTTGGAGCTCAAAGACTGTGATGTACATGAAAGTTGGATCTTGTTTGACATCCTAAGAAGAAGATGTTTTCACCATTATGGGTTTCCTCATGAAAATCAGTGTCTCTGTGTATTCTGTGTGATTGATCAAATATTGTATATATATGCATGTTAATTTATCAGGAACACATTAAATAATAATCTAGAAAGAATCAGAAAATAATAGGAAAAGTTTCAAGCTTATATACATAATTGATTCACCCCCCCTCTCTCAGTTATATTTCCAACAATTGGTATTAGAGTCGGTTCCTTTGATCAAAGGTAGATCCATAATATTTAACATGACTATTCATGATGGAAGTCTAAATAATATACCCCCTATGTTTGATGGAACAAACTTTTCCTTCTGGAAAAAAATAATGAGAACACATTTAATGTCTTTGGGTGCTGATGTTTGGGATGTCGGTGAAATAGGATATGTGAAGCATGTAGTCTTGGCCTCAAAAGATGGTAAGTTGGAGTTTAGATTTAATGAAAAATCAATGAATTCCTTCCTTAGTGGAGTTGTTGAAGCCGAGTTTGTCAAAGTCATGCACTGTGATTCAACACAATTTATGTGGGACAAGCTGATAAGTAGTTATGAAGGTAATGAAAAGGTGAAAGACAAAAAACTTCAGACTCACAGACTGAAATTTCAGCAGTTAAATATGGATGAAGATGAAACTATCAGTAAGTACTTCTTACATATAGAAGAACTTGTCAACACTATGAAAGGCCTAGGTAAAACGATCTATGAATCTTTTCTAGTCCATAAAATATCAAGATCTCTTCCTGATAGATTTAACTCAAAGGTCTTTGCTATAGAGGAAATAGTTGATCTCCAAACATTGACACTAGATCAACTTCTTGGAACCCTAACTACTTATGAAATGAGAATCACCAAAGGGAAATCCACTACAAGAGAGGTGTAACACCGTGTTTCCCCCAGTTTGTAAAAATAACTGGACTGGCCAAGAACTGTGGCAAACTCAGAAATGAGAATGTGTGATGTGAATGGACCTTGTGGAAAAGGTCGATGAATGTGAATACTATTATGAATTTATATTGCAGGATTGCTGAGAGGGGATATGATGGAAAAAAAGAGACCACAGTGGTTGGAGAAAGGCGGTGGAAGGCACCTGGAAAGGTGGTGTTAACTTCTACCGAAAATCAATACCGTATTTGGACTTCACTGGCCCAGAGAACCAAGAGCAGCTCGTTGGCCTGTATTAAATGCCTCACATTTAATATCCCACCGGCTAGTAGGTAAATGGCTCCTCAGGAATTAATGAGGGATGGGGGAAAGGAACCGACCATCTGTAGGAGTTGCAGACCTGACCAGTGCATGGAAAATCATGCCACACGCAACCTCACAAGAGGATAAGGCATGGGGGAGAAGCGATTGGGGGGGGCAGACGCAAGGGAAGAAAGAGAACTCTGGAGATATGCAGAGTGAGTGATAGCAGAGAGGAAGGAGAGTAACCTTCACTCTTGGTCACTGGAAAACAGAGACACAGTCTCACAGCATTGTGGTCTCAGCTTGGGGGTGGCTAGTGGTAAATCCACTGGGAGTCGTTGAGCCTACGGTTGGGTGGAAATGAACACCCCTCTCCACAGTTGCATAACCCCTGGTGTTACTTTCTGATAAGTGTTTTGCCTTTGGCATCTTGAAATTATGAGAATGATTGGTAGGAGAAAGTAGGGTGTTAAATGCCTTACCACTTTGTCTTTCTATGTATTCGTGGGTAGCGAAGAGATCAGGATCGTAGATCCCCAAGGTCCATGAGAAAATATGGACCGTTGATTTTTCGATGTCTAGGAAGTCATGGGAAAATGCACAAGTTAGGAACCTATCTGAGCCGTCAGATCTCGGCTGGAAAACTCGACATCTTTTGGATCTGTCAGGAGATAACCGAGGGTTAAACCCCTAGTGAATAGGGGCAAAAGCCCCAAAATAGATCTGGACCATCCAATTTAAGGAGGCCATGTGTCATGAGATTTCCCATTTCAGGAAATCGGGAATCGCGAACTCGGGAGTTTTGGTGACGAAAGATCGGGACTTTCCATTGTGGAAACCCTGAGACAGATCTGGACCATCCAATTTAAGGAGGCTACGTGTCATGAGATTTCCCATTTTGGGAAATCAGGGATCGTGAACTCGAGAGTTTTGTTGACGAGAGATCGGGAATTTCCATGGTGGAAACCCCGAGACAGATCTGGACCATCCAATTTAAGGAGGCTACATGTCGAGAGATTAACCACATCGGGAAACCAAGGATCGAGGATTCAGGAGTGCCGTGGTCGAGAGTTTGGACTCTCGTGATGATAAGTCTTGATGAACAGACGAGATTCTTTCAGAGGATCTCAGGGTCTATAAAGACAGTCAGATGTGAGGAAGAGATGTTGACGACCAAAGTCCACCCACCCAGATCTATGGTCGAGGCTTCATTCTGGAGCCCCCTTTCCATTCTGCCTTTAATGGGGGGGGGGGGTAGGTGGTCCGGAATGGTGTGGCATATGAAGTGGGACCCGTCTCTTGTCACGTCGCCCTCCATGTCACACTTCCCTCTTGCCACCTATACTCCACTCAACCGCGCGGCAGGGCCCATTCCTATTGGCCAGTCGCTAACCCTGTTGGGATTTGTCCCTATTGGCTAGTCGCTATCCCTGTTAGGGTTCGACGGTTGCAGAGTCGAACGATTCGACATTCCTGTAGCATCCAGTTGCGAATTACTGAGAGGAGCCATGGTTATTTGACCTGTGATCATGACCCACGATCACATGGGAGTAGACAGAGAAAGATCTAGCTTACGCTAGGCCTCCATAGATATTTTTGGGGCTCTGATTCTGCAGAAAGAAACCAAAATTTGATTATGGTAGTGGGTGTGTTACAAATTGGTATCAGAGCATGGTTACAACACTTGTCTTGCTTGGGCTCATGAATGAAGTCACGCAGAAGCTCTGTTCGGAACACTCCAAAAAGGAGTAACCCTCTATCTTTGAAAATGAGAACCCGACTGTGTATGCATGTGAAAGAGTTATGAATTTATGCGCAGGTTATAAAAAAAAATGTATCTAACTCATGACTAACAACTAGCATTTGTCTTTTCTTCCAAGCAGACGATCAGTCGCGGGAATTTATAGACGCAGAGAATGGTGACTCACCAAGAGATGGGAGAAGTCTCCCACAATAGAGATGAAGAGTCTGACGAAAGAAGAGAAATAGGGACCCCTCCAGATCTAGCTGAGACTGTGAGGAGTCTCATGGTTGAATTTCAAAGCTGCAAGGCCGACAATGAAAGGATGATGAAAGAACAAGAAAAGAAAACTGAAATTAACGCAGTTTTACTGCAGAGCTTATCTGACCTACAACGACAAATGCAGCATGAACCCGAGATGCAGAAACATGATCGTATCAGTGGCCATACTGAGAGGAGAACCTCAAGGAAGGTCCACCTCATAGGTAAAGGACCAGTGCCAGATGATTCCTCTGAGAAGGAAGCTGGCGATTCAGAAGGCTCTTCCAGTAGAAGGACCAGTTCCTATTCTCGAAGAAAACAGAAGAAGCAAAAGACTTCCAAGGGTCAAAAATTTGAGGAATTCAGAAACGCGAAACCTCCCTCCTTTGATGGTGAGATAAATAAGGGAGAGGAAGCAGAGGCCTGGCTACTTGGAATGAAGAAATATTTCAGAGTCCATGATTTTTCAGAGAATTTGAAGGCCCGAGTGGCCACTTTCAATCTGAATGGAAAAGATTCCATCTGGTGGGAAGATCTTAAGAATGTGAAAGGGGTCCGTGAAGAGGACCTGTCCTAAAAACAGTTTGAGAAATACTTCCGGAAGAAGTATTTCTTGGAAATATATTTCGATGAGAAGACTAAAGAGTTTTATGAACTCAAACTGGGGAAACTCACTATAGAGGAATATGTCAACAGATTCCTCGACTTGTTGAGGCATGTCCCTTATATAAAAGAAGAAAAGGAAAAGGTGCAACGCTTCATCAGCGGGATACCCAAAGACTACCGAAACAGAATTGAGTTTGATGAGCCAAAGACCTTAGAAGACACTGTTCGAAAGGAAACATATTGTCAGGAACAATATGGATGTCGAGTAGAGCTTCGTGAAGACTGGAAACAGAAGGGTGGTTCGAGATTTCAGAAAAAGGGGATCAAATCCTCAGGACTTAAGAACTACAAGAAGAACCAAAAAATGAACTTCCCAGACTAGAGTGTACTCCAGCATAACTTTCCCTCATCGGGCGGAAATAAAACTTCTGGACCTGTACCAATGAAGGTGGATAACACAAAGAGAGAACCTCTGAAATGTTGGGGTTGTGGAGAAGAACATCTCTTGAGAGACTGTCCACATTGACAACAGAACAGTCGGAAATTTTATAACATTCAGGAAGCTACCACAGTCAATGATGTGGCAAGGAGTGTGCCGCAGATTTATGCAACCTTGGATAATAACCAAGATGACCACCAAGCTTCAGTGGTGGAAATAGAAGGTATGATTTTCAACCATCTGGTGTCTGTTTTGAATGACCCTAGTTCAAATTTGAGTTATATAGCCCCTAAAGCTGTTGATAAGTGTAAACTACAGCCTCACAAGAACACCAAGCCATGGTTAGTACAGTTAGCTACTGGCACTAAAAGAAGAGTAGCAAAGGCCATACCAGCCTGCCAATTGATGTTGGGTGAATTCCCCACCCAAGCAACCCTTAACATATTACCCTTGGGATCATATGATCTGTTGATTGGTATGGACTGGCTAGCCGCCCATAAAGCCATACTGGACTGTTACCATAAAACCTTAGATTGTGTGAGCAAAGAAGGAAAAAGGATAACCCTCCAAGGGATCCGAAAACCTGTCTCGGTGAGACAAATATCAGCCCTGCAAATGAGAAAGTATTGCCGAAAGGGATGTCCCCTATATGAAATACAGGTGTTGGAAACCATAGAAGATGACAAACCCATCCTTGAAGACCATCCTACCCTGAGAGAATATAGAGATGTGTTTCCAGAAGAGGTATCGGGTCTACCTCCGAGAAGGGATATTGACTTCTCGATAGAGCTCGCACCAGGAGCGGTGCTGGTGTCTAACACACCCTACCGGATGAGCACGCCTGAGTTAGTTGAACTCAAATTGCAATTGAAATAAATGATGGATAAGGGTTATATTCGAACCAGCGTGTCCCCATGGGGACCACCAGTCCTGTTTGTGAAAAAGAAGGATGGCACCCTTAGACTGTGTATAGATTATAAACAACTCAATAAAGTAACCATAAATAAAAAGTACCCCTTGCCTAGGATCGATGATCTATTCGATCAGTTGGGAGGTGCGTCTATTTTCTCAAATATTGACTTGAGGTCAGGATACCATCAAGTCCGAATCAAGGGTGAAGACATCCATAAAACCACTTTTCGGACACCATCCATATGAGTTTGTGGTAGTGCCATTTGGGTTAACCAATGCCCCTGCCACTTTCATGTGCTTAATGAACAATGTACTCAGTAAATTTTTAGATAAATTTGTACTAGTTTTTATTGATGACATATTAATCTACTCTAAGAATAGAG
>ML777920.1:1013497-1046911 GCA_009831015.1 Picea engelmannii
AGGCTACATGGGAAATGGAGGATGCCATGAGACAGGCATATCCGATTTTGTTTACTTATGTACATGCAATTCATGTTAATAGATAAGAACATCGAGGATGATGTTCCTTTAAGGGGGAGGGAATTGTAACACCCTGTTTCCCCCAGTTTGTAAAAATAACTGGACTGGCCAAGAACTGTGGCAAACTTAGAAATGAGAATGTGTGATGTGTTTGGACCTTGTGGAAAAGGTCGATGAATGTGAATACTATTATGAATTTATATTGTAGGATTGCTGAGAGGGGATATGCCGAAAAAAAAAGAGACCACGGTGGCTGGAGAAAGGCGGTGGAAGGCACCTGGAAAGGTGGCGTTAACTTCTACCGAAAATCAATACCGTATTTGGACTTCACTGGGCTAGAGAACCAAGAGCGGATCACTGGCCTGTATTAAATGCCTCACATTTAATATCCCACCGGATGGTAGGTAAATGGCTCCTCAGGAATTAATAAGGTATGGGGGAAAGGAACCGCCCATCCGTAGGAGTTGCAGACCTGAGCAGTGCACGAAAAATCATGCCACGCGCAACCTCGCAAGAGGATAAGGCATGGGGGAGAAGCGATTGGGGGGGGGCAGACGCGAGGGGAGAAAGAGAACTGTGGCGATATGCAGAGTGAGTGATAGCATAGAGGAAGGAGAGTAACCTTCACTCCTGGTCACTGGAAAATAGAGACGCAGTCTCACAGCATCGTGGTCTCAGCTCGGGGGTGGCTAGTGGTAAATCTGTTGGGAGTCGTTGAGCCTACAGTTGGGTGGAAACGAGCACCCCTCTCAGCAATTGCATAACCCCTGATGTTACTTTCTAATAAGTGTTTTGCCTTTGGCATATTGAAATATATGTATTCTGACATTTATGATCATAAGCTGTGAAATTGTGAATGATTTCATTATAAGAATGTTTGTATGGTGTCTTGATCAGTACTGGTAGTTGTATGTTTATATGGAAAGACTATGTATGGCTTATGTTCTCATAAATCATTATTTATATACGTACTGATCTAATCGAGACTTCACGTCTGGTTCTCGGGAGAGTGATACCCTTATCTGCCTCAGATAGTACCCTGGGTAAACCTCCCCATAGAGATACCCTTCTCGAAGAGCCCATCAATAACCTGGAAAAAGGACGTGAAGGCGCAAGGCCTTAATAAATCTCTGATAAGTATCGAATCGATGGATGAGATCCCATTGGGATATCGGTGGTCACTCATGACCGTCAGATCGGAAGAAGAAACTGGAGTGTTAAGTGCCTTAACCCTGAATAGGTGTTGATTGACGGACGAGATCCCGTCGGGAAATCTATGGTCACACATGACTGTTAGATTAGTAGGAGACAGTAGGGTGTTAAATGCCTTACCACTTTGTCTTTCTGTGTCTTTGTGGGTAGCGAAGAGATCGGAATTGTAGATCCCCAAGGGAAAATGCACAAGTTAGGAACCTGTCTGAGCCATCAGATCTCGGCCGGAAAACTTGACAGTCATTGGATCTATCAAGAGATACTCGAGGGTTAAACCCCCAGTGAATAGGGACGAAAGTCCCAAAATAGATCTGGACCGTCCGATTTAAGGAGGCCACGTGTCGTGAGATTTCCCATTTCGGGAAATCAGGAATCGCGAACTCGGGATTTCTGGTGACGAGAGATCGGGACTTTCCATGGTGGAAACCTTGAGACAGATCTAGACCGTCCAATTTAAGGAGGCTACATGTCGTGAGATTTCCCATTTCGGGAAATCAGGAATCATTAACTCGGGAGTTCTGGTGACGAGAGATCGGGACTTTCCATGGTGGAAACCCCAAGACAGATCTGGACCGTCCGATTTAAGGAGGCTACGTGTCAAGAGATTAACCACATCGGGAAATCGGGGATCGAGGATTCGGGAGTCCCGTGGTTGAGAGTTCGGACTCTCGTGATGATAAGTCTCGATGAACGGATGAGATTCTTTCAGAGGATCTCAGGGTCTATAACGATTGTCAGATGTGAGGAAGAGATGTTGAATTTAAGCTAGGGCATGAATGCGCCTTAGGGTAAGTGGCGAGCATATCTGGATGGCCAGAGTCCACCCACCCAGATCTATGGCTGAGGCTTCATTCCGAAGCCCCCTTGCCATTCTTCCTTTAATGGGGGGGGGGGGGNGGGCATCCAGAATGGTGTGGCGTGTGAAGTGGGACCCGTCTCCTGTCACGTTGCCCTCCATGTCGCGCTTCCCTCTTGCCACCTATACTCCACTCAACCGCGCGGAAGGGCCTGTTCCTATTGGCCAGTCGCTAACCCTATTGGGATTCGTCCCTATTGACCAGTCGCTAGCCTTATCGGGGTTCGGCAGTTGCAGAGTCGAACGATTCGACATTACTGTAGCGTCGAGTCATGAATTACTGAGAGGCGCCATGGTTATTTAACCTGTGATCATGACCCACGATCACATGGGAGTAGACAGAGAAAGAGATAGCTTACGCTAGGCCTCCATAGATATTTCTGGGGCTCTAATTCTGCAGAAAGCAACCAAAATTTGATTATGGTAGTGGGTGCGTTACAAGAGGCATCTTTTAAAGTAGATAAAAACACATACTCTAATATAGATGAGATTGAAGCAAATTTTGTGAGAAGACTAAAGAAAGGATTAGGAAAATACAAAGGTAAATTGCCCTTCAAATGTGTCAATTGCGGTAAGATAAGTCATTTTCATCTAAATGTCCTCAAAAAAGAAAGGATCAGACATATGACGATGAAGAGAAGCACAAACACAAGAAGGTCTATAAAGAGAATAATTTTAAGAAGAAAATCATGTGTGTAAACAATGATGATGATCCCTCAGATGATGAAAGCAATGACTCTTCAATTCAAGATAAAATAAATGATATCATGCTATCAGCTTTAGAAGATATAAACACTGAATATACATGAAGTGAGTTCGCTGATTGTGAAGTAGTAGTAGATCTTGAAGGAGAACTTGGCAGTGCCATTGAGGAGATTGATAGACTCAAAGAAAAGAAAAGAAAAGAAAAATAGTTATTGTTCAGGTATGAGAAAACATGCAATGAACCATCCAAAGAAATTGCTTTGTTGAAGGTTAATTTAGAAGAATATAAGAATATTGAAGATATCCTCAAACTACAATTGAAGGAAGCCGAAACAAAAGGTGAAAAATTGGAAGATTAAGTAGTGACTGTCATAAAATATCTAGAGAAATTTCAGGCCTTATATTATCAGAATCTGACAAGTATTAAATCCTGAGAAGGATTAGCCTCCATTCTAAATCAGCAAAGGAATTCAAAGTTGAAAACTGGTTTGGGTTATAAAGAGGGATCAAGTAGTGGTCAGCCAAGAAACAAAGAAACCATCAATTTTTTCAAATCTACAACCATTGACAAAAACAAACCTGCATAAACAAAGGAAGAGAATCAACCGCCAAGGAGGAGTGAAGGAAAAGCTACCAGAACTGAATCTGTAGAACAAAGAAATAATACACCCTCTACTCAAGGAAATCATCAACATAGAAGAAATTGACCTGCTCAAAGAAGACAACCATTTTCCAAGTACGAATATTTTTTCTATGGATATTGTTTTTACTGCTCTAAATTTGGCCACAAAGCTGTAAATTGTTCTTTAAGATTTAGACATGAGCAATCAAGACAGCCAAGGAATAAATATCTACCACAACAAAGAATGAGACTGTCAAGTAACAAAAAACCATAGACTGTAAATCATGTGATGGATGGGAAAAGGACACAGATTGCACATAACAATCGTTATAATATTTTATTCAATGAACCAGAATGTTACATCTACCATAATTATGGACATAAAGATGCATACTGTTGCTTAAAAAACTATAAGCATGATTCAAATTATAGAGTTGAAAACATCAAGGTTTGGAAGAAGAATGAAGATAACAAGTGTGGATTAGTGTTTTCATCTCAAAGACAAAAAGACACCTGGTATATTGACAGTGGATGCTCCAGTCATATGACATGTGAAAAAAGTAAGTTCGTATTACTCAAAGAAAATAAATCAGGGAGTGTGACCTTTGGAAATGATGCTCCAGGAAAGATCAAAGGTAAAGGTCTAGTAATCTTAAGTAATGGAAGAAGAAAAGCTCAAGATGTATTATTTGTTGATGGTTTAAAGAATAATCTTCTTAGTGTCAGTCAGATATGTGACAGAGGATGTGAAGTCACTTTCACTGCCAATAATTGTAAAATAAAGGCAGTAAACACAGGAGAGTTTATTGCAAAAGGGGTTAGAACTGAAAAAAATGTATATGTTATGAAGGAAGATAAGGGGAAATTTCATTTAAGCAAACTTGATGAAAGTTGGTTATGGCATAGAAGGCTTGGACACCTGAATTTCGATCATATTGTCAAACTGAATAATGAAGGTGCTATGAAAGACCTTCCAAGAATATCTAATCCTAATAACTATGTATGTGAATCCTGTCAAATGGGGAATCTGACTCGTGCTCAATTCAAATTGAAGAGTTTCACATCTTCAGAGAAACCACTTCAAATTGTTTATATGGATCTGTGTGGACCATCGCAAAAGGAATGAACTGGAGGAGAACGTTACTTTATTCTAGTCATTGATGACTTCTCCAGACTTACGTGGGTTGCCTTTCTGAGAGAAAAATCCGAGGCATTTGAGAATTTCAAAAAGTTTAAGGCATTAGATGAGAATCAGACAGGAAGGAAGTTAAAGGAAATTCGCTCAGACAAGGGAGGAGAATTTATGTCAAGAGATTTCAAAGAATTTTGTGACATACATGGAATTAAAAGAGAATATACTATTCTAGGTACTCCTCAACAAAATGGATTTGTAGAATGCCAAAATAGATCAATTCAGCAGATTCTAAGGGCTATGATGAGTGAAAGGGAAATTTCACAAACCTTCTGGGTGGAGGTTGTTCACACGGTTTTACATATTCTAAACAAAGTTAATCTAAGGCCGAACAATGATAAAAATCCATATGATTTGTGGTTTGGTCGACCTGCTTCAATCAAGCACTTCAAAGTATTTGGAAGTAAATGTTACATCAAGAATAATGATGATCATCTGGGAAAATTTGATAGTAGAGTTGATGAAGGTATCTTCTTAAGATATGCAATGAATAGTAAAGGATACAGATGATTTAACAAAAGAATGCATAAATTAGTAGACTGTATTGATGTTCGAATTGATGAAAAATCTCCTATAAAAGATTAGCAGAGAATAAGAACTAAGACAGATGAAAAATATGATGAGAATAATGAAGATAAAGAACAACAAATCTCATAGTCACAAGAAGATGATGAATCGGGTGGAGAAGAGACACCTAGACAAGAAGAGTTAGGACAACAATAAACATCAAAAACTTCCTTCAAAATTACTCAAAAGAATCATCCTGGAAGTCAGATAATTGGTGAGAAAGACAAAGGTGTACAAACTAGGAGAAGGATAATCAAAGACACCGAGAAATCACATATAGCCTTCATATCCATGGTGGAACCTAAAAACTTTAATGAATCCAGTAAAGAAGTAAATTGGTTAAAATCAATGAATGAGGAATTGTAACAGATTGAAAAGAATGACACTTGGGAACTCGTTCCTAGGCCAGCAAATAAAAATGTAATAGGATACAAATGGGTCTACAAAAACAAGATGAATGAGCAAGGAAATATTGTAATAAATAAGACTAGATTGGTCTGCAAAGGATATGCTCAAATAAAAGGACTAGATTTTGATGAAACATTTGTGCCCGTAGCAAGATTAGAATATATTAGAAAGTTTCTTGCTTATGCGTGTCATAAACAGTTTAAAGTCTATCAAATGGATGCCAGGTCAGCTTTTCTAAATGGAGATCTAAAAGAAGAAGTCTATATGGAACGACCAGAGGGTTTCCAACTGTCAGATAACCCCGACTTTTTCTACAAACTGAAGAAATCCTTATGTGGGTTGAAACAAGCTCCTCGTGCATGGTATTATAGACTGGATAAGTATCTTCAAGACAAAGGGTTCAAGAGAGGAACAATTGAAAACAATCTATATATCAAAACAAAGGGTAATGATTTTCTCATTGTGTTGGTCTATGTATATGACATCATCTTCGAAAGCAATAATTCTTCAATGGTACAATGGTTTTCTTCTACCATGTAGTCTGAATTTGAAATGTCTATGATATGGGAACTGCCATTTTTTCTTGGTCTGCAAATTACTCAGAGTTTTGAAAGAATATTTATTTCCCGGGAGAAATATCTAAGAGAAATGTTGAAAAGGTTTCAAATGGAAGATTCTACACCTATGAGCACACCTATGGTCACTAGATGCAAGTTAAGAAAGGATGATGACTCACCTAATGTTGATCAGAGTTCATATAGGTCTATGATAGGTAGCCTATTGTACATCACAACATCTCGTCCAGACATAATGCATGTTGTTGGAATGGTAGGAAGGTATCAGGTTGCACCTAAAGAAATTCATTTGTTAGCTGTCAAAAGAATATTCAGATACTTGAAAGGAACAATGAACTATGGCCTATGGTATCCTAGGAATCAAAATTTTCAAATATCATTCTATTCAGATGTTGATTGGGATAATTGCGTGGATGAAAGGAAAATCATGAGTGGAGGTGCATTATTCTTAGGAGATTCTCTTGTAGCATGGTTGAGCAAGAAGCAAGGTTCCATTTCCTTATCGACTACAGAAGTTGAATACATTGCAGCTGCCACTTTCTATACCCAAGTATTATGGATGATCCAGACACTTGCAGACTTGGAGGTAAAGTATAATGCATGGATCCCAATTCTTTGTGATAATATTAGTGCAATTAGTGTGTCAAAGAATCCTCTATTTCACTCCAAGACCAAGCATATACCCATCAAGTATCACTTATTGAGGGAATAGGTAACCAACACTATTGTTTCTTTGCATTATATTCCATCCAAAGATCAGATTGAGGATATCTTCACTAAACCTCTTGCAAAATCTCAGTTTGAGTATCTATGCCAGAAGTTGGGCGTGACCCTGTTATCAAGTTAAAATAGTCTATCTTATAAGGGGGAGAGTTCTCCTAGTAATCTTATCAGGGGGAGCATAGAGTCACTCTCTGTTTTCTTTGGAATTGATGTCAAAGGGGGAGAAAAAGGTGTTGTTTGTATGCTACAGTTGGAGGTCTAAGCAAAATAGTGCAACCTTTTAGGGTTGCCATCAATGCCAAAGGGGGAGATTGTTGGCAAGAACAACAGTGAACCAAACCTCGATATCAAAGAAGACGAGAAAGATCAGAAGAGATAATGGTTTCCATAAGTGCAGACGAGGTCCAAGAGACATACTCGCAAGAGGAGCAAAGGTCTAGACCCATGAACACTTAGAAATCCTTCTAAATTAGAGAGATTAGAAGCTCAAGAGGAAGAGAGACAATGGTCGTTGGATCACTATCCAGAGGAAAAAAAACCATCAGATTGAATTAATGAAGGATAAGATAAGAAGGGAAAAATGATTGAGAATTCGATCATCTGAATTTTCGTCATTCGTCAGATCGAAATAAGTGGAAGGACATGATAAGTTAGAAGAAGGGCATGCTAATCTCAGCGATCAATAATCAAGAATTCATATCTACGGTTGACAAGGCATATCGGGACCCCCCCCCCCCCNTTTCTGCCTTTAACCATAGGGGGGGGTCCAAGTTGGTGGTATTTCCCATGTGGGACCCTCATACGTGTCACCTTCTTGTCAGCGCGGACCCCCCTCGCTCATTAACACTTACCGCCTAACCCCCCCTCCGATTAAACCACCAAACCACTCATACATACCACCTCAGTGCTTCGACGTCACAATCCACTACCCACTACATGTCACACTCCACTACCGCACTCTGACTCCACCTGCACTACACTACCTACATGTCTCACCCACGTTAGCAAACCACCTCAACAAGGAAATGTGGTAGACCATGTCAACAAGGACATGTGGAAGACCACATCAGCAAGGACATGTGGAAAACCATGTCAGAAAGTACACATGGCATAATCCGATAATGAAAAGTGTTAAGAGGAAATTGGCTCATGCCATGTCAACAAGTGACGTAATCAAGCTACGTCACTCCAGGATATTTACTTCGGGAGTTTCATCACCAACAAATGTCAAAAGTCTTGAAGTCCTGAAGGACGAAGGTCTGAAGTCACTCTCAGTCGTCCAATATGAATATCACTTCAGGTGCATTCTCAATCGTTGATCTAGTTCAGTGTAATGACAGTGTAAGTGGAAGTGTTAACCGACAGAAAGTGGTCTCCACCACCTATGACTTATTCAGCAGGTGACCACTTCGGAGGAGAATGAAGCTTTGATTAGCCTAAAGTTCTGAATTCTAGAACACTGAAGACCCGAAGAAGACCCTGGGCGTTGATCACCAAGAGGGGTATGTGTCAGAAGATTATGCATTCAGGTGAAAGCACTCCGGGAGAAACGAGTGCATAGGAGTTGAAACTCCCGAAGCCCGAAGTGCCGAAGTCACTCATGATCATTGATCGTGCAGTAGGGTACATGTTAATAGATTTTTGACTGCGGGTGAAATCGTTCATGGAAAAGCAAAGCGCTGAAGAGTCAAAAAGGTTGAAGTCCCGGAGTGGAGGATAGTCGTTAGATTAAAGAGGACATATGCCAGTAGATCTTCCATTTTGGAAGATATCCAATCAGAAGAAACAAGAAGGTTAGATTTGAAATCTCCAGAGTCTAAAGAACTGAAGGAGATATCGACCATTAATCTGAGAAGGACACATGTCAATATATCTTCCACTTCATAAGATTGGCGTATGGAGGAAAGTAGGGTTTGAGATTTGAAACTCTTAGAGCCCGGATCATGAAGTAAATCACAGTCGTCGATTTAAGAAGGTTAGATCTGATCCATCATTTGAAGAGCACCGTCAATATCATGAAATCGACGGTCCCATCGCATTGCAGGGATTGAAGGTGCACGAACTTTAAAAAGATGAAGGCGGTCTGCAATCGAAACCATGGTTTTGGAGAAAGGACATGTGGCGGTTCAAGGTAAATTGCGGGGTGAAATGTAGTTTGTTTCAAACCACCTTTGGACGCACCCACAATCTCGTGCTCACATGAGTTCATCGCCCAAGGTCATATCGAAAGAAGGAGCTATAACTCACTAGAACAAGATCGTGAAGCACCTTTTGAATAGGCGTATGGACATCACCGGTGGTAATGTGAAGGAAGGGGCTTAGAAGCTAAAGAAGCCAAAAACGACTAACTTTAACTGGCTGAGAAGATGAAGAATTGCGACCGCCAGAGAAGCCAAAGAATCTAAAGATAACAAATGTTAGTGATGAACAGGTTCAGGATAACTGCCAGAGAAGACAAATAATATTTGGATAACGACCACTGATGATGAACAGATACAACATAACCACCAGGGAACACGAAGAGTTTGAATGATAATCAGGAAGAAGACTCGAGGTGAGAAAGACATGCAGAACAGAGAAGACAGTGTGCCTTTTCGATAGTTATGCCTATGGGTAGAATGTGACTGAGTACAAGACCTGAACTGGAGATTAGAGGTGAAGCGTATAGAATGCAGAGACAACAAAGAGTATAAATAAATAAGAGAAGTTGAACAAAGTTATTAGAGTGCACAACAGGAGAAAGAGCAGAGGATAGAAGCAAAACAGAGTAATAGAAGCTGGAAGAGGCAAAGGAGACATGGAGCTATAACAGAACATATCAGAGATAGATCAAGTAAGTAAAGGTTTTTAAGATTCAATCATGGTGGTAGGGTGGTTCTAGGGAGGATTTCAGTCCTCTAAATTATAGTCAGTGCTAGAAGATATTCTAGGAGTTGGTGCTTCCATCTAGTGGGTGCTAGAGAAACTTGGGAGTTGGTGCTTCCATCTAGTTGGTGCTAGAGAAATCTGAGAGTTGGTTCTCTTTGCAAGTTGTAGCTTTCTATCATAGTTTGTAGCCTCATATTTGAGTTGGATCTCAAAAACTGTGATGTACATGAAAGTTGGAGCTTGATTGACATCCTAAGAAGAAGAGGTTTTCACCCTTATGGGTTTCCTCATGAAAATCAGTGTCTCTGTGTATTCTGTGTGATTGATAAAATATTGTATATCTATGCATGTTAAGTTATCAGGAACAAATTAAATAATAATCTAGAAAGAATAAAAAAATAACAGGAAAAGTTTCAAGATTATATACATAATTGATTCACCCCCATCCTCTCAGTTATATTTCCAACAATTTTGACTCCCCTGGTAGCTTATACTTTGATCACCACTTGTAGTGGAAGTAATATTCTTTGGAATATCGATCATTTGTTTCTTTTGATACATGGATTGGTTGAAGTATCGACTTTGTTGATTAAGATGTCAATAAGGCATCCTTGCAACTTGATCTTTATTTCGAAAAATAGTTCAATTCTCTTTATATAATAATAATAATTTCCTTCCAGAATACTTTTATTTGAATATTTGAATTCTCTTATGTATTTTTTTTTTTAAATATATTTATTCTTTACTCTTTTTTTCATTTTTTATATGGTAGCGTAACATCTTCTTCAATAAAATTTTAAATGGCCAAAGCCTGGTTGGTGCTCAAAGACCAGGATTTCTAAGAGAAACTTTGAAAGGATGGGGTTGGATAAAGTTGGATCGAGACTTTCTCTGCTACCAAATGAATTGGATATACTGGTCCACTTCATGAGAACATCATAAGTACAAAACATAATTCCATGTTTTCATAATAAATAGTATTTATTGACTATTCATTTTATGTATTTGCTTGACATCATATGAAATACAATATGTGTATATAAATACACGTGGGGAATGATAAGTCATGTTATTTCCAAAGGTCATGACTTATCATTGACTTATGGTTTACATTATAATCCATATTTACATAATAACAAACCTATAACATATTATTAAATGATAAGAAATGTAATATACTAGGTATATTACAGAGTCCTCTTAGAGAAGTTGTTCTTGGAGGAAGTGCTTCCTACTGTATGTTACTTGATTAACATGTCTCTCAAATAAAATCTTGTGGATAAGACCCATATGGAGGTCTAGATAGGAAAGAAGCCCTCACTTCATGATTTTCATTTTTTAACTTTTTGAGATATATGTCGATGTGCCTCAACAAAATTGGTCGAAGTTGGATAACAAGGTAATGAAATCTATGTTCATTGACTATGGCACTAGTGTGAAAGAATACAAGATTTGGGATATTGTGGCTGGGAAAGTTTTATATCACATAAATGTTATTTTTAGAGAATTTAATTCTTCTCCCACTATGGTGTAGCTACAATAGGATGAGAAGAAGTCAATTTCTCAACTACCACCCAAGACTGAGAAAGTTGAACCATAAAATGAACAAGAAGTTACTGATGAACCTAATGAGGAGGAGGGTTTAGAGAGTTCGAAAGAGAAGGAAGAAACTCAACGTCAAACTTTAAGGATGCCCATTCTTCAAAGAAAGAAACCAAATAGGTATAATTATAGTCCATTTGATTTCATATGTATATTTGTTTTATCTAATAACATTGTAGAGCCTAGAAATGTGAATGAGACAATGGAGATGGAATATAAGGAATCTTGGATATTGGCCATGGATGAGGATATGGATTCACTTATAAATAATGATACATGGATAATGGGACTTCGATGTAACTAGGTGTTCAAAAAGAAGATCGATTTAGATGGTAGTGTTGAAAATCACATGGAAAAGTTGTTGTGAAAGGATATTCCCAAGTTGAGGGGATAGTCTTTGGTGATAATTTTTCCTAGTTGCTAAGTTAACATTTATCATGTTTCTGTTATCTATAGCAACACATTTCGATTTAGAGATAGAAAAAAAGGATGTGAAAACAACATTCCTACATGGTGACTTGAAGGAGGAGATCTATATGACACAACCAAAGCATTATCTTGAAAAATCTAAAGATTCATTGGTTTGAAAATTAAAAAAGTATTTAAATGGTCTCAAACAGTCTCCCAGAATGTGGTACCAAAAGTTTGATTTGTGTTGGATTGGGATTTTTGTGGTTCAAATCATTTCACTGTGTGTATTAAAAACAAGATGGTGTTCATTTCCTTGTTATCACTTTCGATGTAAATGACATAATATTTTTTGGTAACTATAAGGATGTGGTTCATGATTTGAAATCTTAGATTTCAACACAATTTGACATGAAGGACTTGGGGGATGCAAAATTTATCTTAGGAATGGAGACCAGGAGAGATGGAGTGAGCATAAAGCTTTGGTTGAGCTAGAGTAAGTATGTGAACTCTATGCTACAATGGTTTCATATGCAAATTGAAGACCATTGAGTGTTCTTATTTCTATGGGAACTAAAATTTTAGTTGAGTAGTGTTGTACAACACTCAAAGAGATGGATGATATGTATTTTGTTCCTAGACCACATATTGCCCAAGTAAGTGGATTCTTGAGTTGATTTATGGATAATACTAGACATGAACATTGGGGTGTAGTGAAGAGGGTCTTCAAGTATTTGAGAGGTACTTCTGATTACTCTATCATAGTGACATTTTAGGGGACCAACACTCATTGGATGTAAATGGTTATGTGGATTTTTATTGGGAATGGGATTTAGATAGAAAAATATCTACTAGTGGATATGAGTTTTAATTGTTTGGTGTAGTGGTAAGTTGGATGAGAAAGTGATAAGAGGTGGTCTCTTTGTCCACTATAGAGGTAGAGTATATGGTAGATACTCATTCTTGTAAGGAGGCCATTTGGATTATGAAATTGTGTTCAGATGTAGGGCTAAGTCATAGAGTTATTAAAAATCAATGTGATAGTAATGGTACCATTGTTTTTTCTAATAACCCAAACTTTCATGCAAATACAAATCATATTGATATCTATCACTATTCCATTGGGGACATGGTAGAAAATGGAAAGGTGATACTGGAGAAAGTCAATAATTTGTTGGATGTTGCAGATGCATTGAAAAAAATGGTGAGCATGGCTACCTTCATGTGGTGTTGTGATAATATGGGCCCTATGACCCCTGGAAATTACCTTGGAGTTTGATGCAATATCCCTATTGTTTCAGGCATCAACACCATCCCTTTTCCTTGAAGTCTTTATTGAAAAATCCATTTCTTTCAACAGGAAAATGGGACCCTCCCATTTTCTCCATGGGAGCTTCTCAACTTGATAAGAATAGATACCTTGAATTTTGATCTTTGATATAATCTTCTCATCCATTTATGATCAATTTGCTTGATCTTCCAAGTTCGGTTTGGTTGAATTTTTTTTTCGACACGTAGAAAAAAATTTAAGAAGCATTTTTGGGCTATCGAAGAGGTTCCTATTAACTCCTCCAATTCATACTAGTAGAATTCTCCTCAAGTATTCCAGTACATGTCAAAGGAGTTCCACTTAAGTCCTCCGATGAATCAGATGGATTTCCCTAAATTTTTTAGAAAAAAAAACATACTTTATGACCTGCAAAGTTAACATTAATGTCTTTGATTTAACTGAAGGAATTATTACAAACTCTCTTTGTTGAATCAGAGGAGTTTTCATAATATCCTTTGATACGTAAGTAATGAAACCAGTAGACTTGTCATTATATGATCTAGTGCCTATTGGAATATTTTACACTAACGTAGTCGATGTACAAAATTGTGCCATCGGAGGAGTTCCACTCTACATCCTTGGTATATACTGGAGGTCTTCCCATAATTTCCTTTGGTATGACTGAAGCACTTCCAAACTTTTCCCTAGCAGAAAAAGGGCCTTTAACTTTGAATGAGTTAATTTCATCTCCTCCAACGACCTCGAATTGCATGTCTGGGTTATAAAAGCAAGTGCCCATCCTTCCTTTCAATCATTTTTTTCATTTTCTACTAAAAATAGAAGAGTGTAAAGTGACTCAACATTAATCCATCTGACTCTCGAAGGTTTTCATCTACCATCTTAGCGATTATACACATGTCATTGCAACCTCCAAGTAATCCCTAAAACTGATTACATTTCTTTCACTTGTTCTTTTTCGGAAAAGGATATGGTTTTCTACCCTCATACCCATACTCACAATATTACCTCTTGCATCCTCCCTTTATCTTTCACCAAGCCCTAATCCCTACTAGTCTAGATTTTACTCTACCATAACTTCCCAAGATGCATTAAATCTCAACTACCTTCACATTTTCCCTAAATCCATGACCTACCCTAGACCCACAACACCTTAAAACCCTAAAAAGTTCCACTATTGTATGCACCTCGACATCGCCTAACATCTATCTCATGCCTTGAAAAAAACTCGATCGAGTTTTCTTAGGTCAAATATATGATTTTTTATGTGCAATGAGCACAATTGTTCACAAAGTTGTTCTCTTGTTGATTTAAATATAGGACATCACCATTGATTCGATCCACCAATTGGGTGGAATTTCTCACCTTGTCTCAATCCTCACCAATCCCTAACTTATTCCTTTTCTGAACCCTTATCTCGAGCCTCCCTAGTATACATATTTAGACAAATTCTCAAGTTTCATGTAATTGAAAAGGTTACCATCTTGAGCTCCATAACCAACCCAACAAAGTTATGTTGTTCACTACCGATAGTGTGTCGGAAGATTTAGTACAAACTCCTTTGTTAAAATATCTACCTGATTGATGACAACACCTTCAGTTGTTCAGATAACTTGAAGCCAATGCCATCGTTAGTTATCGGGGAGATTCACATAAACTCTCTCGGTCCATACCGACAACCTTTCCACAAACTTCGTCAATATAACCAACGACCTTGCCATAAAATATTTTGGTGTATACTGACCAGTTTTACATGAACTTCTCCGACCTCACTGGCAAAGTTTCTATATTTCTCTCTGATACACTTTGGGGGTCTCAGTAACTTTGGCCCAGACATAACCGATGGAATTTTCATGAACTCCTCCAACCTCATCGGTAAATTTCCTACTAATTACTCCAATACAAATCGACAAGCTTACCACTAACCCCTATGATTTTCATTCTGGAGCAGGTCCCATCAAGTGCTCTGATATTGAATTTTTTCACCCGCCAAGTTAACACAAACTTTGTCGATTTTCCTAGGTTCATTTTCAAACTTTCACCATGTCCCAAATAATTTTTTCTTCTTCAAAATATGACTTTCCCCCTCAAATTGACTCAAGTGATTCCTTGGGTACTAGATACAGTTTTATTTTTTATGCTCAAATGCTCAAATATTATATGCTTACAGGGACTAATGTTTCATGTTTATTGTCTTGTCATCTTTATTATTGATTTTATGCACTAATTATGGTTGTGTGTCACATATTCATAAATGTCGTCGAGAAAGAAGACAACCATCAAGGTACCTGCGACAAAAGATTCCATAAGTGGAAGCATGCATGAGGAAGAACCTAATTCTCAAGGGGAAGTATATGACAACACAATGAGACTCCTAGAGAAAGGAGGAGATCCACTCAAAAGAGGTGATGTATTTCATAATTTTAAAAAGCAATATTTCCCCATGGATACCAAAGATCGAAATGAAATAAAAATCGTCAAAAATATTAAGAGATCAGGATTACATAGAGTAGCGGCTCATGAATTTGTGTTTCCTTGTGCAGATGTGATTTCATGGGTCCTTAAGCACGTGGATATAGACAATTTATACATTCCTAATGCTAAATGGGATCCCATAACATCATTCCAAGAAGTAGATTTAGAAAAATATTATCACTTCGAAAAGGGAACTTGATCGCTAAATGAGGATATTCTCAGTGAATTCAAGCACACAACAAAGGACCTGTTCAAATTTTTCTACAAACCATATAAAATTTTCAAGCTTATACCATCTGGTGACTATCTGACCACTGCACTAATAAATACATATCAATATATAGTGGTGATGCTTTGCAAACTGTACAAGGAGAAAGATGCTTCTAAATTGACAGTGTCTCTTGATCTATATTTTATGAGAATAACGAAATGAATACATATTATTAAAATATTCTTAACATGGAATAATAGAGACACAATAAAACTGGTTTCTATTCAATAAGGAAATAAGTTGAAACTATAAAATGCAGCAGGAAATAAGCTTGTTGGAATGGTGGTGGCTTATCTCTAAGAAGAGTTGTGACGGTTGCGCTCATTCACAATAATATCAGTATAATGAGGATATGAAGGCCTTTTTACAATAAAATTGAATGTCAAAACCCTAACCCTAGGATATGAAGCGTCAAAAGTCATGTGGGCCCTGTTGGGGTAACTTCCTGGGGTCGTAACTTTTGCATACGATCTTTGTTTTAGGTGCACGATAGCTCGTTCGAAAGATATATACAAGGAATACACATGTTGTTGTTATAATATAGATCCATATACTATCTAATTGTGGTGAGCCCTAAAAACTTTGTTTAGGTCCTCCAAACGACCCCGAAAGTTAGGGACCCGAAAACTAGGAAAAAACTGCCAAACTGGAAAAACTACCAAAATGAACTAGTTGGAATATGTGGGAGGCCAGTGACATCCATATGGATCAATCCTCCCCCCTTAGGAAGAAATGGTCTCCATTTCATTGAGTTCCCCCATCAGATGAGGAAATTTCTATTGAATATGATCCTGAGTGAGCCACTTTCCTTGGTGCAGGAGTTTCCCTTCTTTGAAAACTCGATAAAGATGGATCCTTTGTTGTCAAGTTCCCTTGACCTGTGTGTCCACAATATGATCATTGGATGCATGTTTCATGCATTCAAGGTTGAGCTATGTTAATGTCAATTTTTCTTCTATCTTTGAGGTGTCCAATAATGGTGGGAAGTATGGCCGAAAGAGAGCCACATTTAATACTGGGTGCAAGCCAAGGAAGCGGGGAATGTTGAGCTAAAAAGCATTGTCACCCACAACCTTGGTGATGGTATAAGGTCCATAATAGAGTGGATGAAGCTTCCTATGGGTTCCTGTGAGGCGTTCTTTTTTCAAGTGCAACCAAACTTTGTATCCCACCTGAAATTTATGTGGAACCCAATGTTGATCATGGCGTTGCTTTTACTTGGCATTAGACTTCTCTAAAATATCCTGAACTTGTTGGCGGATGTGTTCGATCCACTCAATGAACTGGATGGATTTTTTAGCTTCATTTGGATTAGGGGAAGATTCATCTGAAGTGCCCGTAAGGGGAAGTGAAACATCCATGGTTCCAAATGGTTGGAATCCCAACCCCACCTGAAAGGGGATGTGGTCGGTTGAGCTATGGAGGGCTCGGTTGTAGCTATGTTAAACATAGGGAAGACTCTCATCCCATGTGCGAGGGTTCTTGTAATTGCGCATGTGCAGGATAAGCATGATCATTTGATTGGCGACCTCAGTTTGGCCATTTGTTTGGGGGTGGAAGGTAGTGGATTTGGTGAGCTAAAGCTTGGTGTCCAAGAGTGACCAGAGGCTCGACTAGAATGTGTTGAGGAAAAAAATTCCCGATATGAAAAAATGGTTTATGGGATTCCAAAAGGTACCCATACTTGTTCAAATAATATCTTGGCAGTGGCCTCTGTTGTGATGCTCTTCTTGGAGGAGGCCAAAATCGCCATCCTGGAAAAGCGATAAACAACCACAAAACACAGTCATTTCCACTCTTGGTGGATGGAAGGCCTGACATGTACTCCATTAATATGGATTCCCATAGCCTATCAGGAGTACAAAGAGGGGTGTATAGGCCCTGTTTCTTAGTGGTCAATTTGGAAATTTCGCAGGTAGTGCAAGACCAGATATACTTGCTAATATCTTGTCGAAGTTTTGGCCAAGAGAAATGTTTCTGCAATATTGCCATTGTATTTTCGACGACGAAGTTTCTTGCCATACAACTATAGTGGGATTCCCATATCATCTTTTCTTTCTCTCTTGATGGAACATAAAGATGTCCCAGATGGAATAACAACTCATCCTGAAGATGGAAATTAACGACAACTGAGTTGGCACCCAACATTTGATAGGTGGTGGCGAAGTCAGGGTATGTCTCATAGAGGTTGGGCCATATGGAGGTCTTGTGTTCGCAAGATTATAGCACCGTGGTGAGTGTCGCGACTGGAGGTCAGTTGAGGTAGTCAACGACTCAGTTGGTACTTCTTGTTTTATACTTGATGTTCAGGTGGAACTGCTGCAAGTAAGTGGACCACTTATGATGGTGGTCATTCTGCAATTTTATTTGTGCCTGCATGAACTGCAGTGGTTTATGATCAGTTTGGATGACTATCTCTTTCCCAATAATGTAATGTCTCCACTAGCGGCAGGCTTTCACAATGGAGTAAATTTATTTGTCATAAGTAAGGTACTTGTGGAAAACATCAGATAGTGTCTCACTATGATAGGCCATAGGGTGGACGTCCTAAGTGAGAATGACTCCCACACCATAGTATGAAGCATATGTCTCGATCTCAAAGGGTTGTTGTAGGTCTAGTAATGAAAGTACTAGGGATGGTCACAAGTGTTTCTTCAAATAATTTAAATCTTGTTGTTGGGATAGATGCCACACAAATGTTTCCTTACCACCACCCCTGGTAAATTGGCTGAGGGCCCATGCGATATGGGAGAATCGCAACACGAACTTGCGATAGAAATTGGAAAGGCCCAAGAAGATTCGAATCTCAGTGAGTGTGGTTGGGGATGGCCAGTCAGAGATGACCTCGATCTTGGCTAGATCCACATGCACACCATGTTGATCAACGATGTCACCTAGGTAATGGACCATGTCCATGTCAAAGGATTTTTCCAAGTTGGCATATAGCTTGTGTTGTCACAGGGTGTGAAGAACGTGTTGAATAGGATGCAAGTGTTCTGCCTAAGCCTTGTTGTATATGAGGATATCATCTAGATACACCACTAAAAAAGTATTGGTGAAAGGTTGCAGGATATCGTCCATCATCCTCATGAAATTTGCTAGAGCATTTTTCAAACTAAAGGGCATGACCAACCATTAAAAAAGACCTTCTTTTGACTTGAAGGTGGTCTTTCATACATCTATCTGTTCTATTGGGATCTTGTGGTAGCCAGACTTCAAATCAATCTTACTGAAGTATTTGATCCGTGTGAGTTGATCAAGTAGGTCGTTGATTCATGGAATAAAGCATCGGTTCCGGACCATGATTTTATTCAGAGCCCGGTAATCAATGCATAGTCACCATGTCCCATTTTTCTTCTACACCAACATGATTAGGCTCCCATGAGGTGATGAACTGGGATGGATGTACCCCTTGTGGAGAAGTTCTTGGATCTGCCTCTTGATGTCCTCATTTTCCAACTGAGAGCGGCGATAAATTGGCCTATTGGGTAGTAGTGCATCGGAGGTCAGATATATGGGATACTTGACCTGATAGTGCAGAGGTACCCCGATAGGTGAGGAGAAGATATCTGAGTATTTTTCCATGACCTTATCCACTTGCTTCTATTGTGCAGAGAGATCAGCCCTGGAGGCCCTAGATATGGCTGTGATCTTTCGCTCACTCTGGGAGTGAATCACGAAGAAGAAAAACTTCCCGGTCTGAGAGATGACCTTCCTGCATTGCTTGGAAAATATCAAGGAAATATAACTAGGTGGGATTGCCTCGGGTATCCTATACAATTTCCTGTTCAAAGTAATACAAACACTTCAAGTCCTAGACTCATATACAACATGAAATTTCCATAAATAAGGTTGGGCTAAAAGAACATTACAAAATTCGAGAGGAGAAACATCACACAATACCTCGTATTTGAAGGTATTGATTCCATATGACAATCGACATTGTTGGCTGACACGGAGATCACTTCCTTGGCGGAGCCATCCAATGGTGTAGGGTTGTGAGTGCGGCGTTATCGATAGGGCTAGCCGCTTGATGACCTATGCTGAGATGAGGTTCTTCTAGCTACCACTATTGATGATGAAGTGCAATGAGGTTCCTTTTACCCACTTTTGTGAATGGAAAAGGTGCTTGCCTTCCTCTGGTTCGTCTGGTTCACCGGGTTGGAGCTTGGTGGTAGAAACAGTGGCACTGGGTTCCACGTCAATGATACATCTCCCTTTTTTTGGTTCTGACTCAGAGTCAGAAATAACATCTGATTCAGAGTCTTTCACTTTAGCCACCAACAACTGCTTTGAGCGGTAATCAACAATTTTATGCCAGGGGATCTTATGTAAGTCGCACCACTTCCCGGTATCTTTCTTTGTCTTTCTGGTGTCTTTATTTTCCTACAACTTGGGCTGGTTGTCCTGATGTTGTCCATATTTGCTATGTCCTTTTTTCTACAGGTTGGGGATTCCCTTTCCTTGATTTTATTGTGAGGGGTTCCTAGGCCCAAATTGTCTCATCTTTTGTTTGAGCTTCTGCTCGATTTTGACGACATATTGATAGGTCGCTCCCAAGGACGAGATGCCTATAAATTAAATTTTGGTATGTATGTATTGATGCAGAGCACCATGATACTTGAGCACCAGATGTCACTCAGAATATTTGATACCCATATTGGTATGCAAGGTATGGAAGATATTTATGAATTTAGACACTGCTTGGTCTCTTTCTTGTCACAGTGTGGTCCATTTTGTATACAAGTCGTCATAACTTCTGACAGGGTAGTATTGTTCCTTCATAGCATCCCTGAAGGATATCCAGGTGACCGCAATTATAAATAATGAGGGTTCCTTTGTTTCCTTTTTCTCACAAAGAGTTTCCCACCAATATTTGACATGGGGAATGACTTTGAGGAGTGAAAAAGTATTTTTTTCTCTATTTGAAAAGTTTTGGATAGAAAAATACCCTTCTAGTAGATTCAACCAATTTTCTACAGCATCTGTGTCTATCTGACATTCAAATATATGAATATAAAAGTTTATTTGTACCTTGAAGGGGGTGACGCCTCCACTAGAGGAAGATGCGTCACCTATTGGTAGTCATCGAAGGATTTGTACGAAACTATCCCTCATCATGTTCCTCTGTTGCTTGAGGGATCCCTCAAGAAACATTTTGAAAGGATATATTTTCCCGTTGTCTTTCTTTTCTCCCACCATGAGAGTTCTCTTGGGCGTGCGATAGATTTTGTCCTCAAGAGAAACAATCTCAAGACCCAATTCTTTGTACCCTGACCTCGTTGGGGACATGCATTAAGAACGACAAGGATCAGAGCACTTTGATACCACTGATCTAGATTTTATGAGTAGAATGAAATGAATACATATTATTAAAATATTCTTAACACATAATAACAAAGATACAATAAAACTAGTATCTATTCAATAAGGAAATAAGCTGAAACTGTAAAATGCAGCGGAAAACAAGCTCGTTGGAATGGTGGCGGCTTATCTCTGAGAAGAGATGTGACGATTGCGCTCATTCACAACAACATGAATACAATAAGGCTCTGAAGGCCTTTTTACAGTAAACATGAATTCAAAAACCCTATACATCCAAAAACCTAACCCTAGGAGATGAAGTGCCAAAATTCATGTGGGCCTTGTTGCAGTAAGCTAGTACATCAACTTACTGGGGTCATAAATTTTGCATATGATATTTTTTTTAGGCGCATGATAGCCCATTGGAAATGTATATCCGAGGAAGAAGAAGAATAATACGAAGGAATACGATAGCTCATGAAGAAGAAGTAGGATGCTACTAAGAAAAAGAGGAATATTGAGGAGGCCAAGGAAAAAGAAAAATTTGATGCAACAACAACAGCGGAAGAACAAGCATTGGAAGAAAAATAAGTGGAGGAATAAAGAGAAGCAACAATCACAACTAAATGAGAAGCTATAGAAGTAGTAGAAATAGAACAAAGAGAAGAAGATGAAGTTGCCGCTAAGGCAAATAAGGAAGAGCAGTGGAAAAGGGATGAAGAGGCTCTGAATAATGAAATCTCTCCCATGGATATGGACATCCCATATGGATCAACAAAAGCTCCCAACAGTCATCCACAAATCGGAGGAATGGAGTTGGGACTTCATACCACGCACGAACCAAACAAAGTGCCAAACTTGAAAAAAATAAAGTATGACAAAACCACTAGCAGGATTGTGCAGGAGCAAGTCAGACATGTATCTAGTACAGGGGGCACTCCACTAATTTTACTCACAGATAACAATGTGATATAAGATGCCAACTAAGATCCACTATACATTACATCTTTTGGCATCACTTTCACCACAACGACGGAGCAAAATATTAAGAACTTGTTCTTCCAGATTCAAGAGAAGGATGCTAGAATCAAAGATCTAGAAGAACAACTTCAACATGTGAAGAAAGAGGAGAGACACTTAAATAATTCAAAGCATGTGCTGAAAAGGTCAGGAATGAATTGGAGGAATCTATAACATATGTGTACGCTCATATACATGTTTTTCAACATATGGAATCCAACATCATGGAGAAACATTGTCATGTGCAAACCAAGAATGCCAAGCTTACTACCATCCGGGAGGGCTTAGATGAAATAAAAATATGGATCGACAAGTACCCACATGCTCCATCTAAAATTCCTCGCCACTCATAGGTTGAAAGAAGAATTGATTATGCTTCACTTGATCAATTTCAACAAGATAGAAAGAGAGAAGAAAAAGAAACAACTAGCTCGCTCATAATTTGCCCACAACTCCACAAAGAAGCACAAGTTTTGACACAAATGTCACCTTCCTCCAATAGAAGAGATTGGGAAAACCATCACTATGGAAGAGCTCCTATAAAATAACCAGGAAAGCATGAGTCATAGATAAGAGATAATTGATGTAGCCACATAGGTCACAATTGAGTTGATGGAGCAACACCTCATCCAACCAACTAAAGTTCACACAACAATACAAGCATTCATGGCCACTTTATCGAAGGACATGAATACCCTCATGGGTAATTCAGTCGCACATGAATTTTCTCTCAAGGAAATTCTATATCACATAATCATATCCCTTGATGGATAATATGAAGTTTGGGCATCCTACTTCATGGACAAATGCACGTGAATGAGACAAAATAACAAATTTGAATTTGCTAACAATTGTACTTTATTTTGTCTTTTTCCAACTACTTTCAACCTCGTCCTCATTCTTACACATGCCAATAGCTAGTGAGGGAAGATAAAAGGTTTTGTAACTGCTTCTTGAGGAATTCAAGAAAACCTTTTAAAAAAAAAAAAATTAGGATTCCTATAAGTAAAAGAAGAATCCCATTTTGAAGGGGTCTCTTCAAGCATTTTATACTCACAAAACTATTTTTGTAGAAAATATCGTGTTAACTGAAATTGAGAAGCCCTCAATGCCAGTTTTGATAGAAACAAGAGCTACCTGTAAATGGTGGCTTGTTCTTAACTAATTTTCAACATATTATTTATTGTTTATATGTGTTGTAAGACTATATTGTTTCCTATAGACTTTTCTTAAGAAATTGTCATTTTCTCGCAGCTTGGATATTATTTCTTATGTTTTTTTCCCGAGAATATGAGTTTCTAATGTATGTGATAATATGATTTAGAATATTATGGTTATGTATTCATATAAATGTGTTTTCTAACTTTGCTTCTTCATAACAACTACCTGAGTGAATTCATTTGCAAAGTTTAGTTTCACTTATGATACTCATTTGGTTATGATAGTTTGCTCCTAGCAAGGATATGATAGATTAGATTTAATTTCTATAATCAGTTAGTATTCATCTACATCTTCATTTACAAACCATCCAATCACCCCTCATACCAATAATGGTAGCTAAGCTAGAATATTGATGGGTCTCCTAAACCAAACGGTGCATAGTCTAATTGGGACCGTGTACCAGGGAGTACCCCTTATTATTGAAGGGAAATTTTTCCCCATCAACACCCCCTTAGACTCTTGCAAGGTATATTAAAAGTGGGATAATTTTGGGACATGTGTGTCTGTGTCATACACCTTGCAATTTAATAGTAGGTAATGAATGCTAAGAAATAGAAGGCAATGAATGGTAAGCAATATCAAGTAATAAATGTTGAGTAGTGGTAAGAAATTAATGTTGAGCAGTAGTAGGAAATTAATCTTGAGTAGTGATAGTTGGCCTAAAGTTATTGGTGGTTTCCAACATGTATAAATTAGGAATCATAAATGGTTTATGGTTTCATTATACATTTTATTGAGTTCTTGGGTAGGATGAATTAAGTGAGAGAGTTTTCAACTTGTTGTTATACTATCGAAATTTCGCTGGAACCTTTATGTTGTTGAATACTAGACTTTGTAATGTATTGTAACAATTTACTAGTTTTTGAATAATACATTCAACATACTTTAGAGTGTGTAATCTTTCTCTAGAATGGGTTTCCCCAATAAATCAATGTTTAATGGTTGTATTTTTTTGTGTTGTTCATTATTACAATTGTGTTTATTTAGTTTTCTACATGTTCTTATATTATTAGTTAGTGTAAGAAGAATACCTCTACTTCCTTTGATGATTCTCAAACGCTCATGATTTAAATAAAATAACATGCATAGATGTTGGGTCTATAAATGGAATTTAATATTTGATCCTAAATAACACTATTTAGTGAGAGAAAGAACATTTTCAAAGAGGCTTATAACCATGTTTTAAATAAGTTATCATTATTTCCATTTACTTTTATGAGTTAAAGCCTTAGCTAAATATATTACTTTGTGTCTTCAATGTATTCCAATTTATATCATTTTGTACTCTCAAGACACAATAAGTACATAAATCCACAACAACCTCGTGGTTTAGGCGTTAGAGTATGTGGGGATCCTTCCAATATTTTAAAATATCATCCACAAAACCACCTATTAATTTTCTTAAAAGTTCAATTTAAAAACAAGGAAGATAGTTACAAAGCAACTAGTCCATGCCTAATTCCTATAAGCATAAGCATCAAACACTATCAAACTAAATACACATAAAATGAGGATTAAACACTAATTAAATTCCATTCAAAGAAAGGGTAGTCGTCATATTTTCAAGTGGAACTACAAGTGTCCTCCTCCTCCATACTATTAGCTAAGGTAAGATACCACATTATATCAATAGTTGAATCCTATTAACATTAACAACTTGTTTATGCTTGTTAAATTTTTGGTGCAATTTGTTTTCTTTTATAGATGCAAGTCTCCTCCTCCTCCATGCTATTAGCTAAGATAAGATGTCACATTATATCAATAGTTGAATCCTATGAACATTAACAACTTTCTTATGTTGGTTGAAGTTTTGGTGCAATTTGTTTTTCTTTTTGTAGATTCCATAGATGTTTTGAGGTAACACAATAACAAAGGTGTTTTGGTGCAGACTATGGATGTCCTTTGATATGTTTCCAAAGTCTCTCATATTAATAGAATATGGATTCCCTCTATAGTATATGAATAAATTCCCTTACTTCCAATACTCAACCTTTAACTACCACTCGTGATAGTATTATGTTGATATGTAGTTGTTTAAGTTTTATATAAGTGTAGCTTTGAGAAAGAGCATAAAGCTACTCAATAATTTTATTTTATTTTTGTCTATATTATTATTAATGGACATGGATTTTTTTCACTTATGTGTGGAATATTTATGGCATTGAGACTGGTATGATTTCAACTAATTTTTCTTTGATTTATTTCAAGAAGTATTGGAATAAATCTCTTTTTAAAAATTTTGAAATAAATTGAGTGCACAGATGTGCATGCTTCTACTATTTTGAAAATGAATTTGAATCGATACTCCATTCCTCACTCCATGTTCACTTAAACAGAGGGTTTCCTGACCCATCTATGTTTCTATGTTACATATTGTGGGGTCTCAATTCGAGCAAAAATAGACTCAACTATAGAACACATAAATAGAGGGAGTGTCTCTTTCAAAATGGAAGAGGAGACACTACTATGTGACAAGGGATTTCCTTGTAGTCATGAAATTGAGTATTGGTTGAAGAAAAGTAGAGGGTGTGCACCTTTCCTCTTACTTGTAAAGATATACAAATGCGAACAATAGGAGGTATTTATTTGTGTTTAGGAGGAACACAAGGTGGTCGTTTACATTTACAAGAAGCACGTGGCAAGTGAATTCCAATTCCATGTCAACTTAACAATATTTATTTTGGGTGTCATAGTTATTTTGTATTCTCTCATTGTCATATTCGTCATATTTCAAATAAATTTAAAACAAAAAATAACTTAAAATCTCCACATGTCCTTAGTCGCGTTTCCTCAGTGGGTTGATTTGAATTTCAATTATCAAAGAAATAAAATGCATTTAAATGGAGCCACCATTTAAGAGGGGATAAAGGAATGGAATTCAAAGAGGTTTCCTCGAGCTTGTTTGGTTGTTTTCCCTTTTCATCCTTGCCTTGTACTTCCCTACCCTATATGTTCTTGTTTTTTATTTTCTTTTGTGGGGGGGCGGTTTTATTTACAGACCGCTAGATAGAAATGATCACAGTAACTGATCTTTGCAATGTAATTGTTGTGTACTTGTTACTATTGTTTTTTTCACTTGGATACTGATGCTTTCCACTCGATCAAATGCAATTGTCTATCCACAGGTTCTATGGATGCCTTTACTTCCGCCTTTGATGGATACATAATAATCAATAGCCTATCATGTGCTAACTAATGCCAATAGGTTGGAAAATTGGCCCCCAAGGAATTTCTATCATATTTTTTCTCAATTAAATTTAATATTATGAATGTAACATCCCGCTCTTGCGCACACTAGGTGAACTTATTCTTTGAGAACATTTGTGTGCAAGTGATCCGGGTCATTATACTATTGGTTGTTTTGATTATGATTATGAGATATTGTTGATTTGATGATATGTTACTTTGTAGTATTTACATAGACAGGTGCTATTGACTGGGTTCTCCTGAGAGTGAAAGACTCTGGACGTTGAGGATGCCGAGGCATCGATGAAACTCATGGGACTCTGGATTGAGTCAGGGAGTGGATTGTTAGGGTTTGAATGTTGTTGATGTGACATATGTACATATGATTAGATATTATGATGTTGATTTTTATTGCTGACATGATTCGTTGATGGATGTAGGCTGACGATAGCTTACCAACAAGAACCACATTTGGAGTAAAGGGGTCACACATGAAAACCAAAGACATTGAGGGAGAGGTTTGGCAGCAGCCCTACCATAGCCTACTATCTCTCCCATTATGGATCGAACTATAGGTTAATGATTACCTAGTTCGATAACACCCACAATGTTGTGACGACAGACTATGTCAGTCGCTCACGATGATTCTAAGGGGAGCGCAATAAGGCAGGGGCCTTATTCCTTAGAATCCCTTAGTCTCCCACAAGATCACTTGATGAAGTATTGACTCCAAGGGTTTGACGTCTACCAAATTCAGTCAAGAGGCGAGTGGCACCCTTGGAGCACGTAGTGCGTCTTGAAGGGCACGTCGGGCAAAGAAAACAAAAATAGGCGAGTGGCACCCTTTGCGTCGCACAAAGAAAATGACAAGAGGCAAGTGGCACCCTTGGAACATGTAGCCTGTCCTGAAGGGAACATCGTGATTTTAACTGGTAAGTTAATAAACCTAGTGCCAGAGAGGAGAGACTCACCCTAGCTTTTTCCGTTAGATAAACAATTGGCTTAGATGCTTCTGGTTCACGGGTATCTGGATCAAGATCAACTGGCTATGCACAACGTGTTGCTTTCATTCGGCCAACTCCCGTATTCGGAACTGAAACTAGAGAATCTGAAACAGGCTATAATTGGAACCGTATCTTTAGCGGGGTCTGCTTCTCGGTCAGTAACTCGCTTTGGATATGGATTTGGTGTTAAGGGAAGCTGTTAGCTCTCGATCTCAATATGGGCGGTGGTTTAACTGAATCAATCAAAGAAACTGCTCCTGCCGCAGCCTTGAGCGATATAGCAGCCTTGAGCGATATAGCGAACTCTAAGGCAAGTGCGCCCATAGGCAGTCACTCTAAAGCAAGTCCTTCGCACCCTACCTACATATCGGATTCAAAACCATATTTCTTCAGCAAGTATTTCTCTCTTGCAGGCAGGAACGAGATAGAAAACTATGCCTCCTTAGGACTTGGTCAGCCTTAAATGAATGATGTGATAAGTAAAGTTTAATAACTATTTTTTCCCTTAAGAACTATTTCCAAGCCTAGTGAATTGAAAACCTAGGTATGAGTAGAACCTTTGAACCAAAAAAAAAATTAATTAGACATGTAACAAGAAGGGGGTAAAGAAAATTCAAGCATTAATAATTAAAGTGGAAACTTAATAAAGGTTTAATTAATAAAAGGGGTATTTGGTTGTTTTTGTCTAAACCTACTAATTCTGAACTTAGTTATAAAAAGGGAAACATATAAAGAAAAGGGGGAAACCTAAGGAAAAGGAGAAACTTAAAGAAAATGGGAAACTTAAAAGAAAAATGGGAATGTCTAACTTGGTAAGGAATCTAGCCTTTAGAACTTTCTATTTATGAACTCAACTAGGAATTAAGTAAGGCGTAAGTCATTTAAGAATTGTAATGGAATAATGGGACACCGATGAGCATTTTAAGGAATGATTTTGAGTGGGTGAGGTAAATAAGAATATTTAATTAATTAATAAAATTGATTTTCTGGTGCAACTAGGTGATCAGACGACATGTGTATGGGGGAGGTTTTTCCAAATTAAATAAATGAAAAAGGAATCTAATGAGGGTTTGGGAAACTAATGACTAAGAAACTCTATAAAAGGGATGGAGGAGGAGGAGTATGGATCACATTTGATTTGCATAATGTTACACTGTCGAAATTTATCTTGACTAAAGTTTTCACTTGAGGGAGTTGGGATACCCAACTCGGGTAACGAGTAGTAGCTCTACCTTGCGAGGCGAGCTGGGTGCTAGCATTCTCTGGTGTTGTGTGCGTGGCCTCTTTGTGGCTCGGGGGGCTCATGGGGAAGAAGAGTACCCCTGGCCTTGGTTGGGAGGTACCGGTGAGGTTTCATCGGTCGGTAAGCGGGATCTGGACTGAGCAGAAGCGCAAGAGGACATCTTTGACTCATCGTCGTCTATAAAGGTATGCATGTTAAAGTTGTTACTAGAAATAAAATTTAATTTACACTTGTTTATTTTACTGTATTCGGATGACGATTCCATTGCCATGAGATTTCCTTGCACATGTAATTCTATGGTAATTGTAACAGATTATTTTCGTAAAATCATAATTTGTAATCTCCTTGTCGCTGGATTCATCGTGTAATAAACCTTGTTATCCACCAAATCTTTTATTACTGAGTTACTGTCTAATTGTGCATGGATAGAATAAGCCCCAGACTCAAAACCTTGGTTGCGCTTTTGTATCTCCTACCTGCGTTTTATTTATTCCTTGATTGCGTTTTTTTTTATTATTTGTTTCTCCACAGAGAAGATCTGGATGCATATTTGTGTTTTTATCATGTGTTCATTTATCCTTTAAGTTATTAGTATGTGCCTGAGAAGTCGAACAAGTGCCGAATCGACTGTCTTTGACTCTGGTGTTAAAGATTTAGATTCTAATACCCTGCTTTCATGTGCATGGATAATAAGTGTAGGATCATTCCTCTACCAAACGTTTATTTGCAACGAGTTGCTTTGCGTTTGGGGAAGCTAAGGGCTTTGTGCCCCTCTCTTTATACCCAGCGAACCATTCTTTTTTCTTGTTTTTATGGCAATGGATTTTAATGTTTGTTGACGGTTTTTAGAACAACGCCATGTAATGGTGGAGTAAATTTATGGTTGAACAACCCCAGGTGGAATACATATGTGCCTTTTGGTGGTAGCATTTTATTGACAAAGTCAATCAAATTACAGGTTTAATAAAACTGAATTCTGCGATGAAGATTGGTACACAAGATTAATTTGCAAGGACCTTATCATTTCTAGGTAGGTGAGAGTACTTTAAGTGAGAGCAGAGTTCAGCCTAGATGACTCGGGCCAAGAACATATGAAAAAAAACCATGATAGTTTTAGACCTTTAAATTGCAGACGATTCAAGGAACCGAGCGTCTATCCAAGACTAGATTGTGAGAAGTCTTATTATCCCTGCAAATAGCTTCACAACGTACAGAATCCAACCTTTTGCTTGTGCATTTAGAGTAGTTTTTATTGTTCCTGTTGCGTAACTACTTATACTGATGTATCAAGCCCAATAATGCAATATGATCATAGTAATTATATGGATAAAAATTTCCCTTGCTCTCGAGTCTCTTCAAGTTGAGGTGTCAAGAAATCCATTAGCACTTGATTTTTTTGAATGCCTCTCTCTTCTTTTGGTATGTCTCTTAAAATAGATTAAGCGTTGGATCCCATCCTTGCCTTCCATTCTTTTAAAAACCTTTTTATGCGACTTCGATGGGCTATGTAACGTATTTTTTTGGTGTTATTATCGATTGGTTTCATGGCCAGAATGCGCCCAATCCCCTAACCCTTTCACAAGGTGTCAATATATTATTAAAACTGATGCTTGAGTGGTTGGTGCTCTTCCTTATTTTTCTTACCTTCTTCGATCTTGGCATAGTACTGCACAGGTTCGATGCCTTCTCATATCCATTTGGTAACCGATGATTTTTGGTTGGGGACTTACCCTCCTTGCCCTGACGCCCCTGGCAGTCGCCCCAGCTATTGGGCCACTGCCTCCCTTCCCTTCCCTTCCTCACATGTTTGTGACAGGACTAATGACCCAACATCCCCCTATTCCTGGCCATAATTTAAGGTGAATTGGAATTTCTGGGTCGAATCCTCTCCTGAGCGTCCTCCCCTCGTAGTCGAAGCTGTGTTGTAACCACTCATTAATGGCAGTGGCGCGCTCCCTTGATTTCAGGTTCTGATTTTCGGATATTGGCGTTACTGTGAGTTGCCTAATTACAACAGTTTTTATTTATCATATATTACGGTAGTAAATTTTATTTTACAGCCGTTCATATTGTACAGTATCATTACCGTAGGTAATTTGTTTACATCAGACTATTTTATTGCTTTAACTGTTGTACATTTCCTCTAAGGATTTTAAACATGACATTGTTTAATGATTGCTATTTTACATTTATATGGTCACTGATGTGATAACTGGAAAGGAACGCTTTTAGATGGTCATTCTTGGTAATGATTCTATCCTTAAATTAACTTAATTGATCATTGTTGTGATAATTTGGAACGATGTGATTTTAGATAGCAATCTGATGTGATGATTGCTAATTTGAATTTATATGATCATTGTTGTGATAACTAGGTAAGAAAGGCTTTTAGTCGGTGATCCTTATGCTTTGAAGGTTATCCTTAAATTAACTGATGACTACTGTGATAAATAGGAATGATATGCATTGATACGAATGTCATGATATTGATCGTTATGCAGCAATATAATCGTTAAGATTTTGGTTGTTAAGCATAGTTCTATTGGTTTAATTATGCTGATGTGATTTCGTCTCGCCATAATTTCAAGTGTATTGCAACCATTTTAATTGTAAAATTGTGATTAGTGTGTTAACGACTGCATTATTTTTAATGGTCTTTACGAAAGTGATCTATTTAAGGAGCATTGAACTCAGTGATGTGTTAATGAAATCCATGTATGAAATTTGTAAACTTTCATTATTAATTATTATACTTCCAGGTTTTAAAGTGTTTAATGGGTTGTCCTTAAGGAAGGGACATAAGGAAGCATTGTTTTATTATAAAGGAAATAGGGATTATCGTTATGAGTTTTTATCTTGTCGCGGTATGACCTATTGTGATAGAATGGTCTCATGATGGTAATTTGGTAAATAGATACGTCTAGATTTGAAAATTTGAACCTTGTGTTGAGTATAGTTACCTTGCGACTTGTTTAGTTCGATTGAGCGATGAGAGCGTATGATAACTTGACTTGGGGTCATGTGCCTCCCATCGATGATGATGTGGATTATTGAATTTGATGTCTTGTAATTGTACTGTAATGCTTGAATGTGATTTTGTTTCTCGCTCGCATTGGAGGTTCATGTTATTTGTGTCGTTGATGTTGGTTACGTTGGTTGGGCCTGATGTTGTCCTTTATCTTGTAGGCATGTCTTTCTTGTGTCGGGCGGGATGTAGACACCTCTGTGTTCCTCAGAACAGTCGCCAGCCTTGAGACCTTAATTGGTCAAAATCAATGGGAACATGGGCTAGAGCATTTCTTATGTGTCCTGGAGGTCCTAACCTTGCAGGGTAGGACGGGCAGGTAGTTGTTTTTACTATGTCTAATTGATTATCATATGTTTCGTCCAGTTGCATGATGTGCTAGTTTGTTGGTTTGTTGTTGGCTGTAGCCTGATTTGCGTACATTGTGTTTGTCGTCAAGTTGTGTTGATTAATTGTTATCATTGTTACTTTCCTGCTTATATATAAAAAAAAAAATGCACTTTCTTTGCGTCGCATGTAGTTGTAACGACGGGGTCGTTACAATGAATAATGATATCCATGCATGAAATTCCCCTGGCATATTTGTAAATTATACTAGGAGTAGGAATGCACATTTTTTTTTAATAACTTTTTTTTCATATCAAATTGATTACAGTTTAAATTTGGTAATATAATTTTATAATTTTTAAATATTAAATTTGTTCGTTGAAGGAGTAAGGTAAGGGTGTTGCCCTTGTTATGTTGGTTTCAAAGAGCTAGTTTATGGGAGTGTGGAATCCTTGTTATTTTGACCTTACATTTATTTTTTTAATTGATTTTACATAGTATAGACAAAGTTTTTGATGCAATAGGATTTCAATTTGTATTATGGGAAACACATGGTCTACCACTTGTCATGCCAACAAATTCATGGGTCGAGATGTTGGATTCATACTTCTAACTAAGGATTTGGTAGTATTCATTCAATTCATGGAATTTATAGTCATTGGAAGATTTGAGGGAAATGTTATTTGGTTGGATAATCTACATAGTATTAGAACCTTTAAATAGTAAAATCATTTGATCGTTGTTCATCATTTGTCAACTAGAGTGATGGACGAATTCTCACATGATTATGCTCTTTTTCTTTTGGCTGCTTGGGTTCAATGACGAGTATGGTTTATTCCCGGGTCTATACGTAATGTCTCTTATTATTCCTTACCTTAATTTATTAATAAGTAAGGGTTATGGTGAAGCAGGGGCCTCTCGAAGATGGCTACCATGCAGGGATGGCTAGGGTTACCAGGTATGGGTGAATCTTGTTATTACTACTATAGTTATACTTCGCTAACATCGACCTCTTATGCAGGTTTTAGGTGTGGATATGAGAGGGTTTACCTAGGAAATTATTCTTGAACTCCATTCCTTTGTAATTAAAGGTTTATGTGCTGACATTAGAGGGTTTCACCTCGCACTTACTAAGGTTCGTTCTATTTCTACTTATGATTATTTCTAGTATTTATAAGTTTTCTTTTGTAAAGATACTAGGTTTCTTGTAGTTCAAACTCTCTCTCTCTCTCTCTCTCTCTCTCTCTCTCTC
>ML777920.1:1051696-1072291 GCA_009831015.1 Picea engelmannii
CTCTTAGTATTCCAATCATTGGTATCAGAGAAGGTTCCTTCAAAAAACAGTTTAACCACTGGAAGGTAGATCATAGAGAGAAACAATATGTATAAGAATGGAATACCATAGTTTGATGGACAGAACTATGCATTCTAGAGAAGAAGGATGAAAACATATGTACGAGCACATGGAACTGATGTTTGGAAATCATTAGTAGATGGATACAAAGAGCATGTGTTATATCCCCAAGGACGAGCGTTGTTGTAATCATGTTTATGAATTGTAATCATGTTTATGAATTCTAAATCATGTTTTGTATTCTGGTGAGCCAAGTATTGATAAGATGGTGGGCTTATGTGTTTATTAGGCCAAAGAGCCTAAGTGTTAAAGGCTAGGAGATTGTTTTTGTATATGTAATTATGCAAAACATTAATAAAGATTAAACATCATTGCAAGCACACCGACCACGAAGAAAGAGTGATGGGGAACTAAGCTTCCACAAGATGGGTAAGGGAAAGGGGACTGAAAGGTTGTAAAAAGGGGCTAAGCTTAGGGGATTAAGTCCTTGGAAATAATTATTCATTATTATTCCAAAGTGGTTTCAAAGGTATAGTTTTATCCTAAGTTCCTGGAAAAGGGAACGCATGCTTGATAGAGTGCATGCAGCTTCACGGGAGACATGTGTCAGCCCAGGCACATGCGATTTAACCCAAGAATTGAGCCATGATGGGGATTCATCGTCCATTCTTGCGTCTGATGTCTGAACTGTGTTACCTCTGCATCTGATCTATGCATGCATACCTCACGTAGCTCTGAAACCAGAAACTGTGAGACCTCTGTGATCGACCAGTGTATTCCCATGAATTCTGTCTGGTCTCTTCATTTGGCCTCCATCATTGACCTCTGCATAATTTTCTTGTCACACATCCTGAAACCGGTAATCTGTGGGCCGATATGTGTCTTCTGTGGAACTCGACACCTGGGTAATCACTTGAGCGTGTTGTGTCTTAGCGTCTGACCGTTGCCATTTTTGGGCCTATGCCCATTTTCTGTTGTGGTCATCATCCTTGTGTCAATTGAGTGATGATGTTGTTGCGGTTTCCCTCACCCAGTTGGAATTGACTCAAAGAGTGTGCTGAAGAAGCGGATTTTCAAGCCCATGGTAGAAGAGGCAGGTTGTCAGGCCTATGAGAAGCTCTCTCCAGGTGAGAGAGAGTCTGTTGGGAAGTGGTTTTCTCCCAAAGAGAGTCCAGCACCAGCTATGAAGCTCTGAGAATTCCTGATCCGACTTGTTGCCAAGACCCAGAGAGGGAGGTGAAGCACCAATGGAATGTTCTTATGAATGTGTATACTCTCGGGTGGAACAGGCATGTGCGGAATGAGAGTCTGTGAGTAGTGGGCATAAGAAGGATCCTGGAGAGAATCCTTTCGGTTGCTTTGTGCAATTTTCCTGTAACCTCAACCTAGTCTAGGATTCCCTTGCCTTGGGTGGAGCTGAGTCCCAGCTCGGGGGTGACCCACTGCTTAGCGTGATGAGAAATGTGGTCTAAGGTTGGGAGGTTCGTGGAAGGTATGCACGTAGTTGGTGGATTTACTACAGTTTCAAAGATAAGTATCATTATGTGTTTAATTTCAATTAAAATGCATGTCTATGATGCTTGTAATATTATCATGTATTCTGTTTCAATGATATTTACTATTAATTCCATTATTTCCGTATGTTACCAGTAATAATGTGATTACTCTATATTTTTGGTTAAATTTCATTAAATGAGTTAATTTGATTTAATATGCATGTTATATATAAATTTATGGGAATGTTTCGCATAGTAGCATTGCCCGACAGTGGGGTTGATGGTTGGGGATGTTACAGCATGCCACTCCTCCAATAGATAATGATGGAAATAAACTTATTCAAAACAATTCGAGGGCCAAAAATGTTCTCCTAAATGATCTGGTTGACTCAATATATGTCAAAGGTATGCATTGTGATTCTGCAAAGAAAATATGGGACAAACTTCAGAATGATCATGAAGGGAATTCCAAAGTCAATGCGGTCAAGCTTCAACCTTACATAGGTCAATTTGAAAAGATAAATATGAAGGAAGATGAAAATATTGCAACTTACTTTTTACAAGTTGATGAAACGGTGAATGCAATTAAAGGATTGGGAGAAGAAGTTGATGAATCTATAATTGTTCAAAAAGTAATGAGATCTCTTCCAATGAGATTTAATCATAAGATTTCAACACTAGAAGAAATAGCAGATATGAGTATGATAAGCATGGATGAGTTGCATGGAATATTTAAAACTTATGAAATGAGAAAAATACAAGAAAATCCATCCACAGAAGAATTAGCTTTTAAAGCATCCATAAGGACAAAGAAGAAGAAAAATCTCGAGTGAAAGACAACTTGCAGTTGTACCGATGATTCAGATGAGGATGAAGAAATGGACAACTTCGTAAGGAAGTTGAAGAAAGGAACTGAAACGTACAAAGGTATGTTTGCCTTAAAATGTTTTAGTTGTGGTAAAATTGGCCATTTTGCAAATAAGTTTCCTTATGCTAAGAATTCATATAGTGATGAAGAAGAAGAGTACATTAAAGAAAAGAAATATCAAAAGAGAAATAGGAAAGATAAAAGGAAAGTCTTCACGAAAAATATATACTCAAGAGAATAAAATTATTTATCTAATGAAGATGATGAAAGTGAAAATGACTTAGAGAGAGTACTCTTTATGGATACAGAAAATAAGAAAAACAACAAAGAAGGTGAAGTGGATATCAAGGAAACATTTCATAAGGACTACACCACAAAGAAGATCATGCACTCCCAGGTATTTAAATTTATTTTATGGTCATTGTTTTAATTGTACTAACTTTGGACATAAAGTTGTGGATTGCATGGATTATGGAAGAAATGATTAGGCAAGAAATGCTTATGTGGCTCCACATAATATTGAATGCTATAAATTCTACAACTATGGAAACATAACTTGAAATTGTAGAAGCATGATAAATCCTTCCGTAAAAGAAAATACTAATGACATATATAAGAATGCTTGGAGAAGAAGTGAAAAACAAGAAGATCATTTAAATGAAGAACAAGTCCGAGGAATCGTACTTACATGATAGGTAGTAGCACAAGATCATGATGAATTTACAGGAAAAGAAGAAAGTGTCAGAATTCAAGAAGAGGATCAAGAAGAAGATGTCAAAACTGAAGATGATGACAGAATTCAGAAAGAAGAAAAAAAATAAGATGTCTCCATAGATGAAGAGGAATATTACTCCACATAAGAGCAGGTATTATTTTGAGCCAATTCGGTTTGAAGACTCCCAGTAAATATGAATTTTAAAAAAGGGGGCCAGTGCAGTAGCTACTACAAATCATAGAACCATCATTCGAGGAGGTTGCAATATTTGTAGAGACAGATTAAGTATAGTCAGATAGAAAAAGTACATAATGGTAGTTTGATCAATTGAGAAATCATTGGTAGTTACACAGGAAGAACTTTATGATTGTATTCAGACAGATATATCTTCAGTATAGGTTGTTCCAAACATGCATAGTTTGATGAGTAGATAGATCATAGCAGTGGACACATTTGATATGTGATAACCAGTTGTAGTCGTATAGTACAGTGACAGATGGGTCAACATTGTGGATAGTTGAGTAGCAGAGTTATGAACAATTTTTGATATATGAGATGCTTAGCAGGTATAGGAAACACAATTAAGATGCATAGAAACATATTTACAATTGGAATCAGTGGGATCAGTTGGAATCAATTGGTCACAGATATGCATGCAGTGAAAGGCACAAAAAAATAGGGAAAGAGAAACCATCAACAAAAGCTATATCATTGGAAGGACATTGTTGATAGTATGGTCAAGTGAACATGACAAGTAAATGAAGAAATCAAATTTTGAGTGTTTTTTATATGTCAATGAAATTCAATGGGAAGCACTAATTGATAATAAGAAACAAGGTAAGAGAGGAAAGGAAACATACATAGGTAGTCCTACATTGATCTACATCTTACAGAAAAGTCTAGGGAAGAAAAATCATCAGAGAGAGAGAGATCTAGAAAATGATATTTGTAGCATACAGACAGGGAGACATACCCATAGGTGGATCTATTCTTTTTCCCATGCTTGGTTAGAGTAGGTACAGTATCAAGAGAAGACATATCGACAGGGGGATTTAACTTTTGGTCAAATATGAAGAGAAAGAACAAAGGCATGAAGACAGGGGGAGCATCCCCAAGGGGAGATACCCTTTTTCATTGATGTCAAAGGGGGGAAGATATAAACATTGATGAGAAGCGATGATCACAGAGGGAGCATGAGCATGAGTGTTTCCATGTCTAAGTGTTTCCATTAATGTTGGTGTTTCCATCAATGTCAAAGGGGGATATTGTTGGACAGTTGGTTTGGACAATTGGTTGTCATTTATGTCAACCCTTGGAGAGTGATATTGGAGATTGATGTCAACCCTTGGAGATGTTTTGATATGTTGGAGTTTTTATTGACATTTGTATGATCGAGATTGATGGTGATTTAGTTGGGTACATTTGATGTAGTCTATATCTATCCCCAGAGGTGTGGTTATGGGACCCAAAGTTGATTAAGGAATATGGATAGGAAGGATAGTGAAATTTTAGGTAATATTATCATAGATGGATAGTACACGTCATGCCATTTTCGGTGATATGTGGAACGTCATGTGGTTTCTCATGGCTAGGGAGATATCGCCTTGTAAAGTTGGAAGCCCCTAAGAATGGTAAAGGAGCCCCTAGTTGGTTATAAGTCAATAAATGAAAGGGTAAAGTGGTTGTAACAAGAAATATCTAGAATCCCTAAAGTTAAGGAAAGAAGTCCTAAAATTAAGGAAAGAGGTTACTATGAAAAAGTATATAAACACCTCAAGGAGTCTCTTATAAGGACACACACTTACATTGAATATATATCTTGTGAGAATGTTATGGTCTAATATTTTGGTCTATTCGTGAATCTGAAGAACTAAAGTCTGAGGTAGCAAAGAAAAGTCAAAGTAGAAAGTTTTAGAGTTGCAACAATAAGGGCACGGACACCCTGAGTTGCATCAATAAGGGCGTAGACACCCTAAGTGGTAGCAAGTTGTAACAATAAGGGCACAGACACCCTAGGTTGTAGCAAGAAGGGCATAGACACTTAGAGTTGCAACAATAAGAGTGCAGACACTCAAGGTTGTAGCAAGAAGGGCACAGAGACCCAGAGTTGCAGCAAGAAGGGCATGCACATTTAGAGTTGCAGCAATAAGGGCACAAAAAATCAGAGTTGAACCAATAAGAGCGCAGACACCCAGAGTTGTAACAATAAGGGCACGAACACTCCTAGTTGTATAAATAAGGGAGAAGACACACAGAGTTGCAAAAATAAGGGTGCATATACTTAGAGTTGCAATAATAAGGGCGCAGACACCCAGAGTTGCAGCAAGGAAAAATTGTATCTTGGATGGTATGGAATATGTATATAAAATGTCTTGGAAGTCCTTGTGATACATGGTTGCATATGATTGAGGTAATATTGTTACATGCTTGAGACATACTCTTGGTACTTAATATATGGTTGTTATGGTTCATTATTATAGGCACATATTTGTGATATTCACATATACTTAAGGCTTATCTTATGGTACATGGCATGAGTAAGAGTGATATGGTATATAGTTGAGACACATTTCATGGTATATGGCATATGATATACGGTATGGTACAAGTGTTGAAGTACATGATTGATGTACATGGTTCATACATGGTTTGGTACATGATTTGTACTTGGTATACATGGTTGATGGTTGACGCATATACGGTTTGGTACAGGTTGAGGTGCATGGTTGATGCACGGTCTAGTACAAGTGTTAGTGCATGGTTGATGCATGATTTGGTACAGTTGTTGGTGCATGGTTGATGCACTTATTGTGATACAGGATGAGGTGTATGGTTGTTGCATGGTTTGGTACATGTTGAGGTGCATGGTTGATACATGGTTTGGTACAGGTTATGGTGCATGGTTGATGCACAGTTTGGTACATGTGTTGGTGCATGGTTGATGCACTTGGTGTGGTACAAGTTGTGGTACATGATTGATGTTTGGTATGGTACATGATTTGGTACATGGTTTAGACACATATCTTGTGATGGTATGCTGGTGATATTGGTACGTGCTTGGTAGAGGCATGTGTTGGTGATGTTGGACATCTAGTTGAGAGGTGTCCTTGGTATATGATCCATGTGAGAGGATCTGGTTGAGTATCGATGATAGTGATAGGTTGGAAAGGTTGATCAGTGACAAGTTAAGGTGACAGGTTGGATACAGTGAAAATTTACAGGTTGATGTGACAGTGGCAGTGACAGTTACAGTGGGAGTGATAGTGGTAGTGATTATGGTAGTGATAGTTGGTCTACACTTATATTTCATGGAAAAAGGACGGGGAAAGGAAAGGGGTTTGTATCCTCCTTCTGGTTGGAGTTGGAGAGTCAAGGAGTTAGAGCTTCCTTCAGGTTGGAGCCTGAGAATTATGTGGTTGTAGCCACCTTATGGTTTGAGCCAGACAACCCATGGGGTTGTATCCACCTTCTAGTTGGAGCCAAATAATTCATGGAGCTGGAGCTTCCTTCAGGTTGGATCCTGAGAACTAGGTGGTTGTATCCACCTTCCGGTTAGAGCCGAAGAACCCAAGGGGCTGTAGCCTCCTTATGGTTGGAGCCAGAGAATTCAAGGATTTGTAGCTTCCTTCAAATTGGAGCCTGAGAATAAGGGGTTGTAGCCTCCTTCCAGTTGCAGTGGGATAATTGGGAAGTTTGTGCTTCCTATGAATGAATTCTTGATATATATAAGAAATCATTTTGTGGTTTTCTCCCATTTGGGTTTCCACGTAAATACTAGTGTATTTTGTTCTTGATGTGATGTGATGTTGCTTATGATATATTTATTGAATGCAATCATAGATGATACATTGATGATAAATTATTGAACAATGTTGATTAAGTGAAAGAATATATATTGTGGTTAAAAGTGGTATAAAGTGCTCATACAACATAAACCATGGTCCCATGTATAGGTGATAATTGTAATGTTGAATTAGTCCAGGAAACCAATGTCCCATGTACAAATTATGTTGGAATCAATGTTGAAGTATTCCAAGGAGCTCGTCCATAAACCTAGGTCCCGTGTCTACAGGTTCATGTTGCCTCCTAATTTATGACACTTGAGCTCGATAAGTGGTTTAGTATTGTGCACTAAATGACCACTATAGTCATGTGGATCCAAAGTATATGTAGAACCATCCATAGTAATAATATTATACATCTAGTCATAAAAGGAGGTTATGGAAGGGACACTACCACTGTAGAAGAGTCATAGTGGAAGCTAGTATGAATCACTAGCTCATTTCTTCCCTAAGTGATGTTCTCTTCATATTGTGGACTAGAGTCATCAAAGAGAAGCTAGAAGTAGTTGTCTTCCCATAAATGGAAACTGTCCATATACCATTCAATGTAAGTTTCCTCTAAATCACCTCGAATATATATTTATTTTGTATACTCTTCAAAATATCTCCAAAGTTCCAACCTTTGGATTGCTTCATATGCTTACTATAAATTGTTTTGCTCGATATGCCAGATGAATTCGATTTATATGAACCACTTTAGGGTATGAAAATTCTTCTATGTTGAGTATCCATTCCTTAATATGCTCTTCCTGATCCATAGGAATTTAAAGAAAACTTGCAGGCTTCTTCCACATAATCTACATATAACATTGGATATGCCTCAATGATGTGGGATAATATATCCATGTTAAATGTCATAATCTATTGTAAGTATGAGAGCTAGGATTTTGAGGTGACAATTTTTAAACAACCATAACTTCCTCAATACTAAGCAAAATCACTATTATGATCCCAATTTGGAATTGGCATGGACACTTTGCTTCTAATGGAATTGGTCCTATTGTTATTTGGTTCACAAATAGAGAGGTAGTCATGCCACAAGAATTTCAACTTGAAATGGGTGTAACTTTTGTGATAATTCTTTGATTATCTATTATAACCCCAATTCTGAAATGCCGTGGCCACCTTTCTGCTAACATTGGTTTGGCTGCAATCTATGCACTCTATCAAAAGTATTTTCTCTACAATACTCATGATTGTCACTGAAAAAACCTTAAAATAACTAATTTTAAATAAATGACATCTTCACTTTCCAAACTCCCATTTAAGAGATTTGTTTTTTGAATTATTTATTTTCTTGAGAGGAATTTAGAGATACAATTATTTTTTTAGGTCTGACCCAAGAAGCTTCAGAAATGGATCTAAATGTTGTGGCCCTATTTTTCCTCTTGAAAATCTAAAAAAATAAAAAGGAAAAAAAGAAAAAATATATGGATTATTCCAAGGATTGAAAAATGTTATATCACACAACATACCAAACTTAGTAGTGATAAGGGATTCATTAATTATCATCAGGTACTTGATTAAATGATCCAATACATTGGATCTCAGGGTAGCCTTTACACTAAGTCGGATCAAGCATATCACCTCCTCTTTCTCTCATATTCATTTTTTTCATGTTTTGTGAAGAACAAATGTTGAAGATGATAGACTAACATCCCAAGACACATTAAGAAAAAATGGGACTTTAGACATTAATCTAGAGGTCACCTTAGAATATATACCTTAATTATAAATCATGACATTTGGAACATCAATTAAAAGGCTCATTTGTATGGTAGTGGTTGTAGATTCCCTTAAAGTGGAGGAGGGTGCAACAAGACCCTCCATTATCTCCCATATCCTACCCTCCTCCAAGAGACACCTAAAACAATTATTGCAACAACAAGAAATGGAACAATGTGGGATATTTATGGTACAACTCTATGCTCTATTGGAATCAATATTAGTGGTCCTCAACCTCTCTGGTTTATTGGATATGAATTAATTGGGAACCCTATATTCGTGTCTTCTTCTTTGACAATGCTTCCCTACATGCAATGGCTCGATGGTTTGTCATTCCATAAATTCAGAGCTCTGTGGGTTCACAATCTCTCCTCTCATAGTTCTATGGCCAGCTTCTCTAGCTCTTCGCTTTTCGGCTTCCCTAGTATCTCAAGTGTGGTCTTGTTTTCTTTAATTATCCTATCCCCTTTGAATTATTTTTTCTATTCCTTGATTATTTATATGGTTGGAATCTTGGTGGATGGTTTGGTGTTTATGTCTTTACGTACAAGTGGTTTTTATGTGATTTGGGTAGGTGGAGGGCTTGTATCTATTGTAGGTTTGTCCACTCTTAGAAATACCTTTGTTGTTACCTTCAGGTGTTGGTTCCTTATTCATAAGGACATGGATTATTCTAAGTTGAGGGAAACCCACAGGACCCTTAAGCGACATAAATCTACATTGGTGGATTTGCAAGGAAAGTTGGAAGATTAGGGAGAAACTTTAAGTTCACATGAGGAATTAATCATTGATCATATTGTTAACTTAGATAAAACGTATTTCATCTTTGGACGTTGAATTAACTACTCTCAAGAAGATTCTTGCTAGCATAGTCAGACAAAGGTAGGGCAGCCCTGGTGTTTATTCTTCCTCAATTGTTCCATAGATTTCTCTACAAGCTGCTTTGAATGGTTTAATCAAGCCTTCTCCTATGTATAGAGGCTCAAAAGCATAACAAAACCTTCTAGGATGAAGTCCTTCCTTTCAGATAGTCCCAATTTTGGCTTATGTATTTCAAAATCATCAATATATTAGTATTATTTTGTAGATACTATACTCATGATTTTGAATTGAACTTAGTGCATTCCAAGAGCTTCCAAGATTTAGATGTATTGTTGGATATCCTCTTGATTTTGATATGTAATTAGTTTCTCATATCCCTTTTTGTGTCTACTACATGTTACGAATTTCTTTGTAGTATTTTATAATATAATATATTAGTTCGAGCTAAAAAAAACTATAATGGGCCCTCTGGCTCTTATTACACCTTTAGGGAGAATCCCACCACAATTAAAATATATAATAAATTTTAATCCATATTTTCATCAAAATGATAATTGTAGTGGGAAAGTGATATCACCACCTTTCTAGTATATAATAGCCTTATCATAGTATAAATATTTTTAAAATTTATTTTGATAGTCAATAATAGAAAATAAAAATATACAATCTCATGAAGTTTGATGGGTTAGTGCAAACAATTTGAACATAATGTTCCAGGTGGAATTCACCATGAGGTTTCTAGTTTTAGTTGGCTACTTAAGGTTTAATTTTGGTTTTGTCCCATGGGTTACTAGTTGTTATTATGGATGGTACCTGATATTCTAGAGAAAAGGGGGTACCTGATGAGAGAAAAGGGGGTACCTTATGAGATTTTCTTTGGAAAAAAGGGGGCACCTGATGATATTTTACTTGAAAAAAAGTTATACAATCACCTGAACATGCATATAGAAATATAAAGAAAGACCATAGTGCATATTTATTTATATGAAGGCAAGGTATACACCCATAGATAATTTGGACATATAGAAAAATAAGAAAATATTATTACGAAAATATTAAAATATTTACAACAAATTTATAAAATAGTAACAATACATAACTTTCTATCATCAAAGTTTTTGTTAATGAATAAAATAGATATAATATTATTATAAAACATCAAGAGAAGAAAGAATATGTAATCATCGTGATACAAAGAAAGTGGAAGATGAAAAACACTTTATCTTATAATGATATGTATATGCACACAATAGGTGCCAATTTCAAATAATATGAAATATTATTGATCTTCATAACTTGTTAACCCGTGAAAATAAAAAAGATCTAGGAAAGCCTCTCTCCAATATTTTTTTACCATAGAAACAAAATGTTAAAAAAACAAAATTAGTTCCTTATCAATTTTCTTAAGGTCGAATAGGGCAAATTTGGTATCTATGGACAATAGTAATCATTATAAAGAATTTGCTCGTGGATTTGGTTATGAATCTTCTCTAGAAAATCATTATATTCTATATTGATATGTCTCTAGTTTAGTTCTCAAAAGATGTATTAAATATGCTATAATAGACTAAATTTCATATTGAAATTTACTATGTATGTGAAATGTTATGTATATGTCAATGGTGTCTTGTCAAGTCAATGAAAGTGAGGCGCTAACATTTTCCCCACTAGGGTCAATTCTCCCAAATGACATGCTTTTACATGTGGTGGTTCTTATGCTTGCCCCAATGATAGAAAAAAATGCTTTCATCTAGGTGCAAGTCTCGAGCTACTTTGGCATAATATATACCCCCACTTATATCTTACTAATCTAAGGAAGCTTGAGTACTAGTTGAATGTTGCAAGTCAATTTCACTTCATTAAATATCCTCTCATATGGGAAAAACGCATGCTTGTCAAAATAGGATATGAAAAACATTAAAAAAAACAATATTATTTATATATATACAAGTGATGACTTTGTGGGATCCTCCCTAGGTACATTGCATTCCATTACCCTTCACCTATTTCTATCCCAAAACATAAATGGAATCCATATAATATGATATGTTAAGTAATATAGTCAATTGTAAGCACGGGCATCCATCCATCCCAGTTATATGTGGACATGGGGTCCAAGTTCTTCTATGCCACCTCGATATTGACTATGGTTTCTCCTTTCGTTCCTTCTTCATGTTGTGCTATTCTAATATCTCCACTCATTACTTTTATTCCTTTATGTACCTTTATAATGAGTTATTGTCTAGTTCTATGTTGATCTATAGTAAGTTTGTTGATGCTCACAACCTTGAATTGATGACTATTGTTTCTCATAGTGGTGTGGGTGTTGATATGCAAGAACCTTAGTCAATGGTTCTTCTTTATTTGGCTCTTCACACCATGGTTTCTTTGAGGAATGTGCTTTGTAGATTCTTCCTCATTTTTATGCCTTTCTTGGGCTTCTCCTTCAAATGAATTCCTTCTTATGATTCAACTTGGGACTCTCCATTTTATGCATTCATATGTACTACAATAAGTTTCTCTGTTTGAACTTCTTCATGTGCCATCGTGGGCCCTTGTTTTTTAATAAGATAAATTTGTTTCATGTGATTTTCGTTTTCTTACTAAAGATTTATGAATTTATGTTTCAAATTAATATTAATTGTACCAACTAAGTTCATCAAAGAATATCCAAGAATAATATCCACATCTTCCATATCTATAACATGCAAATCTAAATGTAAAATATATTTATCCATAGAAATTTTCAAATATTTAAAAATTTGTACATTCTCACCCCAATGCATGTTATTTGGATGTTCTTTGTGGGGATGTACAACCTTTTAGCAAAGTCAACATTGATGAAATTATGCTTATTACTAGGTTTGATACAAATAGTGACCTTCTCTTGCTAAAGTCATATATGACATTGTGATAGGAAGTTTACAACTGAAAATAAACCGTTACAATTCTCTGCATTCTTCTTTATGTCTCAAATTAATTTTTCATATTCTTCATTTGAAAGGCTCAATATCTTCCCATAATCAAGTGAAAATTGTTATATGTCAATATCAACTAATAAATTAAAGAATACCTCGGATCTCCAACCTTTTGGGCATTGACATAATCTTATTTATGCATTCTTCAATACTAGAAAATTAGATTTTCCTAGAAAATACATTTTGCTTGGAAGAAAACCCACAAATAAAAACTTGGGTTTTGAAGAGACAACTAACTTTTCAATGGATCCAATTTGTGTGGCTAGGGTTTCAGGGCATAGAACTTGAAATGGCCATAACTTCATCAAGTGGTATCAAAACTTTTTCTTTTATGAAAGTGGAATATTAATTTTTTTCTTTTTGCATATTTTCAAGGGAAATATAGGGATGTGGCATTCAAATCCATTTCAAAATATTTCTATCAATAATTTGAAGAAATGTATTTTGGATATGAAGTTTTCTCGTGAAGAAATGTGATTAAAAAACATAGTTAATTTTAAATTAGTAATATCTTCACTTCTTGAACACCGATTTGAGTGTTTTTTCTGTGACATCCATGAGTATTGTAGAGCATATATCTTTTGACAGTGTCCAGATCGCATCCATACCAGTGCCAATAGAAGTAGAGTAACCATGGAATTTCAGAAATAGGGTTATAATAGGAAATCATAGAAGTAGTGTAGAAGTTACACTCATTTCAAGATGAAATTCTTGCCACACAATTATTTCTCTGCTTATGAATCAAATTGCAACAAAATAAATGTTAGTAGATGCATAATGGTTGTTGCATTTTAAAATAAGATTTATAATAGAGAATCAGATAAGTATCATGGAAATTACACCCATTTCAAGTTGAAATTCATGTAAAAGGATTATAAGGAGTAATTGATAGTCTTACCCTATCGTAAATATTTTATCAACAATCTTGAATTTTATTCTTGTATCCGTGTATTTTGTTATTTTGAAGTTTAAAAGTTTTATTTTTTTATCTACCAAAGTTCACTACACAACTTAAACATGTGAATATAATTCTATTCAATCATTTTGGTGTACAGTACGACTTAAACATGTGAATATAATTCTCTTCAATCATTTTGGTGTACAATACAACTTAAACATGTGAATATAATTCTATTCAATCATTTTGATATATACTACGACTTAAATATGTGAATATAATTCTATTCAATCATTTTGATGTACACTATCACCTAAATATATGAATATAATTTTATTCAATCATTTTTATATACACAATTTTATTTAATTTATTATTATTTTTATATTTATTAATAATATATTATAAATTTCTGTGTTTTTTCAAAACCCTTATAGATAAAATAATAAATAAAAAGATACATCTTAAAATCTCATCTCCCAACTAAAGTTAAACAAGCCATTATTCAAAGTTATCATGTGATAGAACTTTCTTTATAATTATTAGATTCTTGTGAAAAGGGAGTTGTGATGTATATGAAATGCAAACAAAAGTAGAGACAACATAAAGATGATGCCAAATATGTTTATAAAGTACAATAAAGAGGGGAAATATGTCTTACTTTAATTAAGATGGATTAATGTTCTATTACATATTGTAAAAGGGAAACATGAATATGTAAAAGGGAAACATGAATATGTAATAGGGAAACATGAATGCTTTAGATGCTATATATTATAACATTAGATTTTAGAGAGGTTTTATATGTTATATATTTTAACATTAGATTCTAGAGAGGTTTTATTTGTTATATATTTTAACATTTTTATTATATATATATATATATATCATGTAGTTCATGGTATTGGAGGTGCTCGTTTCGTTTACGTAAATTTTTTGGAATTTGTGAGAAAATATAGAGAGGTAGAGTATTTTCAAAATAAACTTATTTAAGGACACAACATGTCACTTATAAAAAATTGAACTTGGATAGGGAAGATAACAATCATTCCTCTCAACCACCTAAGCTATATCCAATAAATTATATTTCCATTATATATTATGTTATATGCTATGCTTACATTTTTCACTAAAATCAATATTGATTTATTGTAAATTATAAAATTATTGTGAAAAAGAAATTGTGATATATATGAAATGCATAAAAAACTAGAGACAACATAAAGAGGATGCCAAATATATTTAGAAAGTACAACAAAGAGGAAAAATATGTGTTACTTTAATTAACATGAATTAATGTTCTATTACATATTACATATTGTAAAAGGGAAACATAAATGCTTTAGATACTAACATTTCCATTATATATTATGTTATATGCCATGCTTACATTTTTCACTAAAATTAATTCATTGATTTATTGTAAATTATAGTTCATGTACCTTAAAGTGATTTATTGTAAATTATAGTTCATGTACCTTAAAGTTAATATCTATACACAATTGATAAATTATAAACTTGTCATTTTTCACTAAAATCAATTCATTGATTTATTGTAAATTATAGTACATGTACCTTAAAGTTAATATCTATACATATTGATAAATTATAAACTTGTCTCTATAATGGAGGACAGCTATGAAAATCTTTAACATAAAAGTATAACACTTATGCAAAAGGAAGTATGCCGTCAACAAAACTTTTGACCGTGTGATGTATTATAATTTAATAATATTAAACATTAAATATTTTCTTCCCTTTGTACAAAACTATAGTTTTGTTAATTTAGTATTTATTTACTTTTTGACTAAATTGAATATAAACTAAAGGACATAAAATTTCATGGAGTGAGGGCCATTGACTGACACAAAGTGTGTGTGAGTGCCATTGACTAACATAAAATGTGGATGGGGACCATTGACGACATAAGATGTTTAATTTAATTATAGGGTTGCATACAAACTAGGGTTAAGTTATGGTTAACCGAATATTTTCTTCCCATTTGCACAAAACTATAGTTTTATTAAATTAGTATTTCTTTACTTTTTGACTAGATTGAATGGAAACTAAAGCACATAAAATTTCATAAAGAAAGTGAGGGCCATTGAATGATAGGGTCATTGACTAACATAAAATGTAGGTGAGGATCATTGATGACATAGTATGTTTAATTTAACTATAGGATTGTATGCATATTGAGGTTAATTTATGGTTAGTCAAAGAAAATGGTAAGTAAATATAGATGTGGTAACAAGAATGTTACAAGTAATACATGAGTAATTGTGTTTTTAACAAAGAGAAAATCATGAATGATGAAACAATTTTATTATGCATGATATTTACTATGTCATTTAAAATCTTTAAAAAAAGTTATAGAATGTTCGTAAGATATAGTAGAAAAAGCTTATAAAAGGATCAACGCTCATAACATTAAGGGTACATGATAACATGACTAAGTGAATGCATGAAGATGTGTTACATTTTTTAATAAAACACAACGATGAAAATTTGACATGTTATCTATTTTTTAAATTGAAGTCTACAAAACTCATATACACCTTATGAATTTTAATGAATTTTAATGCAATGTAAAAAAAAAATTGTGGAAAATTGTGTTATCTTTATAATGATATTGTTTTTAAAAAATATTAATGTGTCAAATTTGAATTTAATTATATGTGTCCTTGCAAATTTATAGAAAAGTTAAGTTAATAAATGTCTTTCTAATTATTTTTTTGTGTAATTTTTAAGATGTTTTTCTTTTGGAGCCTTCACTACCAAGAAGAAAATAATGTACATAAGTTTTAGAATAAAATAAAAAAATAAAATATAGTATGAAATCAAAATGAGAAATTTATATTCCATTGGATAGAGGATTCAATGATTAATCTACAAGCACCAAGTTCTCCACCTTCCATGGAGTAGATGAATGGATGCCATCTCTTGAAAGTTGCAGTGCCATGAAAACTTGTAAATATAGGGAATGTTTCTTAAATTTTAAACCCTTGATCCAAGGTTTTGTATTACCTCAATTGAGAGCTTTAGAACCCTCAATCAAGGTCCTATTTCAACTTAAACCATCAACCATGGTTTTAAACTCTCAATTGAGGTTTTAATCCCTCAATCAATATTTAAAACCTTGATCGAAGGCTTAAAAGCTCATTCAAGTTTATTCCTCGACCGAGTATTTACAAAGACCATTCCTGCCTACCCCACCTACCAAAAAATATGACACATATTCATGGATTCAATCGACTATAACAACACTAGATACAATAAATTTCAAGTATTTAAATACTCACAACCTCATGATTACAAAACTAGCATAGATCCATCTTAACTTTGTATCTAGTAAGCATTGAGAGGTATCAAAAGAAACATAGACATATGTCTCTCTGTTTTTAAAAGGTTTGAGGTTAAGATATACCTATGCTCATTTATTTTATTATGCACTTTTATAATTATTATGGTCTCTTTTTTAAAAAAATTATTGTTATAGGCAGTGACTTTTCCATTTATCATTTTTATGGATTCCAATTTTTTTCAATTTACTTTATAATATTATAAATGTGACACATCTACTTGAGCAGCCTGTAAAGGGTAGATTTAACAGTTGGGATCAATGGTGTTAATGTCACTCACCTTAGTTTGTATCCTATCTAACCTCAATGCATGATTGTGGGATTTGTGTGTGTTATCGCACAAACTGTAGGTTGGGAAAATCCCAAACCAACCCACGAGATGGTGATAACTTTGGGAGATTCTACCCACTATCACCTTATATAAATCCTCCTCTCACTTTAGTGAAGGACAAATCCAACACAAGGGGGAAATCTCGAGTGACCTTAGGGGGATTGAGACAAAGGATGGAGAGATGATAAGTGAAACCCCTATAGGTCAATGATAGAAACAATGGAAGGCTTGAAAATGGGTCTTGTAGAAGGACACATGGTTTCCAAGTGATAGATACCCACAAAACAATGTTAGACCTGCACGAAACAAGACAAAAAATGGATATATAAACCTTTAAACCAAGGGGAACATGCAAGAAACCTTGATATCCCAAATTTGCAAAAGTTATAGAAATATAAATCAGCAACATAAAATGACAATGGCTACAAATTTAACAATCCAAAATCTAGTACAAGATATTAGAAATAAAACTAGAAAAGACTAGACTAACTTCCAATGATTAAAGTGAGATTTTGATGGTGATTATGGTTATTTATTAGATGTTATAATAGATGATTTTGGGGGCTAAATTTCGCAAATGGGCTAATTTTCCATGGTTTTTCCCAAAAAAAGATTTACCAATTTCCATTTTTTTTTAAAACGATTCACCCAAATTCCATAGAATAAAATTATTTTACCTTACAAATTGCCAAAATTTTATAGAAACTATATAAAATCCTTAGAAATTTGAATATTTTTACAAAACTATAACCAAAAATATTTCATTTTGTATATTCAGGACTAGTAAGATTAGCCCATGCTTCTACATTTTAATATAAATTTCCATTCTTAAAATCATCCCCGGATGTTATCAACAAGTTATTATAATAGCCAAGTGGTTGTAGCAAACAATTTCTACAGCAACAAAACCCAACCACAAAAATTAACTAGTAATCCATAAAAAAGATAGACAATGAGCAGTAGAACAATAATAGACGTTTACAAGTAAATTTCAACAATTGGTAGGTGTGCAACAAGAAAAACAAAGAGTTTTCTACAGCCCTAATGGTTGTAGCTTTAATTTTATAATAGAATCAAAATTTTTGGCCTAAAGAGGATGCCCTTAGGGCATAAGTAAGCTTATAACAATAAGAAAAGATTCCAACTTGAACGAATTCAATATCTCGAAAAATCATGCATTCTAATGTAAGTATTTTATTTCTCCAATGAAAATTTAAACTAGTGCCTTTTAAAATCGGTTATGGAGTATTCTTGTAATAGGTTAGATCTACTATCTCCTTAGGGGTGTAAACCCTTTTACTCCCTAGGACAAGTAAAATCTAACAATGTAAATCTAGGATGGTGTAATCCCTTTTACTCCTCCTAACAACATTTGCAATAGCTCCTTTCACAGACAAAAATGATAAAACTTGGTGGAGGGTGTATGCCCTTATACTCCTCCTAGGATCTAGCCAATAACGACCATGGAACAAGAAATAAAAATAACAATTCTCATATTTTCCTTACCAATTCCAAAAAATGCCAAGACAAACCCTAGTTACCAAGTATTTTTTATCACCAAAGTAAGAGAAAGAACCTCCAAGAGATAACGCACCAGTTCACTCCACAATCAAAGAGATCAACCATAGCACAAGAGAGAAAGAAGATGAAGTTTCCCAAGAGGGGTGCAAATTTCAGCCAAGAATCCTCTCCAAGATGGGAGAGTTATGATGAAAATGAAAAGGAAATGATCCTTATTTATACAAAAGTTCTAAAAAGTATTTTTCCACTTAAAATTAAGGTAAACCACAAAATAAGGGACACATTTCCCTTTATTTTTCCCCTTTACAATATTAAATTCAAATTTAACTTAAAGATTGCATTTAAGAAACCCTAAAGATGACGTCAACCCTTTCTAGGGTGATGTTTTGACACTTTTAGAAAGTCGTTGGAGCTTGGAGGTGAAACGTTGGGCCTCCAAAAGCCTCCCTCTCATGCGCTAGTGTCTCCTCCATCAATTCAAGGCCTCTCGCCATCCAAAGAGGTGGAAATTTTCAAGTCAACCACACCACCACTCCAAACCTTATCCCTAGGGGGACGTCAAGCCCTCCAAATGTGACGTTTTGACCTCCAAAGGAAAAATTTTGGTCTTGTAGGGGCTAGGTGAGGTCATCCAAAGTGTCTCTCAAGTCTCCAAAGGATATCATCATCATCTAGTGCATGGGCCATGGTATCCATCCTGTGGGCTTCATTCCCCAAGGAAGCCCAAGATAAGCTTGTTCCTCCAAAACTGTCCACCAAGAAAGGTCTTGCAAAGACAATGAATGTGCCTGCCAATGATCTCAAGTCAAACATATCATGATAAGTAAATAAAATAAATAAAAGATTCACCTAAGCATGTGCATCAAAAACCACCTCATCAAATTAAACAAGTGCTCAAAGACCCTATGCAACTTGCCAAGTTTAGGTATGGGAGGGTTGACAAAGTGACCTATTGGATGAATCATCCCCTAAGTCAAGGAGTGTTTCCCAAGTGGAACCCCCTCTAAGACATGTGTAGAATATGAAATGGATGGAGGGAATAATTTTGGGCATGGGGTTCATGACATACAAGGGATCACAATGTCTCATTTATGGGTGCCTTTGAATAGGGTGTGATGCGCCTTCGTTTTCAATGCATCCTTTTTCCAAGCTCACTTATTGCGTTGTTTTTTTTTTTAATATGTTTCTAAGTTCAAGTCAAGGTGGGGCTTTTACATAAGAATGAAAAAAACTTCCCACCTTGACTCTACCATGGTCACATTATGCTTCCCCAAGTTGAAGTCAATGTGTGGAACTTCTACCTAAGCATGAAAACATTGCCCACACACACTCTACCTTGGTTGGCATTTTTGCATTGTTATTTTTCACAGATCCCATCAGTTTCTTATGAGAGAAATTTCATTGTCCTTGGGATCCCTGGGTGAGCATATAGAAGGTTTATTATTGTATTTTATCTTTTTCCATCTACAAACTGTTGGGCTTTTAGCCCCTTCTTCCCATGAAATGAGGGACAATCCCTTCTTGGGTCATTACACCCAAAAATCATAAAAGATGATGAGGCGAGGGGATGCCGTGTGGAAAGTGGTAAGTATGACTAGGAATGGAATGATGACTTGTCAAGGGGACCTCCCAGTAGAAAACCCATCCCTAAGGGTGACCACTTACTAGGGTGCAATGTCAACCACTAAGGTGAAACAAGGCAAAGAGCATAAATTCCAAGCAGATGTTACATATTAAAAAGAAAATTTTAAATGCAATAGACTCAAATGCATCAAATATTGAAATGAAACTTACCATAATACCTGGATTTTACCTCATGGAGCAAGACCCAATGTCTTTTGGAAGCAATTTGGTGTGGAGGATACCATCGTGATGAATCTGAGATATATGGTGGTAAGGCGGGTCCATGTCTGTGCAAGTGGATGTTGTTAGCCATCTGTCTCTGTAAGGTAGCTAGAGAGGTAGTAGGGGGGCCCA
>ML777920.1:1073795-1158603 GCA_009831015.1 Picea engelmannii
TTATTAAATAAGACCCACTATGGTAGTTAGATATAATAAATGTAAGAGGACTTCTTAGAAGGTTCTACTTCTAGAAGATTCCTCCTCTAGAATGTTCTTAGGTGATGGTAGCACTATATAAAGGGGCTCAAGCAATGTAATGGAACATGAAGAGAAGTATTGTATTTGGAGCTGAAGCTCATTAGGAGGATGCCCCCTCGAAGGGGCAAGTGAACAGGAGAGGATCCCTTCCATAATAGGATCCATTGTATGGTGTTGCCCTACCTCAAGGGTTTGATGGTAATAAAGAAGATTTTGCATATTGTTCTTCTATATCTGTTGTGGTGTTTTTGTATTCAGCTACTCAGGATCTTAACAGTCTCTCGATACTCCATGTATGCAACCTGAGGGCCTCAAGACATCATCTCATTAGTTATCAATTGGAAATGGGGATAACAGTGTGAAAAGTTGGGGTTTTGTAACAACAAACCAACATATTTAAACCCATGTCCTGTAGACATGATTCCACTTAGTTACCAATTCTTCCATTTCAATAAAAAAAGACACATCTACCTGAATTATAAATATACCTTACTACTCTTATTACAACAAGGTCACAATATTGAAGATTATAAAATAGTGGTTAAAGATAAATATTACATCCTACATTGGAGGAGGTAAACAAACCTCTTCTAAAGGAGAAGATTGATGTGCCATAAAATAATTTAATGTCTACAACAACGAGCGGAATCCCTACGACATAATTTTAGGGACCTAACCCCTCACATAGGTAGAATAATATATTCTGATGTAATAAAGGTCAATATTAATAAGGCCTAGCAATAAGGAAGAATAAGTCGAATGTAAGAAGACCTAATAGAAGCTTCAACTTCTAGAAGGATCTTCCTCTAGATGGTTCTTTTGATAGACATATTTAGTATAAATAGGAGTCGAGGGTATGATAAATGTTGTCTTGGTTATTATTGTAATAGAGCTCTTCTCAACTGGAGGTTACCCCCTTGAAGAGGCAAGTGAATATTTCTTTCAGAATCAAAGTGCTATTTTTGGTGTTATTCTGATATCTTTTTCGTATTATTGTGGTGTTGTTCTGGTTATATTGTTGTTTATCTGCCATTGCTAGCATTTTATTTCTATTCTACATACTTTTTAGATATGAAATATTACAAGTGGTATCATAGCACTTTCCTCAGCAGAAAATTGTGGGTTAATTTTTTTTCAGGGTAGAGACGTATTCCGACATATTTAAGCTACAGAGATTTGTCGTTACGCGCATAAACCTGCAATTGAGGGATTCATACATGTAGGAAATACAAGTGGTACTTAAAAGCACATATGTTGGCCACCCTTGTAACCCCTGTTGGTACCCCTTCGAGTGGTAGCGCATCACACAACACATGTATACGAATCGGCCTAGATTTCTTGAAGCCCTCTTTAGATAAACCGATCGGTCGCCTGACTGCTATAGTGCCACCGAGAACATCCCTCGAGAAGATACTCTCTAGTACCTGGGTAGTCGGGTAGTATGGCTAAGGACATGGTCTAGCCCCCTTATTTGGTGCGCTGAGATATTGGGCTGAGTACTACTGTTGGACCCCGCACGAATATCAGAGAGCTATAGCACAGGGGAAACCCTTATATTTAGAAGCCTTGAATATCTAACCCTTGGGGACGAAAAAAAATAAATAAAACAAACAAGATCTATTTCCATGCAACTGTGTTTGAGTTTCCAAATCACTACACATTTCTTCCTGGTTAAGCATTTGAGCATTTCATCACTGTAGTATTCTTCAGACTGGAGTATAAATCCACAGGTGTAAGAAAAAAATAAACAAATTGCACCATTATTTGAGACCTATTCCATTAGATTTATCTCTTTTCCCTTATCACATTCATACCTATCATTTTTCAGTAAAAATTTTTACCTGACCCACCCCTTTTTAGTTCCCTCATCATCATGGCCCATACCCATAGCCTAGACTCGGAAGCTCGCTTCAATACCTTGCAATCTGATTTCAAAGAGACCCAACAAGAAGTGAGACAACTCAGTGCCAATATTGCCACCATCAATAAAAACATACATTCCTCCATCGTCACCTCAATCACGGAACTCAATGAAGACCTCAAACAAGACATGACTACCCAGCTTGAATCTATTGCTTCGATGATCTACAACAAGATGCATATCCCTGCAGATCATCCTTTAGTTGACCCACCCTTCCATACTGAAGCTGAAACTTCTTCCCATTCCCATCATTTTCAGTCCCATAACTTTCAATGTGACCTACACCTTCCGCGGGTGGATGTGACCAAATTTGATGGCTCAAATCCCATTGGTTGGATCACTCAAATGGAACATTGTTTCTCTTTGTATGGAATTACAGATGACTTGGCCAAACTCTGGTATGGTGTTCTCCATCTAGATCAAGAATGTTGGCAATGGATAAAAACTGCTCGTCAAGGGTATGTTGCTTGGACAAACTTTGTGGCAGAGCTTTATGAATGCTTTGACACTGACACCAACCATTTAGGCCATTTGACAAAGTTGAAACAATCTGGCACAGTGGAAGACTTTATAGTTTCTTTTGAGAGATTGGCTTTTCATACAGAGGGCATGTCCGATGTTTTTTCCTGAGAATGTTTTATCAGTGGCCTCAAGGATGAGATTCGTTCCCATGTCCTCATGGCTCAGCCTCAGAGTTGGGTGGAGGCTACTAAACGAGATAAGGAAGCACAACATGTTGTCTCTTCTCAAAACCAGAAACCCTCCTTTATTCCTTGCACTAAACCAGTAAATCCCGCTCCTCCTTCTACTCCACTAAAGATCCAAAAATTGACCAGGGCCGAAATGGATGAATGCCAACTCAAAAGCCTTTGTTATAATTTTCATGACAAATATTTTCCGGGACACAAGTGTAAGGAACAAAATATTTTTATGGCCATCTCGAAGGATGTTTCGGAAGAGGATGTTGAATCTCTCCTTGTGTCTGAGTCACCTGAACCCACCGACATTTCCCCTCCCTCGGACCCTCCCAAAGTAGAATTGGTCATTTACCTAAATTCTCTCACTAGATTCTCTGCTCCCCAAACCCTCAAACTAATTGGCAACATCAAGCATAGGAAGGTCATCATTCTTGTTGATAGTGGAAGCACCCATAATTTTATTCATTGCCCAAGAAACTAATTGCTATATTCGTCCCGTCAATAATTTCCAAATCATGATTGTGAATGGAGGGTTCATGAAATGTGGAGAGTGTTGTCAAAATGTGCATCTCCAAATTGGTGACTACCACATGAAATCTCATATGTTCACTATCGACATGGGCAGTTGTGACATTATGTTGGGTGAAGACTGGCTAAGGACTTTGGGTCCCATTCTCATGGATTTTAAGGAATTAGCCATGCAATTTGACCAGGAGATCCAACAATATAAGTTCCAAGGCATCATTGCCAGTTCCCCTGAGATCATTAGTTCCCATCACATGGAAACGCTGCTAAAAAAAGGTCATTCAAGCGTTATTTTCCAACTCCATGCCATACAAGCAACTGAGACACCCTTTGTGCCATAGGACCTCCAATCCATCCTCTCTAAACATCAAGTGGTTTTTTCCACTCCCTAGGGACTCCCTCCTTCCCATGGTGTTCATGATCATTCCATTCCCCTTGTCCCAGGAAACTTTCCTCCCAATATTCATCCCTATTTTCAACCCTTTTCCCAAAAAAATGAAATTGAGAAAATGGTTCAAGAATTGCTTAATGTAGGTGTTATCCTCCCTAGTACGAGCCCCTACTCGTCTTCTGTGGTCATGGTCATGAAGAAAGAAGGTTCTTGGAGCATGTGTCCTGATTTCTGCGCCCTCAACAAACTCACCATTAAAGACAAATTTCCCATTCCAGTCATTGATGACCTCTTGGATGAATTGAGTGGCGCCCAGTTCTTTACTAAACTTGATCTTCATTCTGGATACCACCAGATCCATATGAAAGAGGAAGACATTCCTAAGACTGCCTTTAGAACTCATGAGGGACACAATGAGTTTTTGGTCATGCCATTTGGTTTGCATAATGCTCCCTCCCTCCACTTTCCAAAGCCTCATGAATCATGTCTTTCATCCTTTTCTCCATCATTTTGTCTTAATTTTCTTTGATGATATCCTCATCTATAGAAAAACCTAGACATGCCATCTTTCTCATGTGGATCAAGTTCTCCATCTACTCTCTCAACACCAACTTTTCTTGAAACAATCTAAATGTGCTTTTGGCGCCTCAGAAGTCGAATACTTGGGTCATCTTGTTGTCAAGCATGGTGTCAGGATGGATCCTAAAAAGATTGAAGCTATGCAAGATTGGCCTCACCCAAAGACTCTCAAAATCTTGCGTGGATTTCTGGGCTTAATAGGTTATTATCACAATTTTGTTAAGAACTATGGAAAGATTGTGGCCCCTCTCACTGCACTCCTTAAAAATAATTCTTTCACCTGGACTCCAGCAGCTGCTTAGGATTTTCAAACCTTGAAGATGGCCATATGCACCACTCTAGTCTTAAGACTTCCTGATTTCACAAAGACCTTTGTCCTAGAATGTGATGCTTCGGGAAAATGAATTAGCGATGTCCTTATGCAAGAGAGTCGGCCTTTGGCCTTTACCAGCAAACAACTGTCTGAACGAAATTTGGGCACATCAATCTATGAAAAGGAAATGTTGGTTATTTTGCATGTCATTGATCTTTGGCACCCTTATCTATTGCGGAAACGCTTCCAAATTAAGACAGATCATCAAAGCCTCAAGTATTTTCAGGAACAACACATTTCCTCCCCAAAGCAACAAAAATGGGTGACTAAGCTCTTCGGATATGATTATGAGATCATTTACAAGAACGACAAAGACAATGTGGTTGCGGATGCACTTTCCCAAAAATATGAATATGAAGGGTCCCTTTTTTTCTCTCTCATTCATTGTACCAGATTGGCTCCAAGTCGTTCTCCAGGAATGGCTACATGATCCCAAAAGTTCGCATCTGATACAACAATTGCAGTCTAATTATCCAGTTTCCCTACGGTACTCTTGGCTCCATGATGAGATTCGATACAAAGGCCATTTTTATTTAAGTAAACAATCAAAACTTAAATCCACGGTACTTTATGAGCTTCATGCTACACCCACAGCTAGGCACTCAGGGTTTACCAAAACCTATGGTAGGGTCAAATGTTATTTTTTCTGGGAGGGTATGAAACATGACATTTGTAATTTTTTGGCTGAATGTGATGTGTTTCAATGCAACAAGGGAGAAACAGTCAAATCTCCTGGAACACTACAACCGATTCTGATTCCACCTGTTATTTGGTGGGAGATCTCTATGGATTTTATTGTAGTCTTACCTAAATCGAGAAATAAATCATTCATCATGGTGGTCATTGATCACCTTTCCAAGTATCCTCATTTTTGTGCTCTTCAACACCCATTTACAACATCCACTATGGCTCAAATTTTCATGGTTTAGGTCTTTAAGCTTCATGGCATGCTGCATTCTATTGTTTTTTATTGCGAACCAACTTTCACCAGCAATTTTTGGCAAGAATTGTTCAAGATACAAGGCACCTAATTGCATCTCAGCACAACTTATCATCCCCAGACTGATGGTCAGACTGAAGTTGTCAATAAGTGTTTGGAAACATTTTTGAGGTGTTTTTCATCGGAGAAGGAAAATCAGTGGCCTCAATGGTTGCCACTAGCTGAATGGTGGTATAACACGTCATACCATACAGCTACCCGCATGAATCATTTTGAATAGTATATGGAGAAAATCCACCTTCAGTTATCTCATATTTACTAGGTGTATCGAAGGTCTAGGCAATGGATCAAATGCTTACAGCTCGAGAGGCTATTCTTCGTACCCTCAAAGTGAATTTGGTCATGGCCCAGAATCACATGAAGCAACAAGAAGATCAAGGTCACTCTGAACATCAATTTGCAGAAGGGGATCAGGTGTTTCTTCGGCTGCAACCTTACAAGCAAAATTCCCTCAAGGATGACCATTGTTAGAAACTAGCACCCAAATTTATGGTCCTTATACCATTCTCAAGCTTGTGGGACAGGTGGCCTATTAGTTATCTTTGCCTAGTCATTCTAAGCTACATTATGTTTTTCATGTTTCCTTATTAAAGAAGGTGATTGGAACTAAGTGCCAAAATCAAACTAAACTTCCCGAGTTGGATGCAAAAGGCTCCATTTGGCTACAACCAAAAGAAATTTTGGACCAAGGTGAGCATCGCCTGCATCATCGAACCATCAAGGAAGTGTTAGTCCAGTGGAAAGATACAACCCCAACAAATGCCACTTGGGAACCAACTACCATTCTGCAACAATTTCCATGTCTCAAGCCTTAAGGACAAGGTTGTTTTTAAGGGGGAGGACATATTAGGGACCTAACCCCTCATGTAGGTAGAATAATATATTTCGATTTAATAAAGGTCAATATTAATAAGGCCTAGCAATAAGGAAGAATAAGTCAAATGTAAGAAGACCTAATAGAAGCTTCTGCTTCTAGAAGGATCTTCCTCTAGATGGTTCTTTTGATAGACATATTTAGTATAAATAGGAGTCGAGGGTATGAGAACTGTTGTCTTGAATATTAATGTAATAGAGATCTGCTCAACTAGAGGTTGCCCACTCGAAGATGCAAGTGAACATTTCTCTCAGAATCAAAGTTCTCTTTCTGGTGTTATTCTGATATCTTTTTCGTATTATTGTGGTGTTGTTTTGGTTATATTGTTGTTTATCTGCCATTGCTAGCATTTTATTTATGTTTTGCATAATTTTTGTATCCGGAATATTACACATAACAAAAAACATTATGGATTTGGTAACAATAAAACACAGATAGAGATAGGCATGAGTTTGTAATAATTAAGAAGATAAAAGGACATGGAACATGAGATGTGGAGATGGATTTAGTTGAGTCTAGTCGTTGTTGGTAAGATAGAATTAAAATATGGCATAAGCATGTTTTTACGTGAGATTATGTATTCCTTATGTCATTATGATTAAGGGGAATTTCTTGCATGCAAGGGATACTTAAAATGACTTCCATGTAGGGCAACTTAAAATGACTTCCATGTAGGGCACCATGCAAGAATTAAAGGGGGATTTCTTGCATGCAAGGACTACCTACAATGATCCTCATGTAGGGAACCATGCAAGGACTAAATGGGACTTTCTTGCATGCAAGAACAACTTACAATGACCCTGATCTATGTGGATACCGGTGGCCACCCACCTCTTCCAACTGGCTCACATTCAATTTTCATCTTGGCAGTTTTTTTCTAGATTTTCAAGTCCTAAACTTCTAGGGGCATTTTGAGGCCCTAAACAAGGTTTTTTGGGCCCGACACAGTCACATTGTAGTTGAGTCAATGTCTGATGGCATAATGTGTAATCCTTGGATATAACTTTCCAACGGGCTATCATGCGCCTCAAACGAAGATCGTATGCAAAAGTTAGGACCCTGGGAAGTTGATGTACCAACTTACCCCATCGGGGCTCGAATGAATTTTGACGCTTCATCTCCTAGGGTTAGGTTTTTGGATGTCTATGGTTTTCTGATTACTTATAGATGCTAAAAATTCTTAGAGTCTGCATTGTAATTTTCTTATATGAATCTACGTAGCCTCCACATCTCTTTTTAGAAATTAGCTACCACCATTTGGGAAAGATTGTTTCATTCTGCATTTTACAGTTTCAATAGATTTTTTTATTGAATATAAGTTAAGTTTTACTATATCTCTGTTATTGTTCTCTCTATATCTGTATTAATTTTATAGATATGTGTTTCATTTCGTTCCACTCATAAATCTAGATGAGTGGTATCAAAGCGATCTTCTCTTCATTTGTTTCTTTGTGCATGTACTCAACGAGGTCAATGTATAAGTGGTTGGGACTTGAACCAGTTGATCCTTTGCAATATCGTCCTTACCAAACCCGACAACCTTCCATGGGGGAATAAAAGAGAAACGATGGGGTAGGATATCCCTTTAAAGTTTTTCTCAAGGAAGCCCTCGCATGATAGAGGAACGAGATGATGGATAACTTTGCACAAATCCTTTGACAACTGCCAACAGGTGACACATCTTCCTCGAGCGTAAGTGTCACCCCCTTCAAGGTATAGCTCAATTTTTATATTCCTATATTTGAAGTTCAAATAGATGCGGAGGTTATAGAAAAATGGTTAAACCTTCTAGAATGGTATTTTTCTATCCATAACTTTTTCGATAGAGGAAAGATTACATTTGTGCTCCTTAAGGCCATTGCCCATGTCAAAGATTGGTGGGACACTTTCTGTGAGAAAAAGGAAATAGAGGGATCTACATTATTTGTATTCTCACCCACTTGGGGTTCTTTTAGGGATGTTATTAAGGAGCAATACTACCCTGTTGGAAGTTGTGACGACTTATATACAACATGGACCACGCTGAGGCAGGAAAGGGACCAAATAGTGCTAGAGTTCACCAATGTCTTCCATACCTTGTGCACCAAGATGGGTGTCAAAGACTCTGAGCGACATCTAGTGCTCAAGTACTATGGTGGTATGCATAGATACATCCAAACATAAATTAAGTTTTCGGAGATCTCTTCCTTGGGTGCAGCCTATCGATATGTTGTCAAAACTAAGTAGAATCTTAAACAAATAAAGCATCAGTTTGGGTTTGTGAACCCCTCACAACAGAATCAGGTAAAATGTGGCCCCAGCCCACAAAACAAAGGGCATAGAAAGGATGAACAACCTCAGGACAATTAGTCTAAAACTTAAACAAACAAGGACAATGGGAATACAAATAAGGACACTGGAAAGTGGTGCAAGCTCCATAAGAGCCCTTGGCATAACACCATTGAATGTCGATCAAAGAAGTCATTGGTGGCTGAGGTGAAAGCCTCTGGATGAAATGTGAGCTCCAACTCAGATTCAAAACTAGAAAAAGGGAAATAGATCATTGACACAGAACCCAATGCCAATGTTGCTACCACCAAGATCCAACCTAATGAACCTAATGAACCAGAGGAATGTGAGTGCCTAATTCATTCACATATGTGGGTGAAGGGTACTCTGCTACACTTCATCATTGATAGCAGTAGCTAGAAGAACCTCAACTTAGCGGAGGTTCTCAAGAGATTAGATTTGCTGACAAGACCACACTCGCAATTGTACACCATCGGATGGCTCCGCCAAGGAAGCGATCTTCGCGTCAGCCAATAGGGTCACCTTCCCTATGACACCAAGCCCTTCAAAGATGAGATATTGTGTCATTTCTCCCCCCTTGAAGTTTGTGATGTTCTTTTGGGTCAACCTTATTTATGGAAACATCATGTTGTATATGAGTCTAGGCCTCATAGTGTTATTATTAATTTGGATAGGAAATTTTACAGCATACTTTAGGTAGTCCCACCTACTACTATTTCCTTGATCTCTGCCAAGCAATGTAGGAACGTCATCTCTCGGACTGGGAAGTTTTTCTTCTTCATGGTTCATGCTCAAAGTGAGTGGAAGGTTGCAGCCACATCCATGGCCTCTATGAAAGTTCTCTCCACGCAACAAAATAAAGTGAATAAGTTCATGGAAGAATACAAAGAGATCTTCTCCTCACCCACTAGGGTACCTCTACACTATTAGGTCAAGCACTCAATCAATCTGACCCCTAGTGTATCGCTATCCAATGGGCCAGTCTATTGTCGCTCTCTGTCAGAAAATGAGGAAATCAAGAGTTGCTCGAAAAGGGGAAAATCTGACCAAGTTCTTCACCTTGTGTAAGCCCAATCATGTTGGTGTAGAAGAAACATAGGACGTGACGACTCTACATTGATTACTGGGCCCTAAATAAAATCACAGTCAGGAACTAGTACCCAATTCCCTAAATTGACGATCTCCTTGACCAACTAAAGGGAGCCAAATACTTCAACAATATTTATCTAAATCTCAGCTACCACCAGTTCCCATTAGAGAAGACCAATATATGGAATACTTCCTTCAAGTCCAAAGAAGGTCTTTTCGAATGGTTGGTCATGCCCTTTAGATTGATAAATTCTCCAATAACTTTCATGAGGATGATGGAAGATATATTTTGGACTTTCACAAATTCTTTTGTAGTGGTCTATTTGGATGACATCCTCATCTTCAACAAGAGTTGGGAGGAACACTTGCAACATATTCAACAAGTTCTGCACACTCTATGACAACACAAGCTATATACAAATTTAAAAAAATTCTCCTTTGGCATGAACATGTTCCAGTACCTAGGCTACATTGTTGATGAGCATGGGATGCATGTTGATCCAGCCAAGATCCAGGTCATTCATGACTAGCCAGCCTCGATCACACTCACAGAGCTTCGGAGCTTCTTAGACCTTTTCAATTGTAGATTTTAACCTTGTACAATATTTACTGCAAACAAATTTCTAGTAAAAGAACAAAAAATATACAATGGAAAATACAAACATTACACAGAGATTTTTCCCCTGGAAACCCAAATCGAGAAAACCAACATATTCTACATTCATTCATAGTGTTACATTTTTTACAATACAATATACATATAGGATCCAGCGGCATCCAAAACCCTAACCCAATGACCTGGATTAGTCAACAACCCTAATTCCTTAACTGGAAATAGAAAACCATAGGAAACTACCATGTGCTAAAAAACCTCCCAAAAATGTGACACGTTTGCCGAGGCAAAAACAAATTTATCAGGGGTGATGAACCTAAACACTCATGCGGGGGGATATCTCCCCCCTCAAACCCCCTTGTGTGCCTGATGCAACACAAACACAGGTACTCGTGCAAAGAATATAACACATACCCAACATTCTCCCACTTGTTGTTTTCTTTGCATACAAGGGGTTATAGGGTTACATAATCAACAATCCAGGGGAGCAATGCCCATGGATCCTCTACACCAAGAGAACTTCTTAGTGCTCACAGATTTTGTTAATGAATCTACAACATTCTTCAAAGTGTCCACCTTCATCATCAATTCTTTCTTTTCTTCAACCATGTCTCTCACAAAGTGATATTGAATATCAATATGCTTTGTCTTTGAATGGTAAGTCGGGTTCTTCGCCAGAAAAATTGCACTTTGATTGTCACAACCTATCCTTATAGCTTGTTGTACCAACCCAATACTTGAACACAATATTTTTAAACATACTGATTCCTTGCATGAGTGGTTGCCATGTATTCAACTTGTGTAGTTGAAAGTGCCACTACAACTTGTCTTTTGCTCATCCAACTTATTGCTTCTCCAAACAGGTTAAACACATACCCACTTGTAGATCTCCTAGGATCCATATCTCCAGCCCAGTCTGCATCCACAAATCCATTTATATCCACCACTATGTCCAATCCTGGTCTTCCTTGGTAGCACAATCCATAGTTAGCAGTGCCATGTAAATACCTAAAAACCCTTTTTATTGTTTTCCAATGCCCCTTCCCTAGTTTTGACATATACTTGCTCAAAACTCCCACTGCATGTGCAATGTCCGGTCTACTACAGACCATTGCATACATAAAATTGCCAACTGCACTCGCATATGGAACATAAGACATGTCTGCCTCCTCTTCCTGTGTCTTGGGACACTGATCTGCAGATAAATTTACACCAACAGGAATAGTAACCTTGACCGGTTTACATTCCTGCATATTAAACCTCTGTAATATTGTCTCGACATATTTTCTCTGATTTAACCATAGTTTCCTCTTTTTTCGATCTCTTTTAATTTTCATTCCCAAAATGAAATTTGAATCACCGAGATCCTTCAATTCAAATTTAGAGGACAACTGATTTTTCACATCCTGGATAATCTCCTTATTGTTTCCTATCATCAACATGTCATCCACATATAATACCAAATAAATCAAATGATCACCAATTAATTTAAAATAAACACGGTGATCCTCTTTGATTCTTGTGAAGCCAAGCCTGATCTGAAAATAGGGGGATGACTTGTTTTGCTATGCAAACACCCTCTACTCCATTAAAATAAACTTCAGGACCTTACTCAATGTCTTAGTTGTGCAAGAGGATTTATGTGTCCAGTTTAGGCTCCTTTTAGGTGTTTAAGTGTGAGGTTTTTTTTTAAAGGTTAAATATGTTGTTTAAAGAATACAACATTAAGCATAAATTGTAGCAAATAATAACCAACAATCTCACAGCAACAACAACATGATAAAGGAGTTCACCCCCAACTGGGCTACATCTCCTTGAGCCTCCATCAATGGACTAGGATCTATGGGATTAGTTTGTCTAATTTATTTTACAAGTTGCTTCTCAACTCCAATGGATTTACTGACTGTACCATTGGGTTCAGAATACATAAAAACTCCAAAAATGACTGTTAGATCTCTGAAAAAAGACCATGGCTCATCTGGGCATGACCTCTTCTACTGGTGACCTTAAGATTCCCTGAGCTTCCCTATGGCCAAAACACTTGTAAAAGTATTCAAATTCCTCTGCAATCTATTACAGTGAGTTCATATCATATCAATTAGCCAAGAATGACTACTCAGTCACTGAAAATGGAATTTGGATCCCCTAGACATGGCCTCCTTCACTGGTGGCCCTGGGCTCCTTGGAGCTCTCTGAAAATTCCCTGTAGAAAAACATGCAATAGAAGTCTTTGAATTCCCTTGAAACCTGTATCAATTGATTCATAACATCCAAAAACCCCTAGATGGGATTTTTCAGCACCTTGTCTAGCCAAGAAACGAAGAAGATAGACCTCCTGCAAATTTTCTCCTTCAAGCTTGTTGTCTCTGGTTCGCCAAAATGCACCTCTGTGTGAGTAACCTAGCTTTTGGGTGTTTCCCATGCCTAAACCCATTAGACATACTTTCTTCCACAAAACATGCCAAAATGTCGCACAGTTAGGGGATTAGCACCCAAACCGCGGAGGTGTTGGACGCCTGGTTCCATGTGACCACGTCCTACGCAAATTGTGGGCACCTGTTGCAACGACCAACAATGTGAAAAGTTTCAACATGTGGAGAGATCCATTTGAACGATTTTAGACCCCTACGCAAATCATGTGGCAGGGTCCCATGGTAATGCATATACGATCGAGGGTTGCGGCAAAGCCCCAGCCCAGACCTCGTGCCATAATACACCAGACTCCACTTTAAATAAATATTAAACCATTTATATGTTAAGTCTTATGGTGCAGCGCATTGGTAGCCAACCTTTTCCAAATCTTTCCATGCATGTGGGAGGTCCAGGGTTCGACCCCTGCAGACTCCACAAAAAATTTACCATATACCAAGGTGCCATGTGGCAGCCCATGCCTGGGCCACGTGGCACCACTCAATTTTCCAAAAAAGGATGCCATGTGTCCAAAGTTCATTCGCCCACGTGTCCTGCCAACTGAGAACTTTCCACGTCAGCATCTGTCAACTCAACACTGCCAACTCAACTGCCACGTGTGGGTCCATACCCTGCCACGTCAGCCTATACGGACTGTACAGTCAACAAAAATTTTGCATGTTTGGTAAAATGAACAGAATGTGATATCTCACTCATCCGATGTCCATTTTACCCCGCTCGAGTTCTGTTGGGTTCATGAGGACGAGTCCTACACACCTATCCATTTTGAAGTGATTCCAAGCACTTTGATTTTGGAGATAGTTTTTTACCCTTGGTCCAGATTCTGATCACTCCTTCCCACTGAATGGATTTTGGTCCCACAAAAGCTTATGTTTATCTACATGAGATTCAATACTCTTATTCTTCCAAGTTCTATCAATTGATTCTACTTGAAAAGTCTTTTTGGCAATCACCTGGGTACCTTGACATGCCTTGCATTGCAACTGGCTATGTCCCTCAACCATTGTTCTCTAGCTGCTGCTGACCCACTGAATCTCTTTGTGCTTGGAAATATGTCATCCTTCCCACTAAGAATCAATTCCCTCTTGTGAACTCTTGGCATCAACACTATCCACTCTACAATGGTTGCAAAAACACTTTCCTTCGACATCTTGTTACAAACCAAGAAAAACCATCAATCTTGAAAACAAACTTTATACAAGAATGAAAATGATGCCAACCAACGCTTTTTCTCTTCAAAGCCATAACTGTCGAATCTTGTACATCATCAAAGTGCATGGTGTTTTCCTACATCTTTGCATACTCAATATCGACTTACAAGTTGACAAACACAATTGACTAAACATAAGTTGAAAAACATGATCGACACAACATAGTCATCAAGACCACATCGACACAAGTTGTGGCATCCCTAACCGTCATCCCATTGGCCGTGAAAACGCTACTGCGCAGAACAACATTCTCATACTTATGTAATATGCATTTAAATGAAGTTAAATGGCTTAACAGAGTAACATATAATTACTTCCATCATACAGAATTAATGAAATCAATAGTAAGCATCATCACATCAAAATGCATGATAATATAGTAAGTATCACAGACTAACATCACATATAAATTAAGTATGACATTAATACTTATCTTTGAAGCTGTAGTAACTCCACCAACCACGTGTAGACCTTCCACAAACCTCCCAGCCTTAGACCACGCTGCTCATCACTCTCAGCAGCGGGTCACCCCCGAGCTGGGACCAAGCTCCACAGAAGGTAAGGGAATCCTAAACTAGGCTAAGGTTATAGGGAAACTACACAAAATAACTGGAAGGATTCTTCCCAGGATGCCTTCTTATGCCCACTACTCATGGAATCTCATTCCCCACATGTATGTTCCACCCAGGAGTATACACCTTCACAAGCACAGTCCATCAATGCTTCACCTCCCTCTCTGGGCCTAGACGATAGGCCGGATCAGGAAGTCTCAAATCTTTGTAGCTGGTGTTGGACTCTCTCTGGGAGAAAACCACTTCCCAACAGACTCCTTCACCTGAAAATATCTGCTCACAGGCCTAACAACCTGCCTCTTCAACCACGAGCCTAACAACCCGACTCTTCCACCATCTTCCACTTCAATTCCTGTAAGGTTAGGATAACAACAACAACAATAGCAATTTGGTTAACTCACAGGTGACAGCAGCAACAGGAATTTGGGTATGGACATCCAAAAACGACAACAGACCACACTAAGACACAACACAGTTCAGTCCATATTCAGGATGTTTCGTGTTCACAATAAAAGAACACTGGTCCGCTTCACGGTTTTCTGTTTTCAAAGATGTGCGAGGTTATGCAAGGGTCGATCCCAAAGCTCAACAGAATTCACGAAGGATGGGAAAATGGACAGCGAACAATCTTCTTGTGAGGGTTTCCTTCACTGTGCACGGGTATGCAGAGGCAGGCGCATAGGCAAAATGGTTCAGATGCCTCAGATCCCCACGAACTCAGGCGGAGGATGACAGAATGAGGAGCGAACCCCCTCCACGACTAAATTCTAGAGCTTTTAACTACATGTGTCTGGGTTGACACATGTTGCCCATGAAGCTGCATGAACTCCATCAGCATGCATTCCTCTCCAGGAACTTAGGACCACACTCAAAATTGTCCACCTTAGTTTTAAATAAATAATAATAATAAATTATTATTATCCCTTTCTAGAGGTAAGCCCCCTAGATTATCCCCTAGGCCCAACACTTAGCCTTTCTTTCCACCTTTCAACCCCCATTCCCTTACCCACTCTGTGGAATCTTAGTCACGCATCACTCATTCATCATGGTCAGTCTGCACACAGTGTTGTTCATATTTTTATTAACGTTCTACATAATTACATATACAAAAACAAGCTCCTGGCCTTAATAGTTAGGCTCTCCAGCCTAATAAACTCATAAGCCTTACCAACTTATCAATACTCATCTCACCAGCCTACAAAACATGATTTACAATTCATAAACATGATTACAACAGGGCTCGTCCTTGGGGATATTACAATCCCCTCCCCTTATTTTTTCACTGTCCTCAGTGCAACTTTCACACAACATCAACAAGATTTCCAAAATCTTCACAAAGATGCAGGTATTTTGCCCACACAGCATCCTCATGCTCCCATGTCGTGTCCTAAGGACCGTACCAGGTCCACTGGACCTTTACAAGCCCTATAGCTCAATTCCGGAGCTGTTTTCTTTCCCTGTCCAATATGCACACAGGATGCACTTGCAAGATACCTTCTTGCTCCACTTGAATCACATTCCAATCGATAACATGATTAGCATCAGGTATATATTTCTTAAGTAATGAAACATGAAACACATTATGTACATTCATGGATGCAGATAATGCAAGCATATATGCAAATGGCCCAATCCTTTCTAGGATTTCAAATGGCCCACAAAATATGACTGGCAACTTGGCACAGTTTCCCAGCTTCAAGGAACTTCTATTAGCTTTTACTTTCAGGAAAACATGATCACCCACTTTGAATTCTCTGTGGGTTCTGTTTTTGTCAGCATAACTTTTCTGCTTGTCTTGGGCAGCTTTTAAATTCTGCTTAATTTTAAGCATTTGCTCTTCCATTTCCTTGAGCAACTCTGGCCCAATTACTTCCCTGTTAGCTAGATTATCCCAGCTTACTGGAGTATTGCACTTTCTGCCATAAAGTGTTTCAAATGGGCTCATCTTCAATGATGCTTGATACCCATTGCTATAAGCGAATTGTACCAAGTGTAGGTAGTCTTCCCATTTTGATGGTTTGTCCATCACATACATTCTCAATATGTCTTCTATCATTCTTAATTTTATCCCTGAATACACCATTCATCAAGCACATAAAAACAACAGGTGTGTTTGACAGCCCAAATGGTACCACTGTGAACTCGTAATGACCATACCTTGTTCTAAAGGAGGTCTTGTGTATGTCTTCATCCTTTATTCTTACCTGGTGATATCTTGATCTGAGATCTATCTTCGAAAAGATTTTTGCACCTTTCAATTGATCGAAAAGATCGTTGATCCTCAATAGAGGATACTTGTGCTTGACAGTTACATTGTTCAACTATCTGAAATCAATGCACAGCCTCAACGTCCCATCCTTCTTCTTCACAAATAGGACCGGGGCACCCCAACATGACAAGCTTGGGTGAATGTACCCCTTCTTTAGAAGTTATTCAAGCTGCAATTGCAACTCTTTCAGCTCTGGCGTACTCATTCTATAAGAAGCTTTCGACACTGGAGCTGCTCCAGGCATCAAATTTATAGAGAAATCGATATCTCTCTTCAGAGGTAGTCTGGGTACCTCTTGAAATACATCTTCAAACTCTGTTAGTACCACATGGTCTCCAATCTTTTAGACTTCATCTCGGGATGCTTCCTCCACATGGGTTGCAAACAATTGACAGCCTTTCATGTAGCACTTTTTCAGCTGCATTGCTGAGATTTCTCTAACAACCACAGCTTTGGGAATTCCTTGGACTTTTTTTCGATTCCCCTCCTCATCCAGGCAAGTAAATTCCTTGTTATGATAGTCCAGGAGGGCATGGTGCTAGTCCAACCAGTCCATCCCAATTAAACAGTCATAAGAGCCTAAGGAAGAATATTCAATTCATCCTTTGTGCTCAATCCCTTCATGTCCACAGGACAGGACTTAACCAACTCAGTGACTTTCCTCTTGGTTCCTATATCCAACTGCACTAACCAATACTTTTCATGTTTTCTTCTTGATAAATGCAAACTTTCCACCGCCCTAGGATCTACATAACTATGGCTAGCCCCTGAATAAATTAAAATAGTAAATGGTTGGTTATTAATCATACCTTCCACTTCAATCATGTGCAACTGAAATTCAGCTTGCTTGTTTTCCAGGGCCGCATAGATCCTTGGCATTCTACTGCCCATGTCCTCCACTGTTTCACCTTGTTGAACATTATGGACAACTCTTTCTTTGCCATTTTTATGGGGACAATCTCTGTACTTGTGGTTCTCTTTATATCCCCAACACTGAATGGGCGTCTGTCTCAGCCTTTGTTCCCCCACTTCAGCCATTCTCAATTCTCTAAACGATGGTTGTCCTTGAGGACTATTTCTGAAAAAGGGAGGTTTGTTTCCCTTCTGCCTCTATTCTTTCTTAAACTTCTTCTAATCATCCCAAGCCTTCTGAAAGGTAGCCTTTTCTCTTTGCTGTTCATATAAGCATTTCACTCTTCTTATTGTTTCTTCCATAGTCTTAGGATCATCATACTGAATCTTGTCAGCAATGGGAGGTGGAAGTCCACTCAGATACCTCTGAATCTTGACAGCCTCATCTTTGATGAATGGAACATACTTCAGTAATTCCAAAAACCTTCGTTTGTAGTCATCAATGGTCATGCTGCCCAGCTTGAGTTCAAATAACTCCTTCATATTTCTTTCATAGTATCTTTTAGTCAGGTATTTCCTCTCGAAATACCTCTTGAATTCCTCCCAAGTGATATCTTTCTCTCTAATGTGCTGCACATGCACAAGTTGATCCCACCACATGGATGCTTTTCCTTTTAGTTGATACATCACAATTCTTCCTTTTGCATGACAGGAATAATTCTGCAGTTGGAAATATTTCCTCATGCCAAGCAACCATGTTTCGGCATCTTCCTCCTTCTTATGTTCTCCATCAAACGTAGGAGGCTTAATCTTGTTCATCTCCCCTTTCAATTCATCCACTCCAGATCTTCGGTGTTTTCTGGTAGGGGATGGGCTTTAACTACTGTGTGCTTCCTTACCGGAATGCTTTGGGGAGCGACGACGATGTCTGCTACCACTCCTCAATCTTCTTTTTCTCTTAGGGGTCCTGCGACTCCCTGTTTTTCTTGTGTCACTCTCCTTTTCCAATTTCCTTTATATTCTTTCCAAGCTCTTCAACATCTTTAAGTTGAATTCACCCTGTTGATCCCTGATCCTCATGAGCTTTCGATTATCGGCTCGGCGATCCTGGGCATATTTCTGCAATCTTTCAATGATTTTCATCATATGCCCTTCTTTATCCAATTCTCTTACCTGCCCATTGGAGTTCGATCCTTCGACTCCCAAGTTGACATCCCTTCCTTCTCTTTCATTCTTTGAATTGGAGGCAATCCACACCTCTTCCATTTCTATACTCGACGTCGATTCATGGTTGTCTTGACACTCGTTGAACTCTGCACACACAACATCCAGTCAAACGAAGTTTGTCAAGCCTTAAACCCTTAATAAAACTACAACATTCATAAACCAACGCGAATAAGAAAACATTTCGATTCCACGAATTTTCTTAGCTCTAATTGGCTCTGCAATTTTTGGGTGATAGCCCCCATTTTCTTAGTCCCCAACCCATGCGTTCACGGGCCATGATCAAACTCTATACTGCTAGGTGCTACAAGGCTCTCCAAACGAAACTTTGGGTTTCAGGATTTCAGGGTTTCAGGTTTCAGGGTTTTGGTCCCAGAGTTTCTCGCACTCACTTCCCTCTCCAACTCCTGACTCCTGAACTTCCGACCTCTCTCCCCCCTGACCCATAGCATAGTTGTCACCAACCAAGGTAGTGACACATGGTGTCCTTAAGAAGGTCCACATCACCTCTGGCGATGTCATAGGGTCCCACCACTGTCAATTTTCGTTTTGGAGTTGCATCAAGAGTTCGTGCATCCACACATTTTGAACTTTCGTTTGCCGAAATTTTGAAATTACGGTCTATTCATCTACTTGATCCAACGGTCAAGCTCCTCTCCTACGATCTACGGTGTAGATCGTTTTGGGATTTTGGGGTTTCGGGTTTCGGAGGTGTTCACCTCTCCTCACTTCTTGTTTCCCAAATTTGCGAAATCCGAAAGGTTCTCACAACTAACTCGAGCGTGACTCCACAAGATCTAACAGTCGATCCCTCCTCCTAGATCTACGACGTAGATCTTCTTGGTTTTTTGGGTTTCTGTGTCTCAACGCTCCCCACTTTTTCCCGATAGACGAACTCCCGAAAGGCTTCTCGGATATCCTTCTGACACCTTCTCTGGATCTAACGGTCGTAAGGGATCTCCTTTCCTCCCGATCAGATCCAATAGCTCCAACACTTCATGCATTGAGCTCTCTCTCTCTCTCCCTGTGGCCATACACCACATCGACTGCGGGTTCTATAATACCACTACACCTCCTAAGCTTTGTAACACAACCAAGTGACTCCTTGGCACTCAGGAACATTCAAAGGTCCAAAAATCGGTTCTTCCAAACACGATTCCTACCTTAACTTCAGGTCCAATGACTACTTATCCAGCCTATTCAGGTTCAGTGCTGTAAACCACACTCTAATACCATGTTGTGGCATCCTCGACTGTCATCCCACTAGTCGGGAAAACACTACTGCGCGGAACAACATTCTCATACTTATGTAATATGCATTTAAATGAAGTTAAATGGCTTAACAGAGTAACATATAATTACTGCCATCATACAAAATTAATGAAATCAACTGTAAGCATCATCACATCGAAATTCATGATAATATAGTAAGTATCACAGACTAACATCACATATAAATTAAGTACGACATTAATACTTATCTTTGAAGCTGTAGTAACTCCACCAACCACGTTCAAACCTTCCACGAACCTCCCAGCCTTATACCACGCTGCTTATCACTCTCAGTAGTGGGTCACCCCTGAGCTGGGACCAAGCTCCACCCAAGGTAAGGGAATCTTAAACTAGGTTGAAGTTACAGGGAAACTACACAAAATAACTAGAAGGATTCTTCCCAGGATGCCTTCTTACACCCACTACTCATGGACTCTCATTCCCCACATGTCTGTTCTGCCCGATAGTATACACCTTCACAAGCACAGTCCATCAGTGCTTCGCCTCCCTCTCTGGGCCTCGAAAACAGGCCGGATCAGGAAGTCTCAAAGCTCTGTAGCTGGTGTTGGACTCTCTCTGGGAGAAAACCACTTCCCAACAGACTCCTTCACCTGGAAAGAGCTGCTCATAGGCCTAACAGCCTGCATCTTCAACCACGGGCCTAACCACCCAACTCTTCCACCATCTTCCACTTCAATTTCCGCAAGGTGAGGATAACAACAACAACAATAGCAATTTGGTTAACTCACGGGTGAAAATAGCAACATGAATTTGGGTATGGACATCCAAAAATGGCAACAGACCACACTAAGACACAACACGGTTCAGGCCATATCTAGGATGTTTCGTATTCACAATAAAACAACACAGGTCGGCTTCACGGTTTTCTTTTTTCATAGATTCGTGAGGTTATGCAAGGGTCAATCCCAGAGCTCAACAGAATTCACGGAGGATGGGAAAATGGATAGCGAACAATCTTCCCGTGAGGGTTTCATTCACTGTGTGCGGGTATGCAAAGGCAGATGCATAGGAAAAATGATTCAGATGCCCTAGATCCCCGCGAACACATGCATAGGATGACAAAATGAGGAGCGAACCCCCTCCACGACTGACTTCTGCATCTTTTAACTGCATGTGCCTGGGCTGACACATGTCGCCCATGAAGTTCCATATGCTCCATCAGCATGCGTTCCTCTCCAGGAACTTAGGACCACACTCAAAATTGTCCACCTTAGTTTTAAGGAAATAATAATAATAAATTATTATTATCCCTTTCTAGAGGTAAGCCCCCTATATTATCCCCTAGGCCCAACACTTAGCCTTTCTTTCCACCTTTCAGCCCCCATTCCCTTACCCACTCTGTGGAAGCTTAGTCCCCCATCACTCATTCATCGTGGTCGATCTTCACACAACGATGTTCATATTTTTATTAACGTTCTGCATAATTACATATACAAAAACAGGCTCCTAGCCTTAACACTTAGGCTCTCTGGCCTAATAAACTTATAATCCTTACCAGCTTATCAATATTTGGCTCACCAGCCTACAAAACATGATTTAAAATTCATAAACATGATTACAACAGGGCTCGTCCTTGGGGATATTACACAATTCCAGACTCATTTGAAACATATCGACATTCCAAAAGTCGACATTCATGATACACAACCATGTTACATTCATGATTCACTCATAATGAAACTATCACCAAGTTCATTGTTTACACATACAAAATCACATGCATGTGCATAGATTTTCAACTCTCCTTCAAGTATAAACATAAGTACATAAACCCAAAAACATGTGGATACATAAGAGCTGAAATGAAAATATATATGGCTGCAATAAGTGAGTATCATACCCATCTTTTACACCCTCCTGGTGAAGTTGTGCAACAACAAGAATGCCTTCAATAGAATCACATTCACATGCAAACTTGCATCATACAAGTTATGATAAGTTGTTACAACTTGTCATACTTTCAACAGAAATGCATACATAAGGCTGAAATGTGCATCTACAAACAAAGAAATGCAAGCCTTACTTATTTAAGAAATCTAACCATTTCTTACCAAGCCAATTCAATGGTGACTTTTCCTGCTGAAAATCCTCTTCTTGTGAATCATCTTGACTCACATCGATGATGGAATCTCTTCTTCCATTCTTTCCAGTCTCTTTATCCATCTACTTCATGTGATGTGGATGAGTGGTTGGATGCAATGTCCAACATTGGTCAATGAGATGACCCCTCTTCTGACAGTGAGTGCAAATCTTTTGCATCTTCCTTTCAAGTTTCCTTTGCTTGGAAAGTTTCCTGAATGTAGCCAATCTTTTCCAACATCTTGAAACATGATGGTTATCTAAACCACAATATGTACATAGACTTTTTCTCCCATTTTTACATGAAAATTTAACATGCACAACGTAATCAAAAGAAACTGATTTATCGGCAGAAATATACCTTGAACATTCATCTTTATCGCCTTATTGAGGAGGTGAATTTGAAGAGTTACTAGCTCTCTTTTGAAGACCAAGAACAATGTTCTTGTCCTCATGGCTATCACAACTCTCTTGTTTCACACATTTGCATCCATATTTAACACACACTTTGCATGCTTGAGGGATTGAACTTGCAACAAAAGTTGTTCTTGGAATGATTTCCCTTGTCTCCTCAACTTTGGAATATGCAGAAGTATACCTTGAACATTCACCTTTATCGCCTTCTTGAGGAGGCGAATTTGAAGAGTTACTATCTCTCTTTTGAAGACCAACAACAATGTTTGTGTCCTCATGTCTATAACAACTCTCTTGTTTCACACATTTGCATTCATATTGAACACACACTTTGCATGCTTGAGGGATTGAACTTGCAACAAAAGTTGTTCTTGGAACTGTTTCCCTTGTCTCCTCGACTTTGGAATATGCTCCATCTTTCTGTTCATATCCAAGACCCCAATACTTGGTTCTCTCCTCAACAACAATATGCTCAACAATGCCTTGTGCATGTTTTCCTAACCCTCTACCTTCATAGCCCATTTTTAACAATAACTTGGACCCTATTCCTCTAGTATGATTTTCAAAAACACCAAAGCATTCATCTTGAGAGGAATTTGAAGAAAAACCAACATTACATACCTCATGTTCATGCATGTACTTGGTAAGGTTTTCCTTTGCCTCATAGAGTTGAGTCTCCATCTCATGCAACTTTTCAAGAAACTGGTGCTTCTCCTCCTTCATGGCCATCAAATCCTCTTGAAGGACTGTGCTCTCCTTCCTATCTTCCCACATATCTTGCACCATATTTATCATGGTTACAAACTCCTTCAACGTCTCTTTTCAAAGAACTTGGCTAATGAATATGTATGATAACTCTCACTGTTTGAAGCTTCCTCCATCCTTGCAACGTATCAAACTTCAACACAAAACTTGCACACTAATACCAAGAACTAAATCTATAGCTATCAATGGCAATCACATGACAAAAACTATGCTTTGATACCACCTGATCTGAAATTAGGGGGCTGACTTGTTTTGCTATGCAAGCACCCTCTGCTCCATTAAAATAAAATTTAGGACCTTCCTTAATGTCTTAGTTGTACAAGAGGATTTATGTGTCAAGTTTAGGCTCCTTTTAGGTGTTTAAGTGTGAGTTTTTTTTTAAAGGTTAAATATGTTGTTTAAAGAATACAACATTAAGCATAAATTGCATCAAATAATAACCAACAATCTCACAACAACAACAACATGATAAAGGAGTTCACCAACAACTGGGCTACATCTCCTTGAGCCTCCATCATTGGACTAGGCTCTCTGGGATTAGTTTGTTTAATTTATTTTACAAGTTGCTTCTCAAATCCAATGGATTTACTGACTGTACCATTGGGTTCAGAATACATAAAAACCCCCAAAAATCACTGTTAGATCTCTGAAAACAGACCATGGCTCATTTGGGCACGACCTCTTCTACTGGTGGCCTTGAGATTCCTTGTGGCCAAAAAACCTGTAAAAGTCTTCAAATGCCTCTATAATATGTTCCAATGAATTCATATCATATCAATTAGCCAAGAATGATTATTCAGTCACTGGAAATTGACTTTGTCTCCCCTGGACATGGCCTCCTTCACTGGTGGCCCTAGGCTCCTTGGAGATCTTTGAAACTTCCTTATAGAAAAACCTACAATACAAGTTTCCAACTTCCCTTGAAACCTGTACCAATAGATTCAGAACATCCAAAAACCCCTAGCTGGGCTTTTTCGGCACCCAGTTTGGGCAAGAAACAAAGAAGATAGACCTCCTGCAAATTTTCTCCTTCAAGCTTGTTGTCTCTGGTTCGCCAAAATGCACCTTTGTGTGAGTAACCCAGCTTCTGGGCATTTCCTGTGCCTAAACCCAGAACGCATGCCATCTTCCACAAAATGTGCCAAAATGTTGCATGGTTATGGGACTAGCACCCAAACCGCGAAGGTGTTGGACGCATGGTTCCATGTGACCATGTCCCGCGCAAATTGTGGGCACCCGTTGCAACAACCAACAATGTGACAAGTTTCGACGTGTGGAGAGATCCATTTGAACAGTTTTAGACTCTCACGCAAATCATGTGGCAGGGTCCCATGGTAATGCATATATGATCGGGGGCTGGGGTTAAGCCCCATCCCGGACCCCACGCCATAATACACCACACTCCACTTTAAATAAATATTAAACCATTTATATGTTAAGTCCTATGGTGCGGCGCACCGATAGCCAACCTTTCTTCTTAGGGTATAGGGTCTCAAGATGCAAAGGATATATAAAAGGATCTTCTTGGCTATTGATGCAAATTGTTGAGGTAAGAGGCTTATAATGAGAAAATGAGAACCGACAATAGGCTCAATACTACAAGAAAAATGATGGAATGCAATTACAACTTAACGCCAAAATTGTCATTTTTCGTAGATTTAGTCCCCTAGGGCCGAAAAAAGTATCAAATAATACCCAGGAGAAATATTCTAGCCAATGGTAACTAGAGTATTTTGTTTTCATAAGTAGTCTACTTGGTCTAGAAAAGGGTTAAACTTATACCAAAAATACGTCCTTTCAAAGCCATTTAACAAGTGTGAAAGAGACAGGTTCACTCAACAATCTTTTCATTTTTAAGGAGTCTTGAAAATATATTAACTAAGACTCAAGGATTTTTTTCTAAGCAGCCTATCATGTGGGAGGCCAAGGCTCCCATGTAGGACTCCTGTCGAAATCCGACAACACACTAGTAGTTGACACAAGCTTGGGAGAACCTAAAACTTTCCAAGCCAAGGAGGATAAAATGATTGAAGATGATCCATCATCTACAATATCATTCCAATCAAAGGAAACCATCCTAGGACTTGGAAGGAGTGTACTCAGAGAGAGTGAAATTATCCCTTGTTCAGAAGGTATAGAAATAGAAATGTTAAGGACATGGTTGAAAGACGGATCACCCTCCAAAATAAGAGTGGTATTGACCGAATATTGCATCGACAATGTCACTTCCTTAGACTTGTCACTCTCCATGAGAAGAGTGGGATTGACCAAAGATTGCATCAGCATGACCACTTCTTCAACCGTTGGTTGAGTAGGATGCAAGAAAACATAGTCAAGAGACACATCACTCCCCAAAACAAGAGTGGTGTCAGCTGAACATTGCATCGGCACAACAATCAATTGAATAGGATGTGAGACAACATGGTCAAGAGATGCATCACTCCTAAAAACAAGAGTGGTGTCGATCGAAGATTGCATCACCACGACCGCTAAATTAACCAAATAAGGATTAGAATTTTGGGAAACCAAAGACGACTCAGAACACAAAGAGCCCCCAGACAAGGATCGCATTTCTTGTACCATGGTAGTAACAGAGCACAAGCGACTTAGGTGACCTCCTTTGAAAAGTCTACAAAGGAACTTGGGCTTACATCCTATACATCTAGGCTTCTCAATCATATGAATTCCTCCAACATGACTTTCATTGGCCAGTGACATGCTCCCATCATGACTTGCATAGGCTAGAAGAAGATCTACAACACGACTTGCAGAGGTTGGTGATGAATGCCCAACATGACTAGTAGAAGTTGGTCATGAATGTGTAGTATGACTACCAGTGATTAGAGTTTTGCTTCCAACATGACTTGCAATGCCTAGTTGCTTGTCCCCAGCATGAATTACAAGGGCTAATGACAAGTTTCCAACATGACTTACAGAGGTTGGTGACATATCTCCAATATGACTTGTAGAGGTTGGTGACATAATGTTTGTATTATTTGCAGTGATTGGACTTGTGATTCCAACATGACATGCAACGGTTGGTTGTGACATCAAAGACCAAGGTCCTATGAAATACTGAGTTTGAGAGATTGCGGGCTAGGACGGGTTCTGGTATAGACCATGGACCATTCCGACAGGATGGTATCCTCCTCCAAACCGATTCATAAAGGGTTGTAAGGGCATCATCACCGAGGAATACGCTTGCGATGAGAAAGTGACATGAAAAGGGTTACTTAGGTGAGGATATATGTTTCCCCCAGATGAAGGAACTCTGTGAAGGGGGTTTCCCATACTATAAAACTAACTCCCCCCTCATGAAACACCATAGGACAGAAGGAGGTCCGCCATGAGAAAAGTGTTTGTAGGAACCAACATAACAGAAGAAGGATAGATGGATGGGATGTAATAAGTAAAAGGACTGCCCATTTTAGCACTCAATTCTAGAAAAGTGAAGCTAGGATTGGTTCCAGAGGAAGGAGAATTCCAAACTCCTACAGTAAGAGTTGGTTGAGGGATATGACTCCCGATAAACGAAAAAGGGAGAATAAGGAGGCATCATGCCCCCAGACTCAAAACTAGGATTCACATGAGATGATGAGACAGAGGATAGCAAGTGAGAAGACATGTCTAGCATACCAAAAGAAAAAGGATTAGAGGCCCAAGGTATTGGTTGAGTATCACGATTCAGCGTACCACTCAGAAATACAAAAGGATTTTTCCCCATGGAATGAGCAAAGACCATGGGTTGGGTAGCGCTAATTGAGGGAATAACCCTTTTCTATTAACCGAGCTTTGTATTTCTCCACTTTTCCTTCTGCATTCAACTTCTTTTTAAATACCCATTTGCTACCAATAGGATTTCTTCCAGTCGGCAACTCCTCTAGATCCCAAGCCTCATTCTTATCCAAATATGCCATTTCTTCATCCATGGCCCTTTTCTAGATATTTCCATCCTCTGAATCCACTTCCTCCATGATAGTTCTAGGATCATCATCAGTAATAGACAAAGAAAAATTCGAACGAAAATCATATGGAGTATACCTTTCTGGTATCCTTCTTCTTCGAATAGATCTCCTCAATACTAGAGTATGATGATCTTCTTCTTCCTATTCCTGATCTTCTATAGAGTCTGACTCATCATCCTTTAAATCAAACTTTATTTTCTCTGGTTCTTCCTTACTTGGTAGGACTTCAAGTTTAAAAGAATCCTTCATTTCTCTAAATACCACATCTTGGCTATACACTACCTTCTTAGTTTCTGGGTTCCATATCTTATAACTTTTGAGACCATCTTTATATCCAATCAAGATACACTTTTCATCCTTCTTATCTAGCTTACTCATGTTTTCCTTTGGAACATGACCATATGCATCATAACCAAATACCTTGAGATGTGTGAGAGAAGGTTTCTTACCAGTCCATACCTCTTGTGGAGTCTTGTCATCCAGCGCTAATGAGGGTGATCTGTTGACCAAGTAACATGCAATACCCACTGCCTCTGCCCAAAATTCTTAGCCTAACTCGACACCACTGAGCATGCACCTTGATTTTTCCATCAATGATCTGTTCATCATTTCTACAAATCCATTCTGCTAAGGTGTATATGGAGTATTTTTCCGCCTTGCTATACCACACTTCTTACAGAATTCTTCAAATTCATTCTCGCAGAACTCTCCACCATTATCTGTCCTGAACACCTTAATTATTTTATTTGTTTGATTCTCAACAAGAGCCTGAAACTCTTTAAACCTGTCAAAGACTTCATATTTCTTCCCAAGTAAATATAACTAAGTATTCCTCGAGACGTCATATATAAATGAGACATAGTACACAAAGTTTCCCAATGATGGGACCGATACAGGTCCAAAAACATCACTATGAACTAGCTGTAAAATTCTTTCTGCCCTCGTTGCACCAGAAGGGAATCTTACCCGATTTTGCATCCCATATACACAATGTTCAAAGAAATCAAAATCCAGAGAGAAATTAGGCATACCTTCAACCATACCTATACCGTGTAGTAGTCAAAGACTCTTCTCTCCGATATGCCCCAGTCTTTGATGCCACAGCATAACCTTTTCTCCAGAGGCTATAGGAGTTCTTTCTTCTTCAACTCCAATATCAGGAACAATGGACCTATTCCACCCATCACTAATAGTGCTTCCTTTCATCTTATACAAAGTTCCAAACTTTACTCCCTTCAACAACACCATTTCTCCTTGAACCATCCTGCAGGTTTCCTTTTCAAATATTGTGTTTACCCATGCATCATCCATTTTTCTTACATAAATCAAATTTCTGGCCAAACCTGGGATGTGAAGAACATTGATTCTTGTAGTTCCCTTATTTTCCACATCTCCAACATACCTTTACAAATTTTTTGGGAGATTTAGATATACCCTTAGACTTAGATCTCCCACTTGAGAACTTAGATCTATTTCTTTCCTGGAAACATCCTCTTGCAAATAATGAATTTGTGCTCTGTCCTTCCATATTATTCTGTCTCATCTCCTCTGACAACAAGGATGAGACCACTTCATCAAACTTCAAGGAATTTGTATTAATACCTATGGACACAGCCAAACTATCCCACAATTTTGGTAAATAACACAATAAACTAATACATTTATCTTCATCTGAAACTTTAATCTCAACAGATACTAACTGACTTACCACAGTATTGAAGGCGTTCAAATGCTCTGCCACCGAGTCTCCATCTCTCATACTCAGGTTATACAACTTCTTTATCAGGAATAGTTTGTTTACTAGAGACTTAGACATATACAACTTCCCCAACTTATCCCATAAATCCTTTGTTGTAGCTTCCTCTCACACATTCAATAATACTGAATTTGAGAGACATAGTCGAATTGTGCTATTTGCCTTCTGATCCAACTTTTTCCAGTCATCTGTTGAAGTTCCTGTAGGTGCAGTACCTGGATCTATCACGATCCATTGATATTTGTCCACCAACAAATCTTCCATCTTGATCTTCCACAGCTCAAAACGTTTCCCATTAAACTTCTCAATCTCCATCTTTGAATTGTTTGTCATTTCTTTTCACCTGAAAAATCAATACCACAGATCTCCCACTGTAACAAGCCTTATCATAGTCCCAATCCAAACCCTTCACCACAAAGGTGTCCCACTGAAGACAACAAATATTTGATACCAAATGTAGATTTTAACCTTGTACAATATTTACTGCAAACACATTTTCAGTAAAATAACAGAAAAGTTACAATGGAAAATTCAAACATTACACAGATATTTTTCCCCTGGAAACCCAAACCGGGAAAACTAGCATATTCTATATTCATTCATAGTGTTACATTGTTTACAATAAAATATCCATATAGGATCCAACGACATCCAAAACCCTAACCCAATTACCTGGATTAGTCAAAAACCCCAATTCCTTAACTGGAAATAGAAAACCATCGAAAAAAACCATGTGCTGAAAAACCGCCCAAAAATGCGACACTCGTACTCATGCAAAGAATATAACACATACCCAACACCAATTTCTATCGCAAGTTCATGTTTGGATATTCCCACATTGCATGGGCCTTTATCCAAGTGACTAGGGGTGGTGGCAAGGAAAAGTCTGTGTGGGGCCAGTCGCAAAAAAAAACATTTGATGATTTGAAGTAGCGCTTGTGCTCAACCTTGGTGCTCTCATTACCTGACCTGCAAAAAGCTTTTGAGATTGAGAAAGATACTTCAGACTATGTTGTGGGAGAAGTTCTCACTGAGCATGAACATCTTGTGGCATATCATAATGAGACGCTATCAGATACCGTCTGTAAGTCCCCCACTTATGAAAAAGAAATGTACTCCATTGTACAAGAATGTCGCCAATGGAGGCATTACATTCTTAGGAAGGATACAGTCATACACATTGATCATGATCCTATGAAGTTCATGTAGACACAACATCAAGTATAATACAGGGAGCACCAACCGCATTGTTGACTGCCTCAGTTGACCTCTAATTGCAACACAACCACGATGCTACACTCCTGCAAACATGAGACCTTTATATGTCCCCAACTCTATGAGAAAGATGTTGACTTTGCCACTACCTACCATATGTTGGGCACAAACACAACTTTCGTTGATTTCCATCTTCAAGCGAGTTGTTGTGCTATCTGGGACATCTCTGTATCCCATCAAGTGAGCGAGTGAAGTTGATTTGGGAATCTCACTATAGTCGGGTGGTAGGTCACTTCGGCGTAGAAAATACTATGGCATTGTTGCAACAATGTTTCTATTGGTCAAAACTTCAATAGGATGTAAGCAAGTATATTATGTCATGCACGTCCTGGGCCATTTCCAAATTGACCATTGAGAAATAAGGCATGTACACCCCTATTCCTACTCTTGAAAGGCCTTGGGAATCCATCTCGATGGACTATAAGTCAGGCCTTCCTTCAACCAAGCAGTGAAATGACTATTTTTTCATGGTTGTTGATCGATTTTCTAATATGGCGATTCCGACCACCGGTAAGAAGAGAATCACAGTGGAGGCCACTTCCAAGTTCTTCTTTGAACGAGTGTGGGTACATTTTGGGATACCAAAAACCATCATCTTAGATCGAGACAACTGGTTCCTCAACACATTTTGGTTGAGCCTCTAGGCTCAGCTGGACACCAAGCTCACCAAATCCATGGCCTTCCACCCCCAAACGGATGGCCAAACTGAGGTCGTCAACATGTTGATCATGCATATCTTGTGCATGTAAAATTCCAATCATCCACACACATGGAATGAGAGTCTTCCCTATGTTCAACATAGTTACAACATATCCATACATATAGCTCAACCAAACACAACACCCTTCAGGAGGGGTTGGGATTTCAACCATTGGGTCCCATGGATGTTGCACTACCCCTTGCGTCCACACAGGTAGAATTGTCCCATGCTCAAACCGAAGCTAACAAAGACACTCAGTTCATTGAATGAATCCAACACATTCTCTAATAGGTTCAAGATATTTTTCAAAAGTCCAATGCCAAGTACAAGAAATTCCATCATCAACACCGGGTGCCACACAAGTTTCAGGTGGGAGATAAAGTTTGGTTTCACTTGTAGAAAGAATGCCTTACAAGACCCCATAAAAATCTTTGTTTGCTCCGCTATGGACCTTACACCATCACCAAGGCTATGGGTGACAATGATTTTGAGCTCAACATTCTCCCCTTCCTTGGCCTGCACCCAGTGTTTAATGTGGACCTCCTTCAACCATACTTTCCACCCTTATTGGACACCTTAGAGATAACAAAACAGTTGACACTTATAGAGCTCAACCTTGACTACATGAAACATGAATCTAATGATCATATCATGGATACACAAGTCACGGGCACTCTCCAATATAAGCTTCAATTTTATCGTGTTGTCAAAGCATGGAAGCTCATGCACCAAGGCAAGTGGCTCACCTAGGGCCAAATTCAACATAAGTTTCCTCATCTGATGGGGGTACTCAACGCAATGGAGACCATTGATTCCTAAGGAGGGAGTATTTATCCAGGTAGATATTGGTGGCCACCCAACTCTTCCAATTGGCTCACATTCAGTTTTCATGTTAGCATTTTTTTCTAGTTTTTCGGGTTCTAAACCTTTGGGGTCATTTTGAGGCCCTAAGAAGCGTTTTTTTGGACCACCACAATCACACTATAGACATAGTCAAAGTGTGATGGAATAATGTGTGGTCCTCAGATACACCTTTCCAATGAGCTATCATGCACCTAAAACAAAGATCGTATGCAAAATTTACGACTCCAGTAAGTTGATGTACCAAGTTACCCCATCATGGCCCACATGAATTTTTACGCTTTGTCTCCTAGGGTTAGTTTTTTGGATGTCTAAGGTTTTCTTATTACTTATTGATGATAAAAAGGCATGGAGGCCTCATTGTAATGTTCTTCGATGAATGTGCGTAGATGCCACATCTCTTCTCAGAGATTAGCTACCACCATTCGGACAACATTGTTTCATTATGCATTTTACAATTTCAACAGATTTCTTTATTGAATAGAAGTTAATTTTTATTGTATCTCTATTATTATTCTTTGCATATCTATATTAATTTTATAGATCTATGTTTCATTTTGTTTCACTCATAAATCCAGATCAGACCCTCATGTAGGGCACCATGCAAGGACTAAACAAAACTTGTTCTTGCATACAAGGACTAATTACAAAGACCCTAGGGCATCATTCAAGGACTATCTACTATGACCTAAAGAATATCTACAATAACAATAGGTATGATATTGCAAGGATTACCCGTAATCTTATCAAATTAGCATCCTTGTCCTACATGCAAGGACTATTTTCAATTACCTTAGATATGGTATTGCATTAAATGGAGTTCAGCTCAAGTTTATTTTTAAAAGTCATATTATTATATGTTTTATATTTTAAAAAATAACACAAAATCATACCTTATGAACCAATAACTATGATTAATGTTAATAGAAAAAGAAGAAACAAGCATAAATAATTTGAAGTTGGACTAAACTAAAAAGGAAGATATATTTATTCATGATCATTTTAAAATTAGATGATGTCATGTTAGGTGTCACAAGTTCAAGTCAAAAAAGAGGTATGGGAAGATCTTATGAAAACACTTAAAAGGAAGAACTTGGTGAGTTATTTCTAATTTTGAAATAATTAATCTCATGCAAGGATGATAGATGGAACATTGATGATATCATATTAAGATTACATGAATAAGTGTGTCTTACCATTGGCATTTATTAGTGTTCAAATATAAAAAAGAAAGGATGATAGATGGAACATTGATGATATCATATTAAGATTACATGAATAAGTGTGTCTTACCATTGGCATTTATTAGTGTTCAAATATAAAAAAGAATGTTGATGAAATCTTTAAGAATATACTTTAATTTAAGAAAGGATGTAATATGTAGTTTAAACGTTTTGGATATATTGGATCGAATAATGTATACATGGATATATTGACATGAGTTTTGTTATAAATTACTTGATGTGTAATAGATGGAAATGTATTGTATAAATTCTTAGTACAGAGCTTAAGGGCAATGCTTGACCAGTGAATGATTAAGTATGTATTTTTGATAATTAAAATAATTGTTTAAGGATGGTTAATTGAGAAAGAGCAATTAAGGAGTTATGAATCCACCAAAGGGGAAAGGTAAGGGGGTTTAATTGGTTGAACTATGTATTATGACTTTGTCATATCCTAACTTCTATGTGATTATCTTTTTCCTCAAGTCTTCTTCCCAATGTTAATGCCAATTAGATTATGAGCATAGTTAAGTGAAAAAGAAATATAAAAGTGGAGGATTTGATTAACTCCTACACTTAAGTAATTACCTCCTACCTTGAAGAAACTAACTCCTACTTTCATGGAACTGAGAAAAGAATGGAGAGCAGGTTTGTCACTACTCACTATTCATTCATGCAAAGGATGAAAAATTCAAATAAGGAAGAGGGAGCTTGAGAAAAATGCACTTATTGAAGAGAAAATATGTATTTTCATGAAAAAACTAGCTCAACTCTCATGTGATCCATGGAGATATGGAAGAGGGACTATTTTTTGGAAATAGGGACCAACATTGACTAGGGAGATATCCTCTTACATTCATGTACATTGTTGTTCTTTGAGTTGTCCAAAAAAAAACAAAATGTTGACGATAAACCTAAAGGTGGAGAATGATTTGGACTCTTGATACACATATTGAAAAGCACAAAGAGAAAGAGTATTCATGAGGTAGTATAAAGCATATAAGGGAGTGTCTTTCTATGTTGTATGGGGTAGTAGTGTGAGTTTCAAAGCTAGTCTGACCGAAAGATTAATTAAAGAACTCACTAGTGGTTTTCTTGATTGATCTTGGAATCTTTTGGTAAGGAGAAAAGTGACTTGGAATCTTGAACTTGTCTCCTATGCCTTGGTGGTCTCATAGCCTAGATAGGGGGTGACATCCATAGAGTAATGCCTATGTTTGGGTGGAAAATTGCTCACACTTTGTTAGCTACTTGAAACAATTGTTAATAAGATAAGTATTTTATCTTTATTTTGGAAATTTCTTGTCATTTATTATTATAAATCTTTGTTGCTTATTAATAATCTGTGTTTACTTACTGCACAACTAGTCTCCAAATTTATGATTTGATAATGTTGGAACAAGTTCCATGCTGAACTATTATAAAATATAATCACATTCAATGGAAAATGATGTTATAAAAATGTTTGTTGTTTCCTTGGTTTCCCACTCTTAAACTCCTGCAAGCATCTATGACCTAAAAAGTTCCAATTTTGTTTGAAGTGTGAGAAAATATGTTTTGAATCCAAGATAGGGATCAACGTTACCACTGATGATCTGTACTTCATAACATTATCATGCCATATTTATGAGAGATGAATATTTGGGAATAATTTAGTTGAGTTGAATCACATAGATGTTATTTGACAATAGTTGTAGTGTTGAGTCATCATGCCATAAATTTTAAATCATAGTTGAATGAACCTAAAGTTGCTAGTTTAAAATGTGACTAGAAGGAAATGATAAGCAATAGGTGTTGATGAAAAGGTGTAAGAGGAATAAGTATGACATGGAATCTTGGAATAATTGTAGTGATTCCTTCCAAGATGGGGTAGGGGGACAATGGGATCTCAAAAGTGATGGAAGCAATTGGTATGAAAAGACTTAATGAGTTATTAAGTTTCTGGTGGCCTTTAGGCCAAAATACAAATAAAAAACTATCATGGAACATTTTATTAAATATACAATAGCAACTTGATGGAAGGTGATCCACTTCATGCTCAAGCAAAGTGAACCAAGATATTGTTTTTCTAACCAGCATAGTGGAAAACCATTGGAACATATATTTGAGAACTTGCTTATGATTTTGTGTGTACGAATATGATTGAGAACATGTTGATACAAACTTTGGAATAGTTCCTACTCACAAATTTTTTAAGGTGGCTACAATTTCAACTGGATTGATAAAGAAAGGACATGAGACAATTAGAAGTCAAATCATAGCCAAAGTTGCAAAGATAAAGTTGGCATATCCATTTAAAACCATGGAATTTGAAATTAAGTTTGTCAAAGGTTGACATATCCTATCTTAGGGTTTTTATTTAAGAGTGCAGATCTACTTATAATGTACTGTAAATTTAACAAATTAGCTATTATAGTATTCTTAAGATATTCCTATGAAAATAAGTAAATTGATACTATAATTGCAATTCAATTAGAGTAACTGACTATGGAAGTTATAACATTATTTCCTAATAACTCTTAACCAATTAGTTAATGAAATCGATAATTGGACAAAATCCCTATCAAAGATAAAACAGGAGGAGAAACATACCCTTGAATAATGATTTTCTTAATGTCTAAATCTAATATCAAATTCATAAATATAAAAATATAAGACTCATGATAAGTGTTCGTGAATCAATTCCCCTTGCTGCCATGTTCCTTAATGTTGTCATATTTAAGGCCATTTTCCATTATTAATAGAATAAAGGAAATTGAGACAAAGTTTTGTTTTAATTTTTTTCCATCTTGTTCCAAGGGGAGGAAGATTTGGCATAACTTCAATGCCAGTTTCGTGTGAGGTGAGGTGGCCCAAAAATAATTCTCTCTTAGTAACTACGAGGGCCCCAAAAGTCCTAATAACATATGCATACAAAAATCATACCAATAAATTGCGATTGATAAAAATGTAGATGATTAAAAATAAATAAATGACTTTATTTTCCTTGCAATGGCAGTGAATTCAATCGGTGCATGGTTAGGGCTCATCATCTATAATTACAAAGCTATTATACGTCCCCACATCTATATATATAGTACCAAACCAAGAGGATGGAAGGACTGCACCTACTATCTGCAAGATGGAAGGACACACATATAAATTTACAACCTCGAACCACGTGAAGGCTCTAATAAGAGTCCAAACATATCATATATCAACCAATGATATGTTAAAAAAAAATAGGTTATTTTAAATATTAAAAAAAAAAAATCCAGTTTACTATGTTTAACATTAGTTTTTCTGAAAAAAAAAAATTAAAGTCAAACCAACTTAATACAAGTCAATGCAGTGAAAAAATGTTATATCCGGAGGTAGTATAATAAGGGAGACCTTGTATATGGAAATTATGAATACATTTAGAAGGTGAATCCATATCTACTTGCTTCACTAGAATTTCTAGTGATGGGTAAATTTATATTTTGTGAATATGGGTATTAGTGTTGTATATTGTCGGTACAATAAAATTATATGCACTTATGGTTATAAAATGAGTTTGATATAATAATAAAAAATATGAGGAAAATCTCTCTATTGTATGGGGTAAACCACAACATACATAATGACATGTAGAAATCAATTATAATCCTAAGTATGCTATATAAATAGAATGTTGACAAGACAAGGCCAAGAGCTTACCTCGTCCAGACATTTGATGAATACCACTGTTGAGTATGCAACTCAAAGATTTATACCTGCAACTTGTTCTCAATAATAAAGATACACAAGCACATAGTGACAATATATAGTGCTAGCATATAGATTAGCGTAATCCATTAACAAGCATGACAAATACGCCCATGGAATAATAATCGGAATATTTGCAGGATATCAATTGGACGATAAAAGAGTATTTCTATTAAAATATTCAGCAGGAGTATATAGGTGACAAACTTTTGTAACGACACACATTGAAATTGAGAAACTAAGTCCCTCTAGCTTGTTGGGTATGTGTTAAATTCTTTGCACAACTAGCTTTAGTGTCTGCTATGTTGCGTCGGATGTGCAAGGGGGTTTGAGAGGGGGCTTCTAGGCCCCCCTTCGAGGGTTCGGGGGAAGCGTCCCCGAGAAATGTTTTTTTCCCCGGGAAACGTGTTGCATTTTTGCCTCATTTTTCATGTCGCCTCGATTTTCATGTTCATTGTTGGGTTGTTTTTTAGCACATGGTTTTTGCCGATGGTTTTCTATTTTCAGTTAAGGAATTAGAGTTGTTGACTAATCCAGGTCATTGGGTTAGAGTTTTGGATTCTACTGGATCTTATATGTATATTGTATTGTAAACAATGTATCACCATGAATGAATACATAATATGTTGGTTTTCTCGGTTTGGGTTTCCAAGGGAAAAATATCTATGTAATGTGTGTATTTTCCATTGTATCTTTTATGTTCTTTTATTGAAAACTTGTTTGCAGTAAAATATTGTACAAGGTTAAAATATACATTTGGTATCAAAGCTTTGTTGGCTTCAGGGGGACGCCTTTGTGGTCAAGGGTTTGGATTGGGACTGTGATAAGCCTTATTACAGTGGGATATTTGTGGTATTGATTTTTCAGGTAAAAAGAAATGGCGAGCAGTTCAAAAATGGAGATTGAGAAGCTTAATGGGAAACGTTTTGAGTTGTGGAAGCTCAATATGGAAGATCTGTTAGTGGACAGAGATCAATGGATCATGGTGGATCCCCGTACTACACCTACAAAAACTTCAATAGATGACTGGAAAATTTTGGATCAGAAGGCGAAGAGCACAATCCAACTGTGTCTCTCAGATTCAATATTATTGAATGTTTCTAAGAAAGCTTCAACCAAATATTTATGGGATAAGTTGGGGAAGTTGTATTAGTCTAAGTCCCTAGTAAATAAACTATGCATGAAAAAGAAGTTGTATAACATGAGGATAAGAGATAGAGACTTGGTGGTAGAGAATTTGAACGCCTTCAATACTATGGTAATTCAGTTAGTATTTGTTGAGATTAAAATTTTAGATGAAGATAAGTGTAATAGTTTACTGTGCTCTTTACCAGACTCGTGGGATAGTCTGGTTGTGGCCATAGGTAGTAATACAACTTCCTTGAAGTTTGATGAAGTGGTCTCATCCTTGTTGTCAGAGGAGATGAGACAGAAGAACATGAAAGGAAAGAGCATAGATGTATTATTTGAAAGAGAAGGGTCCCAGGAAAGAAATAGATCTAAGTCCTCAAGTGGTAGTTATAAGTCTAAGGATAGATCTAAGTCTCCTGGAAAGTTTGTAAAGGTATACTAGAGATGTGGAAAATAAGCGCACTAAAAGAAGCAGTGTAGTGTCAAAGTTGAGAAAAATAAGGGATCTAAAGAATCTCCTTCTACAGAAGAAAAGACCTCCAAGGAAGGAGGGGATGTGTACTTGGATTCTTCAAACACACATGCATATCATGAGGCATGGATGGTTGAATTAGGTGCATCCTTTCATATGAGTCCCCACAGAGAGTGGTTTTGTGAATATGAAAGGTATGATGGAGGTAATGTTTTCCTAGGTGATGACTCAACAACCAAAATCATAGGTCGAGGAAAAGTCAAGTTGAAGCTCATAGATGGAAGGATTAAAAACTACCTGGTGTTCTACACATCCCAGGATTGGCCAGAACTTTGATTTATATAAACAAAATGGACGATGGAGGGGTAAAAACAATATTTGAAAAGGAAACCTGCAGGATGGTTCAAGCAATGATGTTGTTGAAGGGAGCTCAGTTTGGAACTCTGCATAAGATGCAAAGAAGCACTAATAGTGATGGGTTTAATAGTTCCATTATTCTTGATATTGGACTTGAAAAAAAAAGAACTCTTACAGTCTATGGAGAAAAGGTTATGTTGTGGCATCAAAAACTGGGGAATATCAGAGAGAAGGGTCTTCGACTACTACACGGTAAAGGTATGGTTGAAGGTATGTCTAACTTCTCTCTGGATTTTCGTTTTTGTGAACATTGTGTATATGGGAAGAAAAATCGGGTAAGATTCCCCTCTGGTGCAACAAGGGCAGAATAAATTTTACAGCTAGTTCACAGTGATGTGTTTGGACCTATGTCGGTTCCATCATTGGGAAAATCTATGTACTATGTCTCATTTATATATGACTTCTTGAGGAATACTTGGATATATTTCCTCAAGAAGAAATCTGAAGTCTTTGACATGTTTTAAAGAGTTTAAGGCTCTTGTTGAGAATGAAACAGAGAAAATAATTAAGGTGTTGAGGACATATAATGGTGGAAAGTTCTGCAGGAATGAATTTGAATAATTCTGTAAGAAGTGCAGTATAGCAAGGAAGAATACTAGTCCATATACACCTCAGAAGACTGGGATTGTAGAAAGGATGAACATGACGCTAATGGAAAAAGCAAGGTGCATGCTCAGTGGTGTCGGGTTGGGGAAAAAATTATGGGCAGAGGCAGTGGGTATTGCATGTTACCTAGTCAACAAATCACCCTCATCATCATTGGATGACAAGACTCCATAATAGGTATGGACTGGTAAGAAAAATTCTCTCACATCTCAAGGTATTTGGCTGTGAGGCCTATGTTCGTGTTTCAAAGGAAAACATGAGTAAGCTAGATAAGAAGGATGAAAAGTGTATCTTTATTGGGTATATAGATGGTCTCAAAATTTATAAGTTTTGGAACCCAAAAACTAAGAATATTGTGTATAGACGAGATGTGGTATTTAGAGAAATGAATGATGTTGTTAAACGGGAAGTCCTACCAAGTAAGGAAGAACCAGAGAAAATAGAGCTTGATTTAAAGGATGATGAATCAAACTCTACAGAAGAACAAGAATCAGAAGAAGAAGATCCTCATACTCTAGTATTGAAGAGATCGGTTCAATAAAAAAGGCTACCATAAAGGTATACTCCATTTGGTTTCCGTTCAAATTTTTCTTTTTCTATTACTAATGATGATCCTAGAACTGTAAGGGAGGCAATGGATTCAAAGGATGGAAAGTTCTGGAAAAAGGACATGGATGAAGAAATGGTAGCCTTGGATAAGAATGTGGCTTGGGATCTATTGCAGTTGCTAACTGGAAGAAATCCCATTGGCAACAACTGGGTATTTAAAAAGAAGTTGAATGCAGAAGGAAAAGTGGAGAAATAAAATGCTCAGTTAGTAGCAAAGGGTTATTCCCAGGTTGAGGGAATTGATTTTGGTGATATTTTTTCTCCTGTTTCCAAGTTAACTTCTATAAGATTTTTGTTATTTGTTGTTTTTGCATTTGATTTTGAATTAGAACAAATGGATGTGAAGACAATATTCCTACTTGGGGATCTGGAAGAATAAATCTATATGAATCATCCAGAATGATTTGTTGTGAAGGGGGAGCAGGAGCTGGTATGCAAGCTGAAAAAGTCCCTGTATGGTTTAAAACAATAACCACAAATGTGGTATCAAATATTTGATACTTATATGCTGGGACTTGGCTTCACAAGAAGAAAAGAGGATCACTGTGTGTACTTTAAATTAATTGGTGATCATTTGATTTATTTGGTCTTTTATGTGGATGACATGTTGCTGATAGGAAACAACAAGGAGATTATCTAGGATGTGAAAACTCAATTTTCCTCTAAATTTGACATGAAGGATCTCGATGCTTCAAATTTCATTTTGGGCATGGAAATTAAAAGAGATAGGAAAAAGGGGAAACTCTAGTTAAATCATAGAAAATATGTCGAGACAATATTGCAGAGGTTTAATACGGAGGAATGTGAACTGGTCAAGGTCCCTATTCCTGTTGGTGTAAAGTTATTTGTGGATCAGTGTCCCAATACACATGAAGAGGAGGAGGACATGTCTTGTGTTCCATATGCGAGTGCAGTTGGAAGTTTGATGTATGCAATGGTCCGTACTAGACCGGACATTTCACGTGCAGTGGGAGTTTTGAGTAGGTATATGTCAAAACCAGGGAAGGAGAATTGGACAACAGTAAAAAGGGTTTTCAGGGATTTGTGTGGCACTGCTAGCTATGGATTGTGATACCAAGGAATACCAATATTGGACAGAGTGTTGGACATACATGGCTTTGTGGATGTAGACTGGGCTGGAGATCTAGATCAAAGGAGATCTACAAGTAATAGTGTTTTTAATCTGTTTGGAGGAGCAATCATTTGGATGAGAAAAAAACAAGTTGTAGTGGCACTTTCAACTACAGAAGTTGAATACATGGAAACCACTCATGCAAGTAAGGAAGAAATACTATACAAAAATTGTGTTTAGGTATTGGGTTGGTACAAAAAGTTGTAAGGATAGATTGTGATAGTCAGAGTGCAATTTTTTTTGGCAAAGAATCGGACTTATCATTCAAAGACAAAGCATATTGATATTCAATATCACTTTGTGAGAGACATGGTTGAAGAAAATTCAATATCACTTTGTGAGAGACATGGTTGAAGAAAATTCAATATCACTTTGTGAGAGACATGGTTGAAGAAAATAAAGTGTTGTTAATGAAGGTGGAAACTTTGAAGAATGTTGCAGATTTATTAAAAAAATATGTGATCACTGAGAAGTTCTCTTGGTGTAGAGGATCCATGGGAATTGTTGCCCTTGATTGTTGACTATGTAACCTTGTAACCCCCTGTATGCAAAGAAAACAACAAGTGGGAGAATGTTGGGTATGTGTTATATTATTTGCACGACTAGCTTTTGTGACTGCTATGTTGCGCCGAGAACGTAGGGGTTTAGGGGCATCTCCCTCGAGAATTTTTTTTGCCTTAGGAAACGTGTTGCATTTTTTCCTCGCTTTTCATGTTGCCTCGATTTTCATGTCCGTTGTTGGGTGGTTTTTCAACACATGGTTTTTGTTGATGGTTTTCTATTTCTGGTTAAGGAATTAAGGTTGTTGACTGATCCAATTCATTGGGTTAGATTTTTGGATGTCGTTGCCTCCTATATGTATATTGTATTGTAAACAATGTATCACTATGAATGAATATAAAATATGATGGGTTTCCTAGTGTGGGTTTCTAGGGGAAAAATATCTATGTAATGTGTATATTTTCCATTATATCTTTTTTGTTCTTTTATTGAAAATTTGTTTGCAGTAAAATATTATACAAGGTTAAAATCTACACAGCAGGGCCTCCACCACTTCAATTCTCTACCAAAGGAAAGATCATATAAAGGATACAATGAGGTTATCCATCACAAAGAGGGAAGAGGTTGGGGGCTGAACAAGGGGTTCAAACTTTCAAGGGAAAAAGGATGTAGACTCAATATGAAGCGAAATTTCTCCAGAGTGTCTTTGCTCTCAAAGTTGAATTGTTGAATCCCTCAAGGCTTAGATATGGATCAATTTATAAACTTCAAATGGAACTGAAAGGCCGATTCATAGTTTTTCTAGTATATGGAAGGTCAAGGGTCATGGATATCGTGACATGGCATGGACACCCAACATAATTTTTAATTTTGAGCACCAAACTTGATGTAGGTGGGCTATAGTGGAGCAACATGCATATACGCTTGTTGTCTAACTATTAGGGTGTGTATATGTGGAAAAATGTGCTTTTTTGGCTCTAGAAGGTACAAAGGGGGATTTCAAATCTACATAGGGAAATGGAAAGGCCATCTAAGAAATTTGCATGGGGTGAGGCAAAATTTGTTGTAACAGATGCCCCCTAATGTGTGAGGTCAGAGGAGTATCTGCGATGGACGAAATAAATTATAATTCCCAAAAGTGAAGTAATGGAGACTCAATTGGAAGTGCTAGTTACTCATGAGAATATTACAATCCATAATGACTTTGTACACATGGTTTCCAATCTGAATTACATTGCAGATCCATGTGGAAATATATCAAATAGTTTCTCTTGGCCATGAATAGGAAATACAAAGTGCCATAGGTTGTCATAGTCATGAACAAGGCACAGTGAAATCCAGTCTCAAAATCAATATGAAGATATTTGTATACAATGGAGTACAATATGATCTCCCGTGATCGCTGAACTCATATAAGTATTGGTCCAATGAAAGACAACAACAGGTTAGGAATGTTGCTACTGTAAGCTAGATGTCTTCTACACTATCTGTCGAGGTTCAAGTCTACATCATGTGAATAGAGGAGTTGACGTCGAACACAATGAGACTTCGTTTGATTACCGGTCATTAAGGTATATGGTTAACAAATGAAAGACAACCTACCGATAATGAAAGTAGGTATCAAGGCACCACATACATTCTACAAGTGTGAATAAGGGTGTTGAGGTTGAACACTTGAAGAATCCATCGATCAGGAGACATTGATGTATTACCAACTGTTGATAGCGAGAGAACCTTCCACTGATGACTGCAAACCTCTAGGTACTCATAAGACTGTATGTCTCATTTCCATAATAGATGATATGAAGTCGATGGAAGGAGACCCGCTGAAAGGAGAGCATTAGGGAATCTCTCACCAGTCAGCATGAGGTAGAAAGAAATAGATTGATGATTAGGAGGATCTTGGATGAATATGATTTTCACGAACCAACAACCCTGTGCATATCTCGTATGCACCAAATGCAAGTAGTGCATGAAAGAGACCCTCTGAATAGAATACAATAAGAAAGAATGTTGACAAAGGTGAGGAAACCACCAATAAGTCTAATGGAATCCAAGACACTACACAAATCCCAATGTGTGAATATATTTCTTTCCATCGAACACAAGGGAAACCCCCCAGACAATGACCAATGAGGAGATGTCAATTGATGGGTTCAAGGTTACCTATTGATAATGAAAGTAGGACCAGGGTGCATGGTAGGACTACAACTTCATGTGACTTTCAGATACACTTAGGGTATGGCCAACATGCAAAGTCAATAGTTCTGAGAAATGTCTGACGCATGCTTATAGACATCCTTTGAACAAGAACATGTGACATATGGATAACTCAGGCAACATAGACTTGATGATAAAAATTTGTGATGCAGGAGGCATCAACAAACTCTCCATAGGGACTAGAATAATAACCAGTCAGAGGAGTAAACTCTAAGTAATGAGCTCAACTTCCTAAGGTCAATATAAACCAAAACTTTGGATGAAAGTGGACTCAAAAGTTTGTGCTATGTTCAAAGGAGACATGACTGTTGCCGATATGAGATAATATTATTTTCCCGCCTGTATTTTTTGTTTTTTCATAGGCAAAGAAATGCTATGATACAAGAGAGGAAAGAAGTGTCACAAGTAAGCAACTAGCTCCAAACAATGGAACATACATATTCTCAATGAAAGGAAGTGCATGCAGGGCATGTACACTCGGGGGAATGTTTCCTCTTATGATATAGGGTGTCAAGATGAAAAGGATATATAAAAGGCTCTGCTTGGCTATTGATGCCAATTGTTGAGGTAAGAGGCTTATAATGAGAAAATGAGAACTGACAATAGGCTCAATACTGCAAGAAAAATGATGGAATGCAATTACAACTTAATGCCAAAAATGTCATTTTTCATAGATTTAGTCCCCTAGGCACGAAAAAAGTATCAAATAATACCCAGGAGAAATCTTCTAGCCAATGGTAACTAGAGTATTTCTTTTTCATAAGTAGTCTACTTGGTTTGGAAAATGGTTAAACTTATACCAAAAAGACGTCCTTTCAAAGCCATTTAACAAGTGTGAAAGAGACAGGTTCACTCGAAAATATTTTCATTTTTAAGGAGTCTTGAAAAGATCTTAACTAAGACTCGAGGATGTTGTTCTAAGTAGCCTATCATGTGGGAGGCCAAGGCTCCCATGCAGGACTCCTGTCGAAATCTGACAACACACTAGTAGTTGACACAAGCTCGGGAGAACCTAAAACTTTCCAAGCCAAGGAGGATAAAATGGTTGAAGAGGATCCATCATCTACAATATCATTCCAATCAAAGGAAACCATCCTAGGACTTGGAAGGAGTGTATGCAGAGAGAGTGGAATTATCCCTTGTTAAGAAGGTACATAACTAGAAATGTTAAGGACATGGTTGAAAGATGCATCACCCTCCAAAATAAGAGTCGTATTGACCGAAGACTGCATCGACAATGTCACTTCCTTAGACTTGTCCCTCTCCATGAGAAGAGTGGGATTGACCAAAGATTCCATCGAAATGACCACTTCTTCAATCGTTGGTTGAGTAGGATTAGAGAAAACATAGTCAAGAGACACATCACTCCCCAAAACAAGAGTGGTGTCAGCCAAAAATTGCATTGGCACGACAATTAGTTGAATAGGATGTGAGACAACATGGTCAAGAGACACATCACTCCTAAAAACGAGAGTGGTGTCGATCGAAGATTGCATCGGCACGACCACTAAATTAACCAAATAAGGATTAGAATGTTGGAAAACCAAATACGACTCAGAACACAAAGGGCCCCCAGAAAAGGATCACACTTCTTATGCCATGGTAGTAGCAGGGCACAAGCGAGTTAGGTGACCTCCTTTGAAAAGTCTATAAAGGAACTTTGGATTACGTCATATACGTCTAGGATTCTCAATCATATGAATTCCCCCAACATGACTTTCATTGGCCGGTGACATGCTCCCATCATGACTTGCATAGGCTAGAAGTAGATCTCCAACATGACTTGCAGAGGTTGGTGATGAATGCCCAACATGACTAGCAGAAGTTGTTCATGAATGTATAGTATGACTAGCAGTGATTAGAGTTGTGCTTCCAACATGACTTGTAGTACCTAGTTTCTTGTCCCCAACATGACTTGTAGAGGTTGATGATAGGTTTCCAACATGACTTGCAGAGGTTGGTGACATATCTCCAATATGACTTGTAGAGGTTGGAGACATAATGCTTGTATGACTTGCAGTGATTGGACTTGTGCTTCCAACATGACATGCAACGGTTAGTTGTGACATCAGAGACCAAGGTCTTGTGAAATATTGGGTTTGAGAGATTGCGGGCTAGGATGGGCTCTGGTATAGACCATGGCCTAGTCCGACAAGATGGTATCCTCCTCCAAACTGATTCATAAAGGGTTGTAAGGGCATCATCACCAAGGAATATGCTTGCGACGAGAAAGTGACATGAAAAGGGTTACTTAGGTGAGGATGTATGCTTCCCCCAGATGAAGGAACTCCATGAAGGGGGTTTCCCATACTATAAAACAAAATCCCCCTTGATGAAACACCAGAGGAAAAAAGGAGGTCCGCCATGAGAAAAGTGTTTGTAGGAACCGACATAACAAAACAAGGATAGATGGATGAGATGTAATAAGTAGAAGGACCACCCATTTTAGCACTCAATTCTAGAAAAGTGAAGCTAGGATTGGTTCCAGAGGAAGGAGGACTCCAAACTCCTACTGTAAGAGTTGGTTGAGGGATATGACTCCCAACAAACGAAAAGGGAGAATAAGGAGGCATCATGCCCCCAGACCCAAAACTAGGATTCACATAAGACAACGAGACAGAGGATGGAAAGTGTGAAGACATGTCTGGCATACCAAAAGAAAAATGATTAGAGGCCCAAGGTATTGGTTGAGTATCATGATTCGACGTACCACTCATAAATACAAAAGGATTTTTCCCCATGGAATGAGCAAAGACCATGGGTTGGGTAGTGCTAACTGAAGGGGATTCACAGGGGCTCCACTAACCATAGCAATAAAAACGCACGACGCAATACAAAATCCTAAGGTAAACTAATAATTAGAGAGCACACCAAAATAAATAAAAAAGGACCAATGCACACAAAAAGTATATAGTGACTGAAAGGGGCCTCCCGCACTATATTAGGTATGTATCGATTAAGAGGGGCCTAAGACTCCATTCAAAATATTGGAGGTATAAGAATAAATTATAAGGGCCCTCGTGGGATTAACAACGCAGTCGGTCAGATCCCCCTGAAGAGGTAATCCTCCATAAAGGTTGTGTGTTGTCTGAATCTTAGCTAACTCAGGGTACTTGCAGAATAACCCCTGTAAGTAACATATGTGGCTACCTATGTTAAGAAACTAGAGTCACCACAATATAGCCAATGCATAGGCGAACAATCATAAGTCCGGTCCACCGTATGGGTAGGGTAACAAAGCCTGAAATATTGAAAGAACTGCCTCTCACGGAGGTAAAGGTACTAGTAAGACCCTGAAATATGAATCGAACCTCATAAATATCTTTGACGCTAAGAAGGTATTAGAGGGATATCTCTACAAACAACTTTGCACGACCTCGTGCTTAACTCCGGTGTGAGCGGAGCCTCCCAAAGTCACTAATTAAAAAATGGGTTTCACCACTCCCTGGTCAGACACATATGTTTAGTTTAATATCCTTGGATAATTTTACTCACAAAATCCTATTCCAAGGCCCTATATCCTATACTCGTTTGTGTACACTAAAAAATAAAATCGTTTCTAATCAATTTTAATTAATCGGCATTAATTTTAATGGATTTTCCTTGCTCAAGAGGTGTGGTCGTGAAACCTGAAATATTTTTTAATTTTAAGCACCAAACCTGATGTACGTGGGCTGTAGTGGAGCAACATGCATATATTCTTGTTGTCTAACTTGTAGGGCGCGTATATGTGGAAAATTGTTCTTTTTTGGCTTTGGAAGGTACAAAAGGAGACTTCAAGTCTGCATAGGGAAATGGAAAGGCCATCCAAGCAAGTTGCATGGGGTGAGGCAAGATTTGTTGTAACAGTTATAGATTTCGTATCGAATTAAGTAGTCATGCAAGTTTTCATTACATAATCAAAAATTTTCTTCTTGTTGAGGAAATCAAATTCATTCTTGCAATGTCACAAACTATGAATCCTTAAAATATCCAATCCTAATATTTTCATATAAATGCTTAGGCGTCATTGCCTTTTAGGATGTAAATTCTCATATTGTTATTGAATTATACTTCCATCACTATTTAATTGATACTAATAGTTAAATGTTGATTGTTTGAAATATTTGGATTCCTCTGAGGGGAAGACAGAGCCCGACTCTCTTCTAAAAATTCCCTTGTAGACATCGATCCATTTGTACTAGCCATGCTTTGTAGTGCCCCATTTTGTTTGACTATTTAGACAAATTAAACTTTGTTATTGTGGGGGATTTGTTTACAAATGACCTGATTATTTGATTGACATCATGATGATGAAACATGAACTTTTATTATCCAATTTTATTTAAATTGTGATTATTGAATGAATTATTTATAAGTTTATATGATATCATAGATGAATTAAATATGCATTGAAATGATGCATCTAATGACATTTATTATTTTATGATTTAGATGATATGAAATGAAAATGTAGATACTTTAATTTGTATATACTATTGATGGTTTTCCTAGAGTGACAATAAAACACATGGATACATCGACGTGGGATTGTGTCAACATTTTATGGGACTCTAGATTGAGTCCAAAAATAGTAAAAGTTATGTGATTATGTTGTATTTGAATTTTGGATTATGAAAATTATTGATTCTTTGATTGTAGTATGTGCAGGCATAGGGAACATGTTTTCCAATCAATCCACACATGGGTAATGGGGTTGTATGGAAAAATGTTTTGAGTATCATCGGGAGAGGAGGAGCAATGTTCTCGTTCCACATACTATCACTCCTTCTTAAGGCCTGAGTTGAAAATCTAGGGACATTTTTACTCTAAGATTGCACATTGCCATGAGGGTAGGTCATGGATTCGATCACTCATGAAGATTATCTTATGGGTGCGCAATAAGGTGATAACCTTATTCCTTGGTGACCATTAGTCTCTCAACAAAGGGAAAAAAATATGAGTTAACAATGTCTCCATTGTTGCACCATTTCCCCATCAATAAAATTTGGATACTTGAAGGGCATGTGAATCATGGCACCCTTGAAAATATAATAAGGCAATTTGTGAAGGGAATGAGATACATGGCATACTTGGTATTGTTAATGAATTTGTAATTTGATAGCGAAATGGAAAGTTAAATTGAAAAGTATCAAAAATGAATTATTTAACATGCATATCTATTTAAGAAGAAAATAATCATACAATATGCATTATACATAGAAAAGGAAGCTTGAACTAAAATAATAAGTGGCATCGATAAATAATAAATAATTGGGATCATCTAATATATCATGACTAAGGAGATAATCTATTTAATTAAATATATTAAGAAGAATAATTACAATTAGGAGAATGCACATGAAATTAAAACAAGTTAATTATTAATTAATAAAAACCAATTAATAGTGCACTGTTAGCTTTTTAGTAGTTGTCTACTTTGGTCCTACCTTACTATCATAGATTGACCCAGGTTCAGATTTAACAAGCTCCCAACAAAATCCCTCTAAAACTATCAGCCCCCCTGGTAAACCAGAAGGCAACGCAACACAGGGTGTACTGCGTAGTCTCACCCGAGATAGCTCTATGGGTGGATGAAATACTAAGGTGCTTGCAGCCTGGGACTAAGTGCAGATATGTAGTTGTACCTTGTGATCTTTATTTATTTAGTCTAACATCTGATTAAAGAAGTCATTCTATTCATGCATGTGGAGTATCAAATCTAACTAGTTCGTTCATTCATTCATCTAGCATTTAGTTTGTAACAACAATACAGATGCATACATTCAATCACATAACACTAGTGTTATCGTGGTTCACCCCATCCTGGGATACATCCACAAAGATCTATCTCTCAAGCTATTTAGTATGGTTCAGTAATATGTCACGCCACGCATGGTTACGATCTTGTATCATGCACTCTCCACAGGCTCCCCAATCCCTGTGAGGATGACTATATCGCACTAGGCTCCTCATCCTGCGATCTAACCCTCGGGATCAGGTCGCTCACTGCTTCTCTAGCTCACCATATTATAGAATAATACATTTCTTAGAAACCTTACAACTTCCAGACTCTCCTTATTTTCCACCGGTCTCTCTTCCATCCCCTTCTATTCCCTAAGTACTACTTATTTATATTCTTGGCTCACCATCCATTACAATACATTGCAAAAACCCTAACCCTAACGTCATTAGGTATTCCTTGCATGCACGCCTCGCATCCTTCCCTCGCACGTGTTTCTTTTCCTTCCAGTTGTACTTTCTTCCCTTCATGCTTCTATTCCCAAAAATAGCCTTTTCCCCTGACTGGGTCTGCATCCAACAGGCCCCCAAAACTGACATGTATCTCATCCCGAGCCACCTATGCTTTGTGCACCTCTTTAACAGCTCCTACGAGAGTATGGAACTTGTATGTGAGTTCCCTTGCTTGTGTTTGATACTGCACGATATTTTCTCTGAGCGCGTCCAACAATTGCACTGTGATCGCCTCGCTGATCATTTTTGTGCACTTTGCCTGTGTTTGCTCCATTTTCTTCTTTACTTCCTCTGCTTGTGTAATGACCTATGATGTTATCTCTTGGAGTGGTTCCATATGAGATTTTTTATCCTTCTTCTATGTCTACACAACTATTATCTCTGCTTGCAACTTCTTCATGTCCTTTATTCCTTTGAGGTGCTCAGTGATATTCATCATTTTCTACGTCTTCTTGAGGTCTTGGATAGCTGCGCTTATATTTTCCCCTTCCTCTTCCCAGTACCGGACCTGTTAATATTCCTCCAGCTTTGTCCATAGTTGTGTTGCTCTATCAAACAAGTCGACAACTGTGTTGACTTGTCATTCCATTACATCCATCTGTTTGGATGATTCCTGCTTCCTTTGCTCCTTCACCTCCATGGGAGTGGTAGGAATGAGTTGTTCCTGGAGGTTTTGGATCTCCTCCCTGTATTGATCAATTGTTTTCACAATATGATAAATTTTCTACATTTTCGTGGGCTCTGCTACTTGTGCGTTTTTTGGAATTTTTTCATAGGCTACAACCACTCCCTACTCGATCCTATTTGTGCGATATTTCTCATCTTTGGTCTCGAGCTTGACTTTCTCGAGCACCAACTCAAACTCCTCTTTTCTTTCCTAGGTGTGCTACAATTCTGCTTTGTCTATTCGTGTGCGCAACTGCACCTTCTACACGACACTAACTTGTAGTTTGTATAGTGCTTTGGTTGGTATCCACCCTATTACCAACTGTATCTGTGCCAGATCTTTCAAGGGTGTCTCACCTACAATCTCATCCATGTGAAACATGCTATGTGTAACGTGGAAAATCGAGCTCACCTATGCTATTGTCTAGATCATATCTTGTTCACTCGGTGCAACCATAGCTCCTACTTCTGATGCTACGGGGAATGTATATGTTCCTATTCCCGCCCTCTACACTTCTCTGATATTCTCTAGGACCTGTATCATGTCAACCAACTCATCCCAAATTCGATCCCTTTGATGTTGGGCATCTTCAAACTCCTCAACTTCCCGGTTGTGGACTCTTTTAGCCAGGAGGTTTGCATTGTCCTCGGTGATTGTATATTTCGATGGCGTCTTGTGCACCTTGGACTTCTTGCATGCACCCCTAGTATGTATGATTGGCCTCTTCATTTGGCCTTGCTCCTATTGGGTAGCACTTGATGTGGTTCCTTGTGTTGTCTCGTCCCCTTTTTCATGTTCTTTCAGTGCCTAGGTGGTGTCCTTTTCCCCCAATGTGGGTACCTCTCTTTAGCACAATGACTTTCTTTTGTTGTGTCAGATTCTAACTTGGATTTGGCTTATTGGGTGCAACTTTATCTCCGAAAGGTGTCTGATCTTTCCTTAGCCTCCTTATCTGTGGGCATCTCTTTCATTAGAACTGGAAATCTCTAGTCATCTTGACAATCCTTGGTGACCATATATACATCCTCTTCCTTGACGTAGTATCGCAGTTGTATCCATTCCTTCTTGAGATCCCTTTGTGCTTGGATCCATATGGTATGCATGGTCACTTTGAAGTTGGAAATGTCCCGATATTGCGTGACCACTTTTGGAGTAATCTGCCAAGTGTTGGAAATGCTTTCTTGGAGGTCGTTGTAATACCTCGTGAACATGCTTTCATTTTCACTTCTAGTTTTGGAGTCTAAAGTGCTCCCCAACAATATGTACCACGTTGCATGGAAATGACTGGTTCACTCGCAAAAATATGTGTACTTGGAATCCCTCCATCCAATCAAGGCGATCAATATGAGCTGCCAAGAATAGTGAAATTTTGTCCCCAGGTCATGCGCATTTTTGTAGTCCTCAAGGAATAGGTTTTATAAGTAAGGGGCCTAGTTGAGCATAGTACCCTTCGCACACTGTGTTGCATCTACACTGATCCCGACAGGGACTTCCTCCTTGCGACACTTCTTGAGAAATTTGCATGCCATGAGTTTGGTGGCCAACCTTGTTTCTACGTCAATGATGCACTTGATGATGATTATTCACAACCCTCGCTTTGTTCCATATGTCTTCTTCATCTCCTCCGCCAACACCTTCTCCTTTGTCTTGTCATTGAGGTACTGCGCAGGAATATCCCCCGGAGATGACAACCCTGTAATAAAAGCAATGAGCTCTATGTCTATAGAGACAGACTCTTCCACCCATAGGTACCCTCCGTGGGTGACTTCCATCAGCTACTTGACACAATTGTTTATGTCGCGGCCCCTTCTGAAATATGGGATATCCAACAGGTTTATAATCCTGGTGTTGGCCAGTCTAGCTTCCCACTATTTTGGTTGAAAACTTGGATCTCCGAAGGGTCTTGTACCCATGTTGTCTAGGTAAACTTGCCTTGCAAACTCAGGGAGCTTGTCCATGTCAGTCACATCGTGGTTTGAGTACCATATTTATTCCATGCCTCCTAAAAGGTTAGACATGATACGCACCCCTTCTGGAATGTGCGATAAGACTATGGTTGTTGCAACATGTCTGCGTGGTGATATTGCTATGGGTTGTTTTCCATTTCTCTACAATGGTTGACTTAAGGTTCCAGCCTCCATTGTTTTGTCCTCTGCATATGCCTCTGGCCGACCGGTGACATATTCTTTTGTACCCTCATGTTGTTTCTCTGGTGCTACTATGTGTGATCTTCCTAGCGCGATTGCTTCTGTCTGGATTGGAACCGTCCCATTTACCCTCAGTGCCTCTTCAATGTATTCAAGGCGCGAAGGATTTCTTGCATCCTTGTCCTGTTGGACCTGTCCCATTTTCGGCATATCAATGTCCATGCCAACTGTTGTTGTTTGTTGGGTTTCCTCCACCACAAGTGTTTGTCTTGCTGGCTCCATATTGGGTGAGGTAATTTCATCCAAGTTGAAAAAATCGACAGTTCATGTGGGTTCCTATTCAATTCCCTATGGTTGTTGTGGTTCTCTAAGGTTTCTTTGAGGTCTTCTACTGGCCTGGATCGATGCACCTAGCTTGGGTGGTGCCATGGTGGTTCAAGTTGATCTCTGTCAATCTAGTTCACTCTGTAAATATTGTTAGATCTCCCTCTGCTTCGTATACTCTGTCTCTCTTTGCTTTCTCAATTTCACAATAACCCTTTTGTTACTCGCGTGCCTTATTTATATAACAAGTGGTGTGAAACTTCTCGGATAAGTTACCCGAGCTGTGGCTTAAATGAATTGGTGTTTCCCGCATACTTGACATTCAATTCCCTTGATGTCGCCAGTTGGTGTGATTAATGTGACGTTGCTTCAAACGTTCTTTTCATTCAATTTTGATAGACATCGCCAATTGGTGCCTACTTATTGTAACTATCATTTTTCCAATTTCAACCTTTTTATGATCGTTGGTCCTTTTTTCGTCATGCTAGATTTTCCAAGTGCATGCTATGATTTTTCGTTGGTGCGCATGGACTGTCACGCTAAATATATTTTAGCTGTGTGTTTTCTTCTAGTGTCTGATGTGGTGACCCCTCTATTGTTGTGCGTCATCCTATGTTGTTTGGTGCATTTTTTTTTTAAGTGCTAGGAGGTCGACTGTCTCTATACATTTTCAGTCGACTCCCATTGATCATTCCTCTGAGTTCTATTCCTCCCAAATAATTCAACTATAGATATACCCCATCTATGACAATATTTACTTCATATGGTCCCAACCAATGCATTTTGAGTTTTCCTGGGTGCTGAAGAGATTTACTCTCATACACCAAAACTAGGTCTCCCACCTTGAAACGTTTCCTTTTGATATGTCTATCATGCCAAGCTTTGTCCCTTGATTTTTATAACTCTTGGTGAAACCCTGCTAGAATCCTATCTTCTTCCATGAGCATCAGTTAACATAGTCATTCTTGTACTACTCCTCTCTATGTCATGTTAGTAATTGTTGCTACACGCAGGATAGGTACCAAAAATTCTAATGGCACCACTGCTTCTTGACCATACACCAGTCTGAATGGTGTCTTTCCTGTCAATTTTTTGCATGTGGTCCTGTATGTCCATATTACTGCTGGTATATTCAAGTCCCAATCGTCCCTGTTGACATTGAAGATCGTTGTCAGTGCATTCTCGACGATCTTATTAAAGGCTTCCACTGTTCCATTTGCTTGAGGATGATATGGTGTACTCTTTTGATGATAAACTTCAAACTCCTCAGTCATAGCCTTAATAGTGTTGTTAATTAAGTGAGTACCTTGGTCACTCATCAAAATCCTTGGGCATCCAAATCTAGTGATCACTTCCTCAAACAAGAAGTGTGATGTTGTCTCTACTCTACAATCTTTTACTAGTGTTGCTTCTACCCATATTGTTAAGTACTATGTTGCAATAATAATATACCTTGCTCCTAACCTTTTTGTTGGTGGGTTAATTGGTCCCACAAAGTCTATTTCCCATTTGTCGAATACCTGCAAGGTTACTTGTAGCCTTAGGGGCATCTCATCCCATCTATTCGATTTACCCACTCTTTGACATACATCACATATCTAGCAGTAGTCCTTTGAATCTCTGTGAACAGTCGGCCATCATAGTCCTGCACAAAATACCTTCTATGTGGTAGCTTTTCCTGCATAATGTCCTCCTATTATTCCCTCAAGGGCCTCTGCTAAAATCCTAGGTATTTCATTTTCTAGTACATGTCTTCTCAAGAAGTTGTGTGCACCCATATTGTATAAGTGTCATGCAATCAATTGATAGTCTGCAGCTCTGACTACTAGATTTTTGTTTTGCGTAGTGTTGAATTCTTGTGGCACAGTCCCTGTACTCAAGTATTGAATGATGTCAAAAAAATATTCATCAACTACTTGGACTGAAAATAATTGTGCATCGAGAAAGTTATCCTCTAGATTTGTAGGTTCCTCTCTATTGGTGATCCTTGACAGGTGATCAGGTCCCACATTCAACTTCCCTGGTTTGACTATCACTTTGAAGTCAAATTCCCAACGTTGGCTTGTTGACTAGGTATTTGAGAGTTGAATGATTTGTAAAAATATTGAAATGTTTGCCCAGTAATTAATGTCTAAACTTCTTAAGTGCATATACCATAGCTAAGCCTTCTCTCTATGGTATTGTAATTCTGTTCTGACTCTGACAGTTTTCTGCTAGCAAATGATATAAGATGGTCCAATTCCCCTGTTCCTGGTTGCACCAGAATAGCTCCAAGTGTTATGGTTGATGCATCTACATGCACATGGAGTGCCTTTTCCCAATATGGGAATACTAGTATTGGTGTGGTTACCATCTTCTCTTTTAGAGTATCCAATCCTCGTTGACAGTCCTCATTCCACTAAAACTTGCTATCTTTTCTCAACAGTTTCTCCATTGGCGCAGTGATATGAACATATCCTTTTATGAATTTCCTATATTATCCTGTGTGTCCCAATGTTTCTCTTAACTGACTTACTAATTTTGGTGGTGGTAGATTAACAATTACGACAACCTTGGCAGGATCTACTAGCAAGACTTGTTTGCACACTATATAACCCAATAGTATCCCAAAGGGTGTTCCAAAGATGCAATTCTTGATGTTTAGTGATATTTGACACTGCTTGCATATTTCTAACATCAACCTCAACACCTCTACATGGTATTTCAACAAATTGTAGACTGTCCAATTGTCTAGATATACCTCTAGAAACGAGTGGATGAAATCTTTGAATGCAGCGATGACTACTTTGGAAAATATTGTGGGTGCATTCTTTAGTCCAAAAGGAATGACTGTGTACTAGTAGGACCCCCATTCCATGGAAAAAGTGGTCTTGTACCTGTCTGCTGGAGCTTTTTTGATCTGATGGTAGCCTAAGAATCCATCAGTGAATGAGTAAGCTTCATGGCCTCCTACATTCTCCAACACCTCATCTGTGAAAGCGGTAGGGAAAGGGTCATGTAGGCAAGCATCACTCAACTTCCTTAGGTCGACACATATCCTTATCCCTCCCTTCTTCTTCTCCTAAACTACCATAGGGCTTACCCATTCATATTCCTCTACTGGTTCTATCATTCCAACCTCCAACATCCTGTCAAATTTTGCTTTCACTTTTTTCTTATATATTGGGTTTAGTCTATATGGTCTCTGTCTAATCGGTCTTTCCTCAGATCTGAGAGGTATCTTAATTTCACCTAGCTCTCCTTCTATGCCTTTCATTTCCATGAACGTTGTTGGGAACATGTCGTTGTACACGTACAGTAACTCTGTTATGCTTTCTACTATCTATTCATCAAAGTAGTCTCCAATGTTGGCCATTTTGGGATTCTCAATTGTCTCAATGTTTAATTGTAATATACCAGATGTAAAAAGTATGCAGAACAGAAATAAAGTGCTATAAATGGAAAAATAACAACAATATAACCACAATAATCACCACAATAACACTGAAATGATATATGAATAACAACAAAAATAACACTTTGATTCTGAGAGCAATGTTCACGGGCCTCTTTGAGGGGGCAACCTCCAGTTGAGCAGATCTCTATTACAATAATATAAGCTAGGGTTCTCATACCCTCGACTCCTATTATACTAAATATGTCTATCAAAAGAAGCATCTAGAGGAAGATCCTTCTAGAAGCGGAATCTTCTATTTGGTCTTCTTACATTCAACTTATTCTATTTTATTGAAAGGCCTTATTAATATTGACCTTTATTACATCCAAATATATTGTTCTACCTCTGTGCGGGTTAGGACCCTAACATGTCTGCCCCCTTAAAAACAACCTTGTCCTCAAGGCTTGAGATGTGGAAATTGTTGCAGAATGGTAGTTGTTTCCCAAGTGGCATTTGTTGGAGTTGTATATTTCCACTGGACTAACACTTCCTTGATGGTTCTTTGATGCAGGTGATGCTCACGCTGGTCCAAAACTTCTTGTGGTTGTAGCCAAATGGATCCTTCATCGGCTAACTCAGGAAGGTTGGTTTGAATTTGGCACTTAGTTCCAATCACCTTCTTTAAGCATGAAACATGAAAAACAGGATGTAGCTTAGAATGACTGGGCAAAGCTAACTGATAGGCCACCTGTCGCACACGCTTGAGAACTATATAAGGACCATAAAATTTGGGTGCTAGCTTCTCACAATGCTCAGCCTTGAGGGATTTTTTCTTCTAAGGCTGCAGTTGAAGAAACACTTGATCCCCTTATGCAAATTGACGTTCAGAGTGACCTTGATATGCTTGTTGCTTCATGCGATTCTGTACCATGACCAAATTTTCTTTAAGGGTACGGAGAATAGCCTCTCGAAATGTAAACGTTTGGTCAACTGTATGGACCTTCAAGACACTAGGTAAGTATGAGAGAACTGAAGGTGGCTTTTGTCCATATACCGCTTCAAAAGGAGTCATGTGTGAAGTGTTGTACCACCATTTAGCTAGGGATAACCATTGAGCCCACTGATTTTTCTTTTCCGAGGAAAACCACCTCAATTATGTTTCCAAACACTTGTTGACAACTTCCATTTGTCCATCAGTCTGGGGATGATAAGTTGTGCTGAGATGCAATTGGGTGCCTTGTAGCTTGAACAATTCTTGCCAAAAATTGTTTGTGAAAGTTGGGTTGTGATCAGAAACAATAGAATGCGGCATGCTATGAAGCTTGAAGACCTGATCATGAAAAGTTGAGCCATCGCAGATGTTGTAAATGGGTGTTGAAGAGCACAAAAATGAGCATACTTGGAAAGGTGATCAACAACCACCATGATGACTAATTTATTTCCTGATTTGGGTAAGCCTGTAATAAATCCATAGAGATATCCCTCCAAATAGCAGGTGGAATCAGAAGCGGTTGTAGTGTGCCCAAAGATTTGAATGTTTCTCCCTTGTGTTGACACACATCACATTCAACGAAAAAATTACGAATGTCTTGTTTCATGCCATCCCAGAAAAAAGAGTGTTTGACCCTGTCATAGGTTTTGGTAAACCCGAAGTGCCCAGCTCTGGGTGTAGCATGAAGCTCAGAAAGTACAGTGGATTTAAGTTTTGATTGTTTACTTAAATACAAATGACCTTTGTATCAAATCTCATCATGGAGCCGAGAGTACCCTGGGAAAGCTGGAGCATTGGATTGCAATTGTTGGATCAACTATGAACTTTTGGGATCTTGTAGCTATTCCTGGCGAACGACTTGGAGCCAATCTAGTACAATGAAGGAAAGAGAAAAAAGGGATCCTGCGTCTTCATATTTTCGGGAAAGTGCATCTGAAACCACATTGTCTTTTCCTTTCTTGTAAATGATCTCATAATCATATCCAAAGATCTTGGTCACCCATTTTTTTTGCTCCAGGGAGGAAATGCATTGTTCCAAAAAATACTTGAGGCTTTGATGGTCTATCTTAATTTGGAAGCATTGCCCCAACAGATAAGGGCACCACAAATCAACGACATGCAGAATAGCCAACATTTCCTTTTCATAGATTGATTTGCCCAGATTTCTTTCAGACAGTTGCTTACCGGTAAAGGCCAAAGGCCGACCCTCTTGGATAAGGACAACACCGATTCCTTTCCCTGAAGCATCACATTCCAAGACAAAGGTCTTTGTGAAATCAGGAAGGGCTAGGACTGGAGTGGTGCACATGGCCATATTCAAGGTTTGAAAAGATTGAGCAATTGTTGGAGTCCAAGTGAAAGAGTTCTTTTTGAGGAGTGCAGTGAGAGGTGTTGCAATCTTTCCATAATTCTTAACAAACTTGCGATAATAACCTGTTAAGCCCAGAAATAAACACAAGTTTTTGAGAGTCTTTGGGTGAGTCTAGTCTTGCATAGATTCAATCTTTTTAGGATCCACCCTGACGTCGTCCTTGCCAACCAGATGACCCAAGTACTCAACTTCTGAGGCACCAAAAGCACATTTAGACGGTTTCAGGAAAAGTTGGTGCTGAGAGAGTAGATGGAGAACACAATCCACATGGGCAAGATGGTATGTCCAGGTTTTTCTATAGATGAGGATATCATCAAAGAAAACTAACACAAAATGATGGAGAAAAGGATGGAAGACATGATTCATGAGGCTTTGGAAGGTGGAGGGGGCATTACACAAGCCAAAGGGCATGACCAAAAACTCATAGTGGCCCTCATGACTTCTAAAGGCATTCTTGGGAATGTCTGCCTCTTTCATACGTATCTGGTGGTAGCCAGAACGAAGATCAAGTTTAGTAAAGAACTGGGTGCCACTCAATTCATCCAAGAGGTCATCAATGACAGGAATGAGAAATTTGTCTTTAATGGTAAGTTTGTTGAGGGAACGGAAGTCGGGACACATTCTCCAAGAACCTTGTTTCTTCAGGACCATGACCACAGGAGAAGAATAGGGGATCATACTAGGGCAGATAATGCCCGCGTTAAGGAGTTCCTGGACCATTTTCTCAATTTCATTTTTTTTGGAAAAGGGGTGATGATATGGACGGATATTTGGAGGAAGGCTTCCTGGTACAAGGGGAATGGAATGATCATGAACACCACAGGAAGGAGGGAGTCCCTAGGGGGTGTAAAATACCACTTGATGTTTAGAAAGGATGGATTGGAGGTCTTGCAGCACCGAGGGTGTCTTTGTTGCTTGTATGGCATGGAGTTGGGCAATAACACCAGAATAACATTTTTTGAGCAGCTTTTCCATGTGATGGGAACTAATGATATCAGGTGACCTGACGGTGATGCCTTGGAAATTACATTGTTGGCCCTCCTAGTTGAATTGCATGGTTAATTCCTTAAAATCCATGAGAATGGGACCCAAAGTCCTTATCCAATATGCACCCAACACAATGTCACAACCTCCCATGTCGATAGCAAACATATGGGATTTCAGGTGGTAGTCACCAATTTGGAGATGCACATTTTCACAACGCCCTCCACATTTCATGGAGACACCATTGGCAATCATGATTTGGAAATTATTGACGGCATGGATGTAGCAATGAGTTTCTTGGGCAATGCGGTGATGAATAAAATTATGGGTGCTTCCACTATCAACCAGAATGATGACCTTCCTATGTTTGATGTAACTGATTAGCTTGAGGGTTTGGGGAGAAAAGAAGCCAGTGAGAGCATTGAGGGAAACGAATGGTTCTACTTCGGGAGGGTCTGAGGGAGGGGTTATGTCAGTGGTTTCAGGTGACTCAGACACAAGGGGAGTTTCAACATCCTCTTCCGAAATATCCTATGAGATGGCCATAAAAATCCTTTGTTCCTTACACTTGTGGGCCGAGAAGTATTTGTCATCACAATTATAACAAAGGCCTTTGAGTTGGCATTTAGCCATTTCATCCCTGGTCAATTTTTGGATCTTTAGTGGAGCGGAGGGATTAGTGGGATTTATGGGTTTAGTGCGAGGGATAAAGGAGGGTTTTCGGTTTTGAGAAGATACAACTTGTTGTGATTCTTTAGCTCTTTTAGTATCCTCCACCCAAATTTGAGGCCAAACCATGAGGACATGGACCCGAATCTCATCCTTGAGGCCACTGATAAAACACTCTCGGAAAAAGGCATCAGACATGCCCTCTATCCGAAAATTAAGGTGCTCAAAAGAAGCTTTAATTCTTCCACTGTTCCTGATTGTTTCAAATTTGTCAAACGGACCAAATGGTTGGTGTCAGTTTCAAAGCGTTCATAAAGGTTTGCCACAAATTGTGTCCAAGAAATATACCCTTGACGGGAAGTTTTTCTCCATTGCCACCATTGCCAACGTTCTTGATTTAGATGGAGAACACCATACCGGAGTTTGGCCAAGTCATCTGTAATGCCGTATAAAGAGAAATAATGTTCCATTTGGGTTACCCAACTAGTGGGATCCAAGCCATCAAATTTGGTCACATCCACCCGTGGAAGGCGTAGGTCACATTGAAAGTGATGGTGCTGAAAGTTAGAGGAATGTTCAGCTTTAGTATCTGAAGGTGGGTCAGATAAATGATTATATGTAGGGATATGCATCTTGGTGCAAAGCATCGAAATGACAGTTTCAAGCTGGGTAGTTAGGTCTTGTTTGATTTCCTCCATTGAGGACTGAGTGGTTGTATTGATGGTGACAACATTGGCATTGAGTTGTTTCACTTCTTGTTGGGTCTTGGTGAAATTAGATTTCAAGTTATTGAAACGAGTTTCTAGGTCTTGGCTATGGGTATGGGCCATGATGATGAGGGAACCAAAATGGGGCAGGTGGGGTCAAAAATTTTGCTGAAAAATGATATGTATGAATGTGATAAGGGCGAAGAGATGAATCCAATGGTATAGGTCTCAAATAATGGTGCAAAAATTTCCAGAATTTTTTTTACACCTGCGGAGTTATACTCCGGTTTGAAGAATATTGCAGTGATGAAATACCCAAATTCTTAACCAGGAACGAATTTGTAGTGATTTGGAAACCCAAAGATAGTTGTGCGGCAATAGATCTTGTTTTTTTTAATTTGTTTATGTTTCTTTCCCCAAGGGTTAGGTATTCAAGGGTTCTACAGACAAGGGTTTTTCCTGTGCTATAGCTCTCTGATATACGTGTGGGGTCTAACAGTAGTACTCAACCCAATATCTCTGGGCACTAACTAAGGAGGCTAAACCATACCCTTAGCCATACTACCCGACTACACAGGTACTAGAGAGTATATTCTTGAGTGCTCTTCTCGGTGGCACTATAGCAGTCAAGCAACCAATCGATTTATCTAAAGAGGGATCTAGGTAATCTAGGTCGATCCTTACATAGGTGGTGTCTGATGTGCTACCACTCGAAGGGGTACCAACAGGAGTTACAAGGGTGGCCAAAAAATGTGCACTTAAGTACCACTTGTATTTCCTGCATGTATGAATCCCTCAACTGCAGGTTTATGCGTGTAACGACAGATCTCTATGGCTTAAATATGCTGGAATATGTCTCTACCCTAAAAAAAAATTAACCCACAATTTCTGTCGAGGAAAGTGCTATGATATCACTTGTAATATACCAGATATAAAAAGTATCCAGAAAATAAATAAAATGCTAGAAATGGCAGAATAATAGCAATATAACCAGAACAATCACCACAATAACACTGAAATGATATATGAATAACAACAAAAATAGCACTTTGATTCTGAGAGAAATGTTCACGAGCCTCTTCGAGGGGGCAACCTCCAATCGAGCAGAGCTCTATTATAATAATATCCAAGCAAGGATTCTCATACCCTCGAATCCTATTTATACTAAATATGTCTATCAAAAGAAGCATCTAGAGGAAGATCCTTCTAGAAGAGGAAGCTTCTATTAGGTCTTCTTACATTCGACTTATTCTATTTTATTGAAAGGCCTTATTAATATTGACCTTTATTACATCTGAATATATTGTTCTACCTATGTGTGGGTTAGGACCCTAAAATTAATTTCTTCACCTTGATCGGCATAAAAAATACTTTTGATTCTAGAGGTGGACCTTCCACCTCTCTTTCACCTTCTACTTCCGTTATCTGAATGTTGCATGGGTCATCTTCATCTGGTACTTCTTCCAACACATGGTAGCATGACAATAGTTATTTTACTGCATGTATGTTCTATTGTTGCTATTTTGTCACGAGTTCAACTTCCAGTTATTTAATGAATATCACCCCTCTAATTTTTTTTAGTGCTAAGTCTGTGTTGGGGTTCTCATGTTCAAATGAGAAAGTGACTATAAAATTCTGTTGTAATATTGTCCAGTTTGTAGTTCCTCTGTGCAATTCCTAGTCTGTATACCAGTTTGCTGGAATCCCTTCTAATGTGTCACTAAAGTGATGAAGCCATTCCTCTGGTGGTGTCATCTGGCATAGTATTTTTCACTTCTCCAAGTGTCCTACTGGTGCCTCCTATCCGTCATATTTTTGCAATTGGTTGCTTCCCTATTCTGCACAAAATCTGATGCACAGTAACCGCTTACATTGGTACCAGCCTTGACTATCTCTTTGTGCACACCCCACCATCTTGTAGGTGTTTCCTTGAGTGATATATCCAGAGCTAAGAGCCTCTGATTTTCTAACACTTCCTCTTCATATCTTGTTAAAAACGCTTCTAAGTCATTTTCCCCATGGAAGCTGGGAGGTTCTCTTATCTCCATACCTACCCATCTTACTACACGGTCTATTCTTACGCATATTCTTGTGGAGACTTTGTGTAACCTCTACGGCCAATTCTCTAAGCCTGTAACTAAGTCCGACACACATGACGTGATACTTATCCAACTGAGTACTCCATCTGCAATTGGATTCACATAATATTCTTCTCGCGCAGTTGTTCTATACAACTGGTTAATTTCCTCCATGTATAAACAAGTGGGTTCTACAAAACTTTCCCCTTCTGATGGATCTAATGGTGCAATGACTCAGTATTCTCCTAAATCGAATGCCATCTTCCTCATCTGTAAGTTGATTATGGCCTGATTTTCAAACACCCAATCCAAGCCAAGCAATTTCGGATAAGGTGTTGTGCCATCCACTATCTCTATCACTTCGAAATCAGCTTTAGTGCACACTCCATCCAAATCTATTGTCACCCCCTTTAGCCTTCTAATTGGTAGAACTCTATGTTGATTTTCTAGTTTCAGTTGAAGAGGTGAATATCTTAATGTGGGCTCTCCCATACATTGCCATGTACTTTTTGATAACACATTTATTTCAAATCCTAAATCCAATATAATATCTCCCATGTTGAAATCTCCAATGTTTGCGTTCAGTCGAAATTCTCTTCTTGTTCTCTTTCCTGTATGCAAATGATTAAATTTTTTATGTTCTAGCTTTCCTCCTACTTTTGTGCTACATTTTTCTACCATATTTTGTAACACTTTGACATATGATGGATCGTTTAGTAGTTTAACACAGGATTGCAAAAAGGCTTTAAATGTACTTACTTGTCCTAGGGGTTGTGTTTCTTTGGTGTGATCCAGTGCTAGAGGCATCTCGTATGATGGTACTTCCCGAGTATGTTGCACATTTGATGTCGATGTAATGCCTGGCTTAAATTTTTTTTGTCTAGCCTGCTTGAATATCTCCTTTTCGTTCTGCGCATCAAACTGCATCTGCAGTTCGACATTCTTCTTCACCCATTGGTGTTATGTTGGATCTTGTCTTACTATGTAGTTTCCTATCTTAGCTCCTCCACGCATAACTATGTTGATATTTCTTTCGTCATCCCTTGCTTCCGTCGAAATCCACTAAACATTCTAATTGTTCTAATTTCTTTTTTCCTAGATCTTACCCAATAGTGTGGGACATTCTTTTGTGTCATGATATGATGTGCGACAGTACATACATGTCATAGGTGGAAGTGGAAATTCTCTTGCATAGTGTCTTGGTTGTTGGTAGTTGTGGCATACCACTGGTCCTTTGCCTCTTCCAAATCCTCCTCTTCCTCTTCCTCCACCTCTGTATCCAGCTCGATCTCCTCATGCTTATTGTACTGGGGCACCTGGTTATACTGCGTAGGGTTATAATGTGGCTGTGTGGTATTGTACTGTGGATGTGCAATGTTATATTGTTGATGCGCAGTGTTATACAGGGCGGATACTTGGTTAAAATGTGGTGCAACTTTCCCAGTCAACATTTATGCCTGCACCCTGTAAGAATCTGATGTTCTTTCCCTCATCAGGTCCATGGTCCTATAATCTTTGTCATCATGGCCTATTGACTTGCAAAAGTTTCAATATGAACTCTTAGGTACTATCTGGTATTTATGCATCATTAGTCAGTGATATGGATCATGCCCTTGTCTCTTACAGATCTCACACCATAGTCCTCCTGTTGGAAAAGGGTTTGGCAGTCTTGTTGCCATGTACTACGTGAATGCTGGGAATTCATTCTTATGGTGTCCTTCTGTCCTACATGTGGTACACCAAACGGCTTCTCTTTTGTCCTTACCTTTGTTCTAGTTTAGTTGAAATGTTAAGTTCTTCAGATCCTCCTTCATCTCCTCTATGGTTGGATCTTTCTTCTGATATTGGTTCTCTTCCAGTTGTAGGGCTACCTGCTGAGCCTCTTCCTGGGTTTGAAACTTTTGTTGTCGCAAGGGGTATTTCAAGTGTGGGAGTAGTGAATTGACAAATAGATGCATTTGTTTCATATCTTTCATGACATACTTTAGCTTTACCTTCAATCGTTCGAATCTTCGGTCAATCTCCCATACAGATTCTATTAATCTCTATCATCTCATTCATGTATTGATCCTCTGAGCTAGGCTTCTAGAATTCATTTATCAATAGTTTTTTGATATCTCCAATCATTTTGGTTGTCCCTGGCAGACTGTTTGCAGCTAAGCTCATGTACCAATCTAGTGTGATATCTCTTAATGTGATAGCTAAATGCACAAGTTTACTGTCATCATCTGTGATCTGTTTTGTTTCCCAGATCTTTTCACAAATCAACAAGTACTTCTCAGGGTCCTCCAACGCCTCTCCTTTGAATTTTGGTAACCTGATGGTGGGATCATGTCCTTCCATCCTGAATGCTAAGCTACCACCTCCGTGCGGTGTAGATACTTGACTAATGCTTCCTGAACTAGCTCCCCCAGTTTTTTTTCCCTGTGTATATGTACTTCCTGCTGTCTTCCTTCTCCCTAAATTCTGTTGTCTAAATGGTGGTGTTCTTATTGGTGTATTAGTCACACGTGGGTCTATGGGTTCCACAATGACATTGATATGGATAGTAGTGTTTTCTTCTATTCCCGCTCTTGGACCTATCATATTCATCTCATATGTCATGCGCAGGATTTACTCAATCTTCTCCACAGCCCGTAGATCCTCTACCTCTTCTTCATCACTTGCCAAGCCTTCCCTCATGGCTATGGCTCTCTTCTTGGTGTTCATATTATATTGGTAGGGTACTCTACTACGCGTTCTTCCAGTTTTTTCCATGATCTGCTTCATATGGTCTTCGTCCATCATGATTGGGTCCAAGGCCTCCTCCTTCTTTCCTTTATCCTTTTCTCCCTCCATTTCTCCTTCTCATGTAAGTGCTTCCCCCATTCCCCTATGCACGCAAAGAAGTTTATCTGTCAGAGGCCATTGTCATTACACCTTTGTTATATAATAATATCTTAATAGAAGTATATAATGATCTGATATACCTACCTCGAGGTCCTTTCAAGAAATATTTCTTTGTTGCGCTATAAGACTTCACTGTATCTACTGCAAATTCTATGATAAATCTTGCAACAATGTTGTCTAACCAGAATTCTATTACACGCGTAAATGTGTTTTTAACTTGTTCTAACTGCGTGATCTCTATAGGATTCCGCTCTAGATATTTGATCCAATTTGTAGGATGGTTGTATTTCAAACTTGATATCCACTCCTGCAACACATGCAGTAAATCACAGAAAACTACTTCATGCAAGTCGTTGAATACATACTTGTCAAGATATTTGCACGGTGTCAACTTCGGGTTTCTTTTATCTTTTTGTGCAAACTCCAGCTCATTTGTTTTCAACCAGCTCTCTATGTCTACCTTCGTTTGGTTCCACGGTCTCAACATCCCCTTTTATATTCCCATGCTCTTAACGTCTTGTCCTCTGATCTGGCATTCTTTTGATGCGCCTTCAACATATCTCATTCACTCAATCCCATACTTTTCCAACCAACCGACAATAGAACCATTTGTTGGATTTTATGTTATTATAATTTAGCATTTATCTACATTGGTCCCACCTTACTGTCATAGATTGAACCAGGTTCAGATTTAAAAAGCTCCCAAAAAGATCCCTCTAAAACTATCGCCCCCCCTAGTAAACCAGAAGGAAACACAACACACAGAGTGTATTGTGCAGTCTCACCCGAGATAGCTCTATGGGTGGTTGCAGTACTTAGGTGCTTGCAGCTCGGGAATGAGTGGATATGTGTGGTTGTACCTTGTGATATTTATTTATTTAGTCTAACATTTGATTAAAGAAGTCATTTTATTCATGCATGTGGAGTATCAGATCAAACTAGTCCGTTCATTCATTCATATAGAATTTAGTTCGTAACAATAATACATATGCATACATTCAATCACATAACACCAGTGTTACCGTGGTTCACCACCTCCTAGGCTACATCCATAAAGATCTATCTCTCAATCTCTTTATTATGGTTTAGTAATATGTCACACCGCGTGTGGTTACAATGTTGGATCTTGCACTATCCAAAGGCTCCCCAATCCCTGTGAGGCTAACTAGATCACACCAGGATCCTCAACTTGTGATCTAACCTTCAGGATCAAGTCGCTCACTGCTTCTCTAGCTCATGAACTTATGGAATATTGCAATTATTACAAACCTTACAACTTCCAGCCTCTCCTTATTTTCCACCGATCTCTCTTCCATCCCCTTCTGTCCCCTAAGTACTACTTATTTATATTCTTGGCTCATCATCCATTATAATACATTAAAAAAACCCTAACCCTAACTTCATTAGGTATTCCGTGCATGTGCACCTCACATCCTTCCCTCACACGTGCTGCTTTTCCTTCTAGTTTTCCTTTCTTCCCTTCATGCTTCTCTTCCCAAAAATAGCCTTTTCCCCTGAGTGGGTCTGCGTCCAACATGGACCCTTAAGTCAAGGATAGGAAATAGGAACAAGAATTCAAATGTAAATTGATGAGTGAGAAAAATAAAAGTGGGTTGAAGAGAGTTAAAGTGAATTAATAAATAACTAAGACAAGTAATTCCTTTTATACCACTAAAATATGAAGTCATGAGAAGACCGAGAGAATACCTCGAAGAGACAATAGAAAATATGGGAGTTGGGCGAGTAAAATTCATTATTTTATAATTTTCAATAGGTAATTACAAGTGCACTTGTACGTGTCAGTGACACATGGGTGGGTGAATATTAAGCTAATAGTAATTTAGTAAAATATAAATTTGCATAGGGTTGAAAAGTGGCATGGACCACAAAAGCTATAAAAACAGGGCTTGGGCTATGGGGAAAACACTTTTATGCACCCTAATATTGGATGGATATCATAATCCTAAAATAATTTTTCATTGGTATTTGATGATATTTTGGTCTATCAAAGTTTGTTGAGAAGTAGAGATTCTTCTCAAGCTTGATGGCTTCATACTTCAATTATTTACTAGCAAAGTACTTTTTTCATATAGCCCCATTTCAGCTCAGGGGTCCTTGGGGAAGGAGAGTACCCAAAGGAGTTGGTATGGAGGTAAACCAATGGATCATCATAGTATCAACAAGTTTGACGTAAGGTCATAAATATGATTCACAAGTCAACCCGACAATCAAATTATGAGTGGTGATGGTAGTTCGTGTTATTTTCATTTGATTGATCATTTGTACTTGTTAGTATGAGATCATAATAAAATTTTGTTTATGTTGTTTTATTTTAAAAATAAAAATGAGTTCAATCTTAGTTTTTATAGTAGCATTGCAAAATAGGAATTCATACTTATTCATATGGTAGTCACATGGATATATTATAAATTATATAAATAATTATATGATGAAGCACAAGTTATTAACAATGTAATTGTTTCCATATATTTATAAAAAAAATGCATAACTGCACTCTAAAATCTAAGCATACACCTATTACGAATAATAGAGTCTATTGACTCTATTTTAAATTGAATCTTCCAGGCCAAGAATAAACTATGACTTAGTAATTGTTTCTATTGTAACTTGAGATTGTTCCTGGTTGTTTAGAAACAATGCTAAGATATCTTGAAAACTGACTTTAGGCCACAAGTTGGCTCTTGAACTAAAGGGGAACCCTCATCATATTTAAGACAACTGACTTTCCACTGTCACTAAGCAACAACTCTCTTTCATTAACCTCTAAATGCCATATTTAAATGATAAACAACATCAAACAAGGTAGACATGGTTTAAGGATAAAATGGTAGCTGAATGGACTAAAGGTTGTAAATATCTCTGATTAGAGGCATAATCCATTAGGCATGGAGTCTCATTCAACATAGCACAATTTTTGGTAATGATAGGTGAAAGAAAGGAGAAGAACAATAAATCTCAAGCCTAGCAGTGAGTAAGGAAGTCTCTGTAGATCTTAAATGAAGAAGGATGATTTTGTTGGGCATAAGGTGATGCATCCAACAAAATGAATGAAATGAAGTAACCTACAGGTCCTTAAACACACACACACACACACACACACACACACACACACACACACACACATATTAAAGTTATAGAAAATAGGGTTGAAATTGACTCAAATTCCTACAATTTGTAACTCTCCATCTGCATAAATACTCTATGCAAAATAGAGATGATAAAATCAATTGTAACACAAACTATGTTTTGTTTATCTTTAACATACACAAATTATGCCTGCAATTTACAATTTATTCAATTTATGAACAACAATGATGGTCGTACCAAATTGATGTTTGCAATCTTATTCAAATTACAAGAAAGAACATGGATGTAAATATGAGAATCTTAATATAGAAAATGTGAAGAAGATAAGGCTCTGATTAGAATAAGTTGTGAATCCATAAATTAGTCTTCCAATCTAAGAAAAATACAATAGCCCCATGGGATTCATTATAGAGAACTCATTCCTCTCATTGCCAAAAAATTTCCCTAACCTCCTAATCCCCCTCCCTTGAAGAATTCTTTCATTTTGTCTTTTATTCTCTTTTTGATGATAAATTTCATCCTTCAAATATGAGACGATTTTACTAAAAATAGAGTGAAGAGAAGATGCTTTAGAGGGCTCGATACCTCCCTAGTTAGATGTCCCTTTTATCCCAAAAATAAGGATTTGTTTGCCATTAATTTTTGTACTGTATCTCTTCTATATGATTCCAATTTATTGGTTGTTTTCTCAAAAGAAAAATTGATGGCCATTTTCTAGATTGTTTTCCTTAAATGAAATCCTTCCCTTGTAGGGAAAATTACCGTTTCAAACTTACCTTATTAATAGTTTTGATGCCAACCAACAACAATATTCATTGATATTTTTCTGTTCAACCAATTTCATGAGTTTTCAGAATTAATTCTTGACATTAACATCTGCATTACGTCTGTCTAAGGCTCAGTCATTTCTTCGAAACCCATAGGTTATATACTAGAAAGTCGCTTCACACTATAGTTGTCTCCTTCACAACCTCTTGGCTTGTTTTCTTGTAATCATTGGGATTGATAAATTTAGTGACACTAAATTATTTCTCCTCGCATTAATGTTAACAAGTGAAAGTTTCAACCAAAACCACGATATTCACTCATGAATTATGATTCATTGCAACTGCAAAATTCTCGGGGGAAAATACTATTACAACACTGAAAGTTGAAGCTTCACATTGGTGTTGGATTTAAGAGTTGAAATGCTATTCTCATAATAAATATTAATGGATGCTCGTTATTTATTACATGGAGAAGAGAAGAAACCTAGAAACAACCTATCCAGAAAAAAGACAAGAAGACTCAAAGACTTAGAATGGGTGTAGAAAATTGTATTCATAAGTTGGAAAAATCCCCTTGAATGTTGGTTTTTCTGATGTTTGTCTCATTACTTTTTTGTCCACATATTTCTATTGCAAAGTACTGGTAACATACTTAGTTACAAGAATATGGTGCCTTCTCCGTATTCCATCATTTGGACAAACAAATATACAGTCGACTTCAATTCCAAAGAGGAACAATGATCCAAGTAATGATCACAAGAAAATGAGCTTCAAATCGCCTCATCCAAACTCTACAAGATACAACCTCAAGAATGAAAGGGTTGATTCATGCTACAAGATTGTGTTTATATAACCAGTGACCACAAAATTTAAAATTTAATTAAATTGAGAGAAACTTCAGTTTGATACCTTTAATTTTGAATGAAAAAAGTGTTTTCATAGGCTTCGACCCTAAATTTATGTTATATGATGAGATGGGAAATGTTTTATCCCTCTTAAAAAATTCCACACTATATGAAAACAAAATTTATCTTCATACATAATCTTTTGTATCTTTTAAGATTTTGTAGCTCTATATCTTCATGAATAAAAGAAAACAATATTTTTGTTTGAACATCTTCATTAAAAACCACTTAGACATCTGAAAATGAATTTATAGGAACTGTATTCTGAGGCATCTCCTTTTGAACAAAATAAGTCGTAAAGGATTCAACTGCAAGTAACTCTTCTTGAACATGAAGACTACTTTTAAATGATTGAACTTCTTCATCAAAAATAACTTTTTGTTCAATGAAATGTTGACTTTAAATCATATGAATAAGAGAAGGGACCATAATATTTGAATACTCGTTTTCAACAATGAATTTCATTTCTTGTTCACTAATATAAGAATCAATTTCTTTATGCTCTCTTACTGAATTGAATTCTTCATTGCAACAATGTTCATAGAGAAGCTCATCTGCATAAAATATTTTGTAATGAGAATGAAATAATATATGAAAATACTTTAGAGAAGCAATACAAGCAACAGGAAAATATTTATACCATTGTCGGGTATCACCATCTAAATATGTCATAAACATTTTCATGAGAACATCTTCATGAAAAATGCCTAGATGATACATGCATTCATCGAAATATATCAAGTGTTGTACATGAAAATCATCATCATATTCTCTAAATCTTGGAAGGCAGTCTACCCAGTCTTTTGTGCTAGGCATAGGATTAGGAAAGCTAGGTATATTTGAAAAATAAAAAGGAGAATGCCTTGCAACTATATTAGAAGCAAATGAACTTGACATTTGAACACAGTGGATTCATTAGTGGAATAATAGTGGAGTCACCAGGTGAATAACAAAACAACATGTGTCTGATCCTTGTCACCTTCAAGAATCAGATCTAATCTTTTTCATATCCTAGGGGAAACATCTTGAATATTCGTCCCTGAAAACATAACTAAAAATATGTTGTACTTGAGATTGTTCTTGGCTGCTTAGAAAAAATTCCAAGACATCATGAAAACCAAATTTAGGCCACAAGTTGGATCTTGGACCAAAGGGGCTCCCTCATCATATTTAAGACAATTGATTGTCCATTGTCACTAAGAAACAACTCTCGGTCATTAAGCTTTGAATTCCAGATTTAAATGATAAACAACATAAAACATGGTAGATAGGGTTTAAGGATTAAATGGTACCTGACTGGAATAAAGGTTGTAAATCTCTCAAATTAGAGGCCTAATCAATTGGACATTCAATCTCATTCAATAGAGCATAATTGTTGGTAATGATAGGTGGAAGAAAGGAGAAGAACAATAAATATCAATCCTAGCAGTGAGTAAGGAAGTCTCTGTAGATATGAGATGAAGAAGGATAATTTTGTTGGGAATAAGGTAATGAATCCAACAAAATGAATGAAATAAAGTAACCTCTAGGTCCTTAAACATGTATATATTAAAAGTACAAAAAATAGGGTTGAAATTGACTCAAATGCCTACAATACGTAACTCTCTATTTGCATAAATGTTATGTGCAAAATAGAGATGATAAAATCAACTATAACATTGACTATGTTTTATTTATCTTCAACATAGACAAATCAGACCTATAATTTATAATTTCTTCAATTTATGAACAACAGTGGTGGTAGTACCAAATTGATGTTTGCAATATCATTCATATTATGAGAAAGAACATGGATGTCAATATGATAAGCTTGACATAGAACATATGAAAAAGACAAGGCTCTAATTAAAATAAGTTGTGAATCCATAAATTAGTCCTCCAATCTAAGAAAATTATAATAGCCCCACGAGCTTCATTACGAAGAACTCAATTCTCTCATTGCCAAAATTATACCCTAACCTACTAACCACCCTCCCTTAAAGAAGTATTTCATTTTGTCTTTTAATGCTAAATTTCATCCTTCAAATCTGGGACTGTTTTACTAAAAATATAGTGAAGATAAGATTCTTTACTAAAAATATAGTGAAGATAAGATTCTTTAGAGGGCTTGACGCCTCCCTAGATAGTTATCCCTTTTATCCCAAGGATAAGGATTTGTTTGTCATTAATTTATGTGTTGTATCTCTTCTAAAATATTTCAAGTTATTGGTTATTTTCTCGAAAGAAAATTTGATGGTTATTTTCCATATTGTTTTCCTTAAATGAAATCCTTCCATTGTAGGGAAAATTACCCTTTCAAACTTACCTTATTAATAGGTTCGATGCCAACCAACAACAATATTAATTGAGATTTTCCTATTCAACCAATTTCACTAGTTTCCATATTTCATTCTTGGCATTAACATCTACATTACCTTTGTCCAAGGATCAGTCTTTGCTTTGAAACCCACGGGTTATATACTAGCATGTCACTTCACACTATAGTTATCTCCTTCACAACCTCTTGGTTTGGTTGCTTGTAATCATTGGGATTGATAAATTTAGTGATACTAAATGATTTCCCCCTGCATTAATGTTAAAAAGTGAAAGATTCAACCAAAACCAAGATCTTCACTCATGAATTATGATTCATTGCAGCTGCAAACTTCTAGAGGGAAAATATTATTACAACATTGAAAGCTGAAGCCGAGGAGGGGGTATTAGAAAATCACGTTTTCCTTCCCTTTCATGTCTATCTCGTTACTTTCTTGTCCACAGATTGTTATTGCAAAGTAACTTTGGTAACATACTCAGTTACAAGAATATGGTGCCTTCTTTGTATGCCCTCATCTGCACAAAAAAATATACAGGTGGGTTTGATTCCAAAGAGGAACAATTATCCAAGCAATGATGGCAAGAAATTGAGCTTCTACTCTCCTCATCAAAACTCTACAAGATGCGACCTCAAGAATGAAAGGCTTGATTCATGCTACAAGCCTGCGTTTATATAACCAACGAAAACAAAATTTAAAGTTTAATTATATTGAGAGAAACTTCAATTTGATACCTTTAATTTTGAATGAATAAACTATTGGCAGAGGCTCCAGCCCTCAATTTTTGTTATATGACGAGTTGAGAAAGGTTTTATCCCTCTTCAAACATTCCACACTATATGAAAATAAACTTGCTCTTCATACATAATCTTTTGTAGATTTGTCTTGGTCACCTGGGCATACAACGTAGAACCTTTATCGACACTTGTATGTTCATCGTGCCATCCACTTGACACTAAATCAAACTGTCATGCCACTTGTCATCCCATCAAAATTTCGAAGGGGGGATTCCCCATTGTTTTGAAAACCATACAGGGGGGATTACCCATGAGTTGTTTTCAAAACCATACACGGGGGATTACCCATGAGTTTCCACGTATTGCTTCATGAAACCAATGTTTTTCATTTCATAGCCCCCCTCCTTATTAAACTTTGTTCATATTAGGGGGGCATAAATTAATTGCAACCATTGATGTTATTTCCTTATGATTTCTTGGACTTCCCCTACGTTGAATACAAAGGCATGCATGAAATTATTTTGGTATAGTGACATAATAATATTTTTTTTTTCTTTTTTCTTTTTTCTTTAATGACTGGGCAGAAAAGATGGTTGAGTATGTACTTTGGAAATTCAACCTTAGTTAACATTCAACGTGTGAATGAATTCGACTTAGGATATGAATGGGAATGAGTGTAAAGTTTAAATGGAAGAAAACTTAGTAAAAAACCCACGTAACTATAAAAGTGGAATAAAGGCAATGCCATCTAAATAAAATAATGCCTTCAATACTTCATGGTAGACTTTGGTGACTTGGATAAAAACGATGAATTCAGAGTAAGATCAAACTCAGGATTATAATCATAAAGACAAAACATAGCTCCTCTAAAGACCCTGTGATCCAAAATGGATTCAGGAAAGCTTAAAAATCAAATTTCTTGGAATAAGAAGAAACTAGCACCATTGCGTCAAGCTCGTCGCACCAATTTCAGCCATATAATGTTTTTCCGAAAATGGACACCGTATGCGAAAGTTATTGTGTTCTGATCAATTTCCCAAACAGGGAAAAAAGTCAACTCATCAAAGTCAACAGGTCGTACTACTGATGTCAGCAGTACAACAGGTGACATCATCATGACGTCAACAGGGACACATGGAAACATGAGGAGGTGACACGTGGCACTCATTTTTGGAATTTCTAGAGGCTCATGTGGACCAATAAAAAATGACATGTGGCATTGTATGGACACGCACATGGCACTGTAAAGACATGACACATGGTTGTACGAAATGTTGGTGTGGCCCAATGAAATACCAACACATGGCAGTATGGACGACAATTGGTTGTATGGATGTTGACGTGGTAGGGTGACTAGGCAGTACGAATGCTAATGTGGCATGACACATGGCTATATGGCAGTGACATGGCAGGTGATGTGGCAGTTGACTGGGTTGCTAACTATGTGGTGACTAGACCATATGGGCAAACCATAGGGTGACACATGGCCCAATCAGAGGGTGCCATGTGGCACCTAGGATTTTGCCAATAATGCTTGGGTCAAAAAAATTGTTTTGGATCTGAGGGATTTGAACCCTTAACTTCCGGGAGGAGCCACGTCTTTGTGAAAGGGGGCGGACCGACCGGGTTCTGTTGTGACTTGTTCAACCATATGGCAATTGTTGTATTTGAATTGCAATGTGGCTTGGGTTTAGGGATAGCCCCGGTCGGAGGGGGCCAACGCATATCACATGGCACTCACCACGCGACTAGGGCACTAACCAAGAGCTGGAAAAGTGGAGCGCAAGGTTATGTGGAGAGTTAAGACCAGGGCACATGGCCCATACGACCAAGTTGTTTTGGGGCTTGACCGAAGGACTAGGGCCAACGCCTAGCCCTCGGCCATATAACAGTGCCCATATGACCAAGGGCCCATGATAAAGTGGTCGTGCCCAATTTGTTTTCCAATATATGGATTTTAAACTTTATATCAAGATTTTATTGGTTTTTTAGCCTGATTTTGGAGGATTTTGCCCTTTTGGGGGGGATTTTGAGCTTGATTTGAGGCCAGATATTTGGAGGAAGTTGGGATAGGATCACCAACTCAAATCCTATATAAATCATAGGTTTTTGACAGACCCAAAGGTTTAGATTAGCAGAATGATGATGAGTTTCTGAATCTTGAAGCCATTTTTATGTAGGGAATTCATTGAGGAAGCGAACTTTGGGAGCTACACTCAACATTTTTTAGTGTCATCAGTTGTGTTGGATTCTTGAGGTTGAGAAAAGCACATCCAGACCAGTTTGTAATCCTTTTGATACATTTCTGGTGTACTTTTGAAGCATTGAAGAGAAATAAGAAATCCTCCCCCACTGAGACAAAGGCTCGGAGACGTAGCCAATCTTGCCGAATTCCGTTAACAACCTTGTTGTTATGGTTTTTTGTTATTTATTCTTATATTATGATATTCATTTCTTTATGATGGTTGCAATAATATCTCATTAAGTTCTTCTATTTTCCTTAATTCATAAATGGTAATTGAACACTTGCTTAAAACATAATCAAGTCTTTAAAGATCAAATTTCGGATCAAGTGGTATCAGAGCAAGTTGACAGTTGTTTGTTTGAGTTTGCATGATTACCAGGGAAAAGCTAAGTCGTGGTGAAGGTGAGCTTGTAGAAGGATATCCAGAGATTGGATCAAGAAAGATGACTTCTCAAAGTGAGGAGATGGCATCGGAAGAAGGAATGTCTCAGAACAAGATAGAGTTGCAAAAGACTTTATTCGCCATGTCTACGATGGTAAATGTCATATATGAGAATTACTTGGAATGGAATAGGCATTTCTAATGGGAATATTCAAAACAAGACAAAAGTGAAGAAGGAGAGGATCCTCCTAAACATCCTCCTTCACCTCCTTCATCTCCATCATCTTCTTCTTCTTCAAGTACAAGTGAAACTTCTACTGAAAGAAAACATTCCCATTAACATAAACATGATATGCCTTTACTTAAGCTTGATGTGAAATTCGAATTTCCCATGTATGAAGGTGAAGTCAATGCTGAGAGGCTTGATAACGGGGTCAGACAGATGGAATTTTATTGCAATGTGCAACAAATCAAGGATGAGGCAACCCAAATCAAGTTGGCATCACTTCGTCTTGTAGGCACAACACTCATCTAGTGGCAGAGTAAGTTGCAACATGGTACACAACAAGTTGGTAATGTATTTCCATCATGGAAAGATTTTGTTTTTTCACTTAGAAATCAATTTTATCCTTTGGGCTATAAGGAGTATGCTTTAATTGAATGGAAAAGTCTTAAACTAAGAAAAGGAGAAATAGTGCAAAAATACACAGATGAATTTCGTAAGATGACATTAATGTTAAAAATCCCATTACATACACAAGAAACTCTTATGAAATATCTAGGAGGTTTACCTGCACATATTCGTAACACTGTATTTATGTTTGGACCTACTAATCTTGACGAGATTTCTATTCAAGCAATATACATTGAAGTAGGGAAAACAAGAGTTGGTGTATCAGGGAATCGTCTTCAAGGAAAGAGGATAAAAGAAAGGGGAATGGAAAGAAAAAAAATTCATCGAAAGTGAAGGAAGGGAAGCTCTCTTGCAAGCATTGCAAGAAAGAAGGGCATGATGATGACCATTGCTATAAATTGCACCCATAGAAGAGACCAAAGTGGTTCAAAGAAAGGAAAGGGAGGCAAACAATTGCAACAACAACACGGCCAATAGACTTGGGATATGATTCAGGTGATGAGACTAAAATCACAACAGTTGGTCTGATAGGTAAAATTGGTTATGGATATGATTCTAGAAGTAAATTATTTCGCAAAAGGGTGTTAATGAAACATACTATGATCGATACATTGATAGATAGTGGATCTCAATCTAACTTGATTTCAGAGTAAGTGGTTAAACAATTGGGATTGAAAAATTAGCTACATCATAAACCTTACTCACTTAAATGGATAAGAAACAATCATAAATTGCACATAACAAAGCAATGCACTTTAAAGTTTGCAATTTCATCAAAATTTGTGGATGAGGTAATGTGTGATGTCATGCCACTCAATGAATGTGGAATGGTCTTAGGAAGCCCTTATTTGTATGATCGCAAAGCAATATTCTACTGAGAACATAATCAATATCACTTAACTAAAGAATGCAATTAATATGGTGTACATGCTCATCACATAAAAGCAAATCAATCTCTTCAAACAATGGAACAATTAAGGAAGGCAACTTATGCATGCAACACACCTATAGTTGTGCCAAGTAAAGAAATTGATCTTAAGCATGACCATGAGATGGTTGTAGAATGGAAATTCAATCATACTTTGCTTCAAGATAAGCTAATGTCGTGCAAGGACATCAAACATATTAGTTAATTTGCAGTCATATTTCTGATGTTATCGTTGTTAATGTTTTCAACATGGATGGTAGTGGCTTCAGTAAGATGTGAATGAGTTCAAGTGGCTAACAATATGCTCTCAGTTTTCATGGTTGTTTTGTAATTGATTATGATGTGACAGGTGCACAGGATAGAGTTTAAAGACAAAGGACAAGTGGGGTGGCCTATCTCACACTTAATAACTGGTTAATACCCTTTTCGAGGACCAAAAGATCTTAGTGGGGAAGCAGGATCCAAAATGGATCCAGGAAGGCCTAAAAATAAAAGTTCTTAGAATCAAAAGAAGACAACGCCATTGTGTCGAGAAGTAGGAATGATTACATGGCATAAAACGTGGATGTACATCAGTGATGTGGCAGGTGACATGGCGACTGACTATGCATGTTGACTGGGTTACTGATTGTGTGGTGACTAGACTGTATGCACCCCGAATTTTTCCAATATTGGTTGGGTAAAAAAATTTCTTCCGGCTCCAAGGTATTCAAACCCTTAACCTCCGAGAGGATCCATGTCTTCGTGAAAGGGGGCAGATCGACTGGGCTTCGTTGTGAATTGTTCAACCATATGAAAATTGTTGTATTTGAATTGCAATGTGGTGTGGGTTTCGGGCTAACCCCAGTCAGAGGGGACTAGAACATAGCACATGGCACTGACCACATGACCAGGGCACTAACCAAGAGATGGAAAAGTGGAGCACGGGGTTATGTGGAGAGTTAAGGCCAGGGCACATGGCCCATACGACCAGGTTTTTTTGGGGCTTGACAAGAAGACTAGGGCTAGTGCCTAGCCCTCAGCCATATGGAAGCCCCCATATGACCAGGGGCCTAGGATAAAGGGGTTGCACCCAAATTTTTTTCCAATATATGGGTTTTAAACTTTATATTTAGATTTTATTGGTTTTTTAGCTTGATTTTGGAGGATTTTTCCCTTTTGGGGGGGATCTGGAGCCTTATTTGCGACCATATCTTGGGAGGAAGTTGGGATAGTATCACCAAATCAAATCCTATATAAATCATAGGTTTTTGACAGACCAAGAGGTTCATATTATCATAATGATGATGATTTTGTGAAGCTTGAAACCATTTTTATGCAGGTAAGCCATTGGGGAAACGAACTTTGGAGGCCAATTCTGGGAGCTATGCTCAACATTTTTCAGTGGTGTCAGTTGTTTTGGATTCTTGAGGTCGATAAGAAAACATCCAGACCATTTTTTAATCCTTTTGATAAATTTTTGATGTACTTTTGAGGAATTGACGAGAAATAAGAAAGCCTCCCCCATTGAGACAAAGGCTCGGAGACGTAGGCAATCTTGTCGAACTCCATTAACAACCTTGCTATTATGGTTTGTTGTTCTTTATGATTATATTATGATATGCATTTTTTTATGATGGCTTCAATAATCTCTCATTAAGTTTGTCTATTTTCCTTAATTCCTAAATGGTAATTGAACACATGCTTAAAACTTAATCAAGTCTTTAAAGATCAAATTTTGGATCACGCTAGATCAAGATTAAACTTTAAAAAGTGATGAATAGGAAAATGTATAACAAAGACTTATTAGGATCAAGCATTGAAAGCTCTAGATGACAAGGAATAAGCAGGGCTTCACAAAATTTTGTGAAACATCGATTTTTTTTTCGGTGTTACAACAGTTTCAGTCGACTTCTTTCAAGTCAAGACTTTAGAAATAATTCAAAATTATAATCAATTGACTTTGTCAAATCAATATACAAAATCATATTTAAAATCTATTAATAAGTTTGACTTGGCATCATCCCGTGGGTTTTTTTTTATGGAGCAAGACAAGGGAATCCTCCAGTTTGTAGGGTTGGTGTTGTCCTTTATATGAGTGAAAACCATTATGTTCAGGTGAGATATACCACGGGTATAGGTTCAAATAACAGGGAAAAATTCATAGCTCTATGGACGTTTCCAGAGGTCGCTTCGAGGAAGGGTGTAAGGAAATTACAGGTGATGGGTGATCTAAATTGGTAATCGATTGGGATAAAAATAAAGCCTCAATGAGAGATGTGTGTATTGGTCCTTTGATCCTGGATATTTCTACATCAGTTCAATCCTTCAGATGGATTACTTTCAGGCATATTTAGCGTGAGATGAATGCAAAAGATGATGATTTTTCAAAAGAAACCCTCTTAGCTATTAGTGGAGCTCCTGGATTCTACGAATTCATCGATGACGAAGAACTGGAGTCCATGGAATTTTGTTTTTAATGGTTGAAAAACTTGTAAAATATCGATATGTAATGATTATTCCTTTTTTATAAGATGTATAGGTGAATAGATGGATCAATCCTTATATTGACAGTTGAAGTCATGGATCTAGAGTCTTTTGAAAGGTTTAGGTATGCTATGAACAGATAATAACAATCTATGTTGTGAGTTTTTTTGGTTGCAAAGGCATAAATCTTTGAATAGTCCAAATGGGACACGAATATGTATATTTACCCCGCATGAATATAATGATTTTTTTCTACGGAAAAAAAAAAGTTTGATTTGGTATCATGTCGAGTTGTATATAGTTGAATACACACAAGAATGACATTATTTAACAATGCTTTCTTGAGTTTTATTATATACCTAATCAATTCATAGAAACATTCAGAATACACTCTATTTAATTTGCAAGATTGTCAATGACTATTTTTGAATCATCTACATTATAAATTCATGGAGGTTAGCGATAGGGTATCAATCAATTGTTGTTTTAAAAACGGGAACACCCTCTTACTATATTGTTGTGATGAAAAATGGGAAATGTAGTTCTATTTTGTTCATATTTGTATTGAATATATTCTGTGAGTATATGTACACATATGCCTAAGTCTTTACAATCTTGAAGTAATCTCTGGTTGATAGTATACCTTTATAATAGTTGAGGAATATGTTAATGTCATATATTGTTGAATAACCCACATATCATTTTCATTAAACAACACTAAAAATTCTATTAAGATTCATATGTCATGACATACAATTCTAGAAACATATTAGTTTATGCCCAACTGGCAGTATCTATATACATTGGTGATTTAAATGATATCACATGATTATATAATATGTTGGATTGTTATTCTTTAACATCAATAGTGTTGAGTTGAATGTGGTCATTCCCAACAATAAATGCCTCAAAATTTTATGATTATTACCTAGAAAAAATTGACCTTAGATGACCTCGACCTAACACTAAAGTGAAGTTAAAATTTATTGTGTAAATCTTTGAAGATCATTAACTCATGTAGGTTACTAGTGAAGTTAAAATTTATTGTGTAAATCTTTGAAGATCATTAACTCATGTAGGTTACTACCAATCTTAAATCATTGAAGATGAATCAATCACAAGTGGAAAATGGTGGAACGTCATGTATGATAAGTATGTAAATAATGTTTCATATTCAAATTTTAGCAGATCTAGTATATTATATATATCATTAATTGTGTTGTAGATCTCTATATAGTGTACCTATTGAATTCATTCTATTGATTATGTTAACAAGTGGTTGTTGATAGTTATTGTATCATAACATTCATATATGATAGATGGAGTAGAGTCATGATAAAATTGGTGTTACTTGTGGTATCATAACGAGGTTAAGTACACTAGGGCTTTGGATCCATTATTAATTTGACCATAAAATTTTATTATTTTCTTTCTGCAAGTAAATGAAATTTAACTAATTGAATTTGGAATTTTATTTTATATCAAGCAAATATGGACAAAAGAGGAAGGAGAGGTAGGATTTCCATAGATCGAGGCATACATACTCCACCACATCCTCCACCTCGATCTTCTTCACCAATGGGAGAAGAACATCTTTAGGAACAAGGACATGCTTCTGCATGAGAGGTAATGACCATGATGAGCTTCTTTTAGAAGATGTCTTATACATTAATGAATAGAATGGAAAGGGAAGAGACAGGAGTATATACCCATGTTGCAGGATTTCAAAATCCTACAAGAAATTATATGCATCAAGAACCGAAGAAGGTAAAGTTTCTAGATTTTTTGGGTTATACAGATGGACAAGAAGTTGACGCCTAGTTAAAAAATATGGCTATGTGCTTCACTTTGAGGGATTACACTTCCAACCTTGAAGTGTGGATGGGAATATTCTAGTTGAAGGGAGGTTTCTTATTGTGATGGAAGAATCTATTGCCACAATTGGGGATGGATGTATTAGAGGCTTCATGGGAGTTGCTTGAGGAGCATTTTAGAGAACGCTCATTTTCTAAAGAATTCATTGAAAGACAATTGAATGGATTTAATTCACTAATATAAAAAAATAGATCAATGTCTGAGTATGAAGAAAGATATATGGAATTGTTAATGTATGCTCCACATTTGAATACTAAAACTTTTCAAGTCAACAAGTTTGTGTATGGGTTAATTTATAGTATTAGGCTACAATGAGGATATTGATGCCTCGTACCTTAAATGAGGCAATTCAAAGGGATACCATAGCCGAGGAGGAACTTGCAGGTTGTGGTTAGTATATACGATTGAGACCTTCAAGGTCATGGATACATAGACTAACACCGCCTATTAGTACATCGATACCTATGGGAATATGAAGAAATGTGCTAAGGGGGGTAGTTATGAGTACATAAAGACAACCAATAGGGAACTAAAGGCCATCATATTGACCACCGATGCAAAAAAATTGATTAATGCAACAAACTTGACCTACATAACAAATAAGTGGACCCACCTTTTCTCAGTCAATTATTCAAATTTAACCTCCTAAGAGGGGGTGTTGGATATGTGGAGGACTAGATTTCTAGAGAGTGTATCCTAAAACACAAAGTGGAGCCAATAGAGAGAAGAGTCAAATGAAAATTGGTGATCTAGGTAAATCCCATAGAATTCATGCAATGGTGAACAACTATCAGGATGAACATTATTCTATGGTGTTGGAGACATGTAATATTAAAAACCTCAATTTCTTAATATTAGTAGATCCATGAGAAACTGAAAGATTTATTTCTCATACTGCATTATCAAAATTAAAAATAGAAGCATTAGATCACAAATATTTTAATCAAATAGATATGGCTTCGGGAGTGAAACATGAGGTAGGTCATGTAGTTAAACACTGTGAGATTGATCTAGATGTGTGTGTAGCTCGGGTATCTTTATATGTAACTATTTTGGGATCTTATGATATAGTTATAAGAATGGACTAGTTAGAGAACCATGAAGCAATGTTAGACTGTAAGAATAAGAGAATTTGTTTTGTAAATGGCATGGGTCATAAAATAACCTTAGTTGGCAAGAACATAGGAGTGTCACTAAGGTTCATTTTAGCATTACAACTAAAGAGGAGTATTAGAAAAGGATGTAAACTGTATGAGGTAATATATATGAACAAGAAGAAGGATTTAATAAATTTAGAATAATATCCATTATTGTTGAAGTTTTAGATGTATTTCCAGATAAATTGCCTAGATTACTGTCTAAAAGAAAATTAGAGTTCATGATTGAATTTAAACTAGGAATGGAACCTATTGCAAGGGATCTTTATGGATGAAAACACCAAAATTGTGAGAATTATAGATGTAATCACAACAACTTCTAACAAAGTTACCAACTAACAAAAACTCTCCAGAGTTCTTATCTTTTAGAGATTGCATTTAATGACTATTTTTACTTTTGTTCCAAAAAGTGGTGCTACTGATAACACCTTTTTTTTGGGGGGGGGGGTGGTTAAAATTGTGACTTGTTTGAAATTGTGGTCTTGACAAGCGAACAAAATCTTAAAATTGATCCTCAAATCAAAAATTGATGTTACTAGTAGCACCAACTATATTTTTGGAGTTAAAATTATGACTTAATTGAAACCATGACCTTGCCAGCTAGTGCCATTGCAAATAAAAAACTTAAAATTGGCTCCTAAATCGATAAGAGGTGTTAGATAAAAAAATTGTTTATTTATTTATTAATAAAATTACATTAAAAATAAATAAGTCAAAA
>ML777920.1:1180328-1200163 GCA_009831015.1 Picea engelmannii
TGAGGTGTATAGTTGATGATGTTGGTACATATTGATGATTCATAGTTGATGAGTAGTTGACACATGATTGGTACATACTTGGTACATGGTTGGATGCACTTGTTTATGGTATAGGTTGATTACAGGTTGTTTGGTACAGGTTGATTACAGGTTGAGGTACAGGTTGATGCATGGTTCAGATTTATTGGTACAGGTTTACAGTGGTATATCCCATAGTGATAGTGTGACAGTGGGCCCATCATTCTACTTCTACTTCAGGGTGGCAGGATGGGGCAAGGACAGGTGGTTGTAGCCACCTTTCGGTTTTAGCCGAAGAACATAGGGGATTGTAGCCTCCTTCTGGTTGTAGCCAGAGAATTGGGGAGTTGGAGCTTTCCTCAGGTTGTAGCATGAGAAACTAGGGGGTTGGAGCCTCCTTCCAGTTGCAGCTGGAAAACAAAGGAAGTTGGTGCTTCCAATGAATGTAATTCTTCAAGACATATAAGAAAAAACATTCTGTGGTTTTTTCCCAATTTGGGTTTCCACGTAAAACACTGGTGTACTGTGTATGTGTGTGATTGTTTATTTCTTACTGCTCATTATTGGATAATAATTCTACATTGATATAACATTTGAAGAAAAATGATTATAATTACGCTATTACTGATTCACCCCCTCTCTCAGTAATCCAACAATAGAAAGGTAAATTATACTACTATTATTTGTTAGGTATTCCAATGCTTTAGAAGCAAAACCCTCTATTAGAGAGATAAGAAGCAAAATTAAAGCAAGCTAAGAGAAAATTTACCAACATCTGCAATAAAGAGAAGTGATGCCAATACCATTGAGAGTGGATGACTAGGATATGAGACACATGCTCAATGAATATGAATGATAGATATAGTTGGAAGAGGTATCCAAGTTAGAAGTTGAACATGATGAGGATCCAAAGATGGAAGTTGAAGTGCTACTTATGGATTGTAGCTTGGAATAGAATAAAAATAGATATTGAGCTACAAATCCATTCAATTTTGATCATGATGAGCTTTATAAAGTAGTAAAGAGGATACCAAGAATCTTAGGTCGGATAGTGTTGGGGGTAAAATCCCCTACTTCTGTTTAAAATTTCCTTTTAATTTTGATCAAGGCAAGAATAAGATGAGTGTTTGCCTAGTCATCAAGACAACTATGGAAAATGATCAAAATGCATAAGTAAGTTGTAAGATCAAAGAATAAGAGGGTCATCATATGACTATAATAAGAAAGATTGTGATAAATACCTTGTTTAGGGATACTTTTAAGTATGAAATATTATATTAAAATATAGAAACATGAGTTAATCTTATTATTCCCTAATATGCAAAATGTAAAACGTATGACGATAGTTTTGTAAAAATATTCAAATTTCTAAGGATTTTATATAGTTTCTATAAAATTTTGGTGATTTTTAAGGTAAAATAATTTTATTTTATGGAATTTGGGGAATCGTTTTTAGAAAAAATGGTAATTTGGAAATATTTTTTTGGGAAAACCATGGAAAATTAGCCCATTGGCAGAATTTAGCCCCTAAAATCATCTATGATCATGTTATCATTTATTGAAGAGTGTATTTTTTCCTTAATTCTTGAGGTTTTTCCCACTATATATTCTTGTTTATTTTTTACTCTGATATTGTTCTTATGTTTTTCAAGTAATAGATAAATTCAATTGATTGAATTTATTACCATTATTTTATGACAATGATGATGATTATGATGAATTATTATTACATTAAGTATTTCTACTAATTGAATAATTGTGACTAATTCAATATCCAACAATCACCTATAGTTTAACATCCTTATGTAGACACCACAAAGGATAGGGATTCATATGTTTAAAATTTCTGAATGTCAATATGTGTACCATGGACCAGGAAATACTATTGTACTAGCTACCCAAACCAAATAGAGATTTGACAATGATGTTTCATACCTATACTATGATATGGAAGAAATTATCTCTACTGGATTGTATTTCATCATGGAAAATTGTCCCCCTCACCAACTTCTAAGTGACATGACCTACCCTTGAGTTAAACTTTACAATATCTTCAATTATCTTCACGTTATCATGAATTATTAACCTTTAAGTATTTCTTGTCTCACTTATTATTTGGTATTAGCTATGAGTGTAGTTCTTAGCATTAGTCCTTTATATGTCCATTCTTCTAACAATGTTCACATTTGTCTAGGGATTTCAAATTTCCTTCATTTTGTCCGCACTTGTTTACATGTCCTTACCTACTCTCTTCTCCTTATTTGATTATTTAGATTTTGTTGACCAAGGTTGACAATAATTCTCGTTTCTTGTTAATTTTTTCATTTTGAGTTATGGAAAACATAATTTATGCTTTTCATTCAAGCCATGGTGACCAAAAATAAACTACCAATTGTCACATCCAACTCTTAATCCTCTCATCATTCACCATACCATGATATGAGGGTATGCCAAGTTTGGGTTTGTTCTCATGCATTCCATATGGAAGGGGAATTCATGATCTACTTATCTTTCATTGAATGAGACATTTTCCGACTTTGAATTTAGAATAGTAGAGAACAAATGATTTACCAAGGTTTGCATATTCTCCCCCATTTCATTCCATTTAGAGGAAGCAAGCTTGGAAATTATTATTTCTTTGCTTCATATTCTTTCCCAAAATCAAATTCATCCATTCTTGAACCGATGGGTCTTACACGAGTCTCCATGGGTCTTTACAAAGATTAGCCACATACCACGAATCTCTTTTGAGTCTAATTCATGCACACACTTCAATAACAAAAGATTTGTGGTTGGTCTACTTAAAATATTATAAGATCTAATACTATTTGTTATTTTCCCTAGTGGGTGATTCAATATCTCCTCATGGATGATTCAATATATCCTCATGGAAATTTATTATTAGTTATGTTTTTCAATTGTCTACACAAACCATAATAAAATGTATAATGCACAAGCACACACTACATTAACATTGACACTAATGAAATTTGTTATTAGTTATGTTGTTCAATTGCTTACACAAACCATAATAAAATGTATAATGCACGAGCATTATTTTAATTTGGATCAAATCCTCATAGGGATTAAGAAATTTGGTCCATTATCAACCCACTAATCAATTATTTTCGTTGAAATTGTGTTTCACTCAAGGGATAATATATACCTCTTTGTCATACAATAGTGGTTAGAAATAACCATTAACCATAGAGGCATATCTTTTGTTGAAGCATAGACAATATCTCTATATTAGCTTCTTGTTAAGCTTGTTGTTCTTTCATTCAAGTCGTTTTATTTATGTCATGTCTTTGTGAGATCAATTCTTATTAAACCCTTCTCCATTTTACAAATATTGAACTAAACTAGTTGAGTGAAAAAAACCCTCTCTCAACGAGTCTTGTGCCTTTTATGTTGATCAAAATGTCATTGTACTGACAATTCTTTCACCCTAACCATTTTCTTTCCAACTTCCCAACAAAATAATTATGAAGTTGTTTTCCTATGTGGCCCAACACTTCGTATTTTTGATGCCTCTTCTTTCTAGTCAAGCTTCTTGTAATCCATCACTGAATTGGCTTAGGAGTCGATAGAGGACTCATTAACAAGTGATCAATCGACATCAATGAGAGACTCATCAACATCTAGTTTGTTGAGAACAATGAGAGGACTATCCATTGGTGATCCATTGGCCTATTAGATTGTTAATGCTTAGGTCTTATTGGGTGTTTTTTTTTTAACTTTGTATTGCTTTCCAAATTACTAAAACAAATTATTATTTCATTGTATTTTATCCTAATCCTTTATAGATCACTAATATTAGTAAGCAGAGATATCATTTTCTTTCCTTTAGTCTTCCTCGCACCTATCCAAACACAATTAATGTCACTCAGATTGGTATGTGAAGGATAGTTTTTTCACTATTTGGCCTAGATATCGAAAATCTTCCACCATCTAATATTTCTATCCTTGATTCTAGAGTATCTAAAATAAATATGCGAAGAGAAATTATGGAGGAGGTTTACAGTCTATATATCTAAGGTATACTTTGATTTAATTAGGAGAGTTTCTTTATCCTAAACTTCATCATCACTATAGTTGTCTCCATACTGAGAATGATACTATCATCAGTTTAAGTTATCACAGGGGTCATATCTCTCATGGTCTTTGCTCTCATCTTGTGTAGTTCAGGCTCTATTCTCAATAGATAAGGATGGAGATTGGCCATCACTTACCTTGTGACCAATTTATATGTAATCTATGCAACATGGGATTTAAATCAATACAACACTTCATTTTATCTTGTTAGTTCTAGTACAAGATTGGTAGTAGATATTATTAACTATGTATATATCTTTACACTTTGAGATTCTAAGTGAAGGTTAGAGTCATGTTTCATTTTTCATTAAAAAGGCTACTTAATACCAAAGGAAGTTGCTACATGCCTCCAAATCTAGCTCCATTTGGAACATATTGTTTCATTATCCTACTATTTAGGAAAACTAGAAGAGACACATAAATCTTGCGGACTTTCAAATAATCACTCAATTTTGGATATCATTCATAATCTAAAATATAGGCTTTGCTTAAACAAATCCATTGCAACATATTATTCACTTCTTATGGATCTCAAAATGTTAAAAGAGAACCCTCTTTATATTTTTTCATAAACTTTTGAATAAATTAAATCTTATCTATTTGTATCTCTTCTCTCCTCATTTTTATTCATCTCTTTTTAAAGTCAAATTTAAAAATACTTTTACTAAAGTTAATTTCAATATTTTTTTTTATATCTATTATTATTTTCCGAATCCAATCAAATTGGGTCAATATAAACATTAATATTAATTCAAACCACATTATCCTTTTCAATTTTACAAAACATATAAATGTGACTATGACCGCAAAAAAAAATAACATTTACATTAAATATTTTACAAATTGATATAATGATGAACATAACCTTAAAAAAACCCCTCTTTGTTTGCATCATATGTATGGTAACGAATCAATGAGTTGTATATAGTCAGGTACATATAGGACAAGAAATTAAGCACCACGTCTCTCCACAGGTATAAATACAAATAAGTTAAAAGTTGTCATTGTTTTTTGTGCCACGGCTACCTTATTACTAAAAGAGTCTTGTTTGACATGCATGCTTATATGCTGAGAAGTTTACCTAATAATAATTTTACTCTTTATGAGGGGCTATTATCAGATTAAATATTTGTGTGAATATATCCGAGTATGATTTGTTAGAACTTAAAGATGAAGACTTAAGTCCAAAATCTTGTTCTCCTCAAAGGTTCTATTTGAAAGATTTTCAAAATCTTCTTGTTGGTTTGGAGTTAATTGTAAATGTGTTTACGACTATTTTATAGAAGAAGAAAGTGATCAAGAGTTTGATTTTTATTTTTTTATTTTTTAATGATGATGAGCTTTGTTATTTATGTAATTTTTTTTTAAAAAGTATGAGACTCCCTTGTTTACAAGGGACTTCCCTCCGTTCAACGATTTGATTGATAAAGTCTACGAAGGTATATATACCCTACCTCCTCTAAATTTGAATCTATAACCTCTTAAGAGGAAACACATGTTCTTAATCATTAGACCCATTTAAATTATATATATATATATATATATATATATTTCGTTTAAAAAATTAAATTATTTAAGATATTTAAATTTATATTAATTTTTTTTTAATTAAATGTTATAAATTTATAATAATAAAAATATAAGTGAGTGTTTGTTTTGTGTTATTAAATTTGTTTTTAGGTTATTTAGTGTGATATATTTTTAATGTTTAGGGAGATTAAACCCATAATCAACAAGAAGCATGATAAATTCAAGTCTTTAAGCTAATCTTCAAAGCTACATTATTTTTTAATTTATTTTATTAAAAATAAATTTAATTTTGTGTTGATAAAATGTTGAAATTGTTAAAATTACATATTATAAATTCTTGTAAATTTTTAATATATTTATGTCCATATATAATATAAATAATGTTAAATTTCACTACCTTCTATATATTTTGAATTAAATTTAACTAATCAAATTTCAAATATGTTGTAAATTTTTAAGTATTTAAATTAATGTGTAATATAAATAATGTTAAATCTTAAGGACCAAAACATAGAATGTTTAAACTACTAAAACCTAACATGGCAATTAGAACATCAATATTGTATCTTATATTGTTGAATCTAAATTAGCATAACATTATTTTTATTGCTGGATTTGAATTAACATTGCATTGCCTCTTTACCTAAGAAGGATGGTATTTAAAGGTATGGCCAAATAAGTTTTATGGGGCATGTTTTTATATCCTAAGAAGGATGGTATTTAAAGGTATGGTCTCCTTGGGGCATATAAATAATGTTAAATCTTAAGGACCAAAACATAGAATGTTTAAACTACTAAAACCTAACATGGCAATTAGAACATCAATATTGTATCTTATATTGCTGAATCTAAATTAGCATAACATTATTTTTATTGCTGGATTTGAATTAACATTGCATTGCCTCTTTACCTAAGAAGGATGGTATTTAAAGGTATGGCCAAATAAGTTTTATGGGGCATGTTTTTATATCCTAAGAAGGATGGTATTTAAAGGTATGGTCTCCTTGGGGCAGTTCAATTGTCAAGTGTACAGTAATATGAAGTGTTATGTTCGATGAAGTTATAAATTCAAATAGGACATACTGAATATAAAAACAATTAAGAACATAATGAACAAGAGTACAAAGGGTACAAAGGTGGGGGCATAATAACTCAAAGTTTTCAGAAGTTGTATGATTTAATGGAGGGAATTAGGTTTTAATGTGTCACTGCAAGTGGTGGGGTGGGCTCCTAGGGTCTTCTCTTCTTTTGATGTTGTATACTCTTGTTTCTCTTTTAGAGATGTGTAGTATATGGTGGATACCAGTGATGGAGATTCGTATGTGGGAGCATTTCATTGAGAACAAACAAGGTGGAGGGGAAAGTTGGCGAGCATGGTTGTGACAGGAGAGGAGATAAAAGTTAGAAAGATAAGGTGGCCGTAATGGTGTTCTTGTCTCATGCATCTCCGCCATGATTATGATTGACCAGTCCCGGTGATCGTACTTGTGATTATGTGATTAAATTCGATGTAAAGACAAGGTAACTGATTAAGGTATTAGCGATGGCAGCTGGATTTAAGATTAGCATGGAGGGTTTGGCAATGGCCTCCGACCTCATTGCGCGCATGGTACGCGGAGGACGACACGAACCATGTGGCCCCTCACCTCCATTGTAAATTCTCTGTAAATTTTTTCTTTAATCTGAGAAGCATGTGCCTCTACCTCGTACTCTGATCCCGCTTACAAATTTGAGCATTTGAATTTACCCCGTCTGACGCTCTAGATTCTCTCTGCCTTCCAATATCATACACAATACGCAGAGGTTACAGCCCACTGCTCAGAGGTCAAGCAGGGTGAGTAGCACTAGCGTGCCCATTTGCCCATATCAGTGCTTTAACATTTTATTAATACGTCGAAGGCTCGATTCCCGAGGGCAATTCATTAACTATGAAGGGTAATCAGGATGACTCATGTGCACCTGTGCTTACAGATTTCACCTAATCTGATTACGGGATTCCTTTCCCCATGCCGCTCCGCACTGGGCGTTTGTGTTCTTAAACAAATCACTTTTCCTCAACGCCACCCCAATGTCTGCGGTGTAAAACAGCGATTGGCTGCTTATATTTATGGTTTTTAAATGGTGGTTTGATGCCTCGAGCATGTTATGGAACAGGACCTCAGTGCCCAGAATCTCTGATCTGTCCTTCATTTAATTCTACAGGAAAGTCTATGGCCTTCATTCCTCCACTGGGCTGCAACTATAATTTTATAAGTAGTTTTCTCAATTCCCGAGGATTTCAGGATCCGTTCATTGTCATGTGACGAAGCCTACAGACCCTCGGATCCAACAACAGTTTTCATATTATACGGTTTTAATGGATATATAAGTGGTTTAAGTGGAGTGAAGGGGGTAAGCCCGATGCGAGCAAGTACAATTTTTTATGCCTAGGTCGGGACTCTCTCAGTGTAGCACGACGAGGCATGATCGGTGCACAGCGCCCAAAAGCATTGTAATAAGCGTCGTTGAAGAACATTAGATCGTAGGAGGGTGTGATGCAATTGTCCCAATGTCTGTGCAAGGTCTCCTTTCCTTGGGGCGTCCGTTATTATCTCAATGGCCGTCTGTCCTCTGTATTATTATGATACTTGTGGTTGTGGGATTGAGAGCTGCAATGGCAGTGGATTTTCAAGGGCAGACCCTTCTATCCTGGAGACAGACCTTGAATGGATCGGAACTCGGTGATTGGGATTCACGAGATGACAATCCGTGCAAGTGGAATGGTATAACTTGTAGTCCCGAGGGACTTGTGACGCAGATTGATTTACAGTCCATGGAGCTTCTCGGGACTGTTCCTTCTCAGTTTGGGTCTTTGAAGTCTCTGCAATCTCTTGTGCTTTCTGAGACGAATTTGAGTGGCAGTATCCCCAAGGAAATTGGAGATTACAGCGGTTTGGTTTTGTTGGATCTGAGTGGAAACAGGCTAACGGGAAAGATTCCTGTTGAGATCAGTAAGCTCAAGAATCTGCAAACTCTGATTCTTAATTCCAATATGCTGCAAGGAATAATTCCTCCCGAGTTAGGAAATTGCACCGGTCTTGTCAATTTGATACTTTACGACAACCAGCTGGAGGGAAAAATACCTGCAGATCTCGGCAGGCTGAGCTTGGAGCTGTTTCGTGCAGGCGGTAATGCGAATATCGAAGGAGTTTTACCGGACGAGCTAGGCAACTGTTCCAATCTTACCATGTTGGGTTTAGCCGAAACCACCATTTCTGGAAGTATTCCTTCTTCGTTTGGCTCTTTGAAGAAGCTCAAGACTCTTGCATTGTACAGCTCTCAGCTCTCAGGATCGATTCCCAAGGAGATCGGTGACTGCGTAGCGCTTGAGAATTTTTATCTGTATGGGAATCGCCTGTCTGGTTCGATACCCAAAGAGCTTGGCAAGCTGCAGAATCTACAAAGACTTCTTGTATGGCAAAACGATCTCGTGGGGAGCATACCGTCTGAGCTTGGCAATTGCAGCGCATTGAGCGTCATTGATATCTCGCTCAATACTTTGACGGGCGGTATTCCGACGTCGTTTGGGAATTTGAAGAATCTGGCCGAACTTCAGCTGAGCGACAACATGATCTCGGGATCGATACCCGCTGCGCTCGTCAACTGCACTTTTCTCAGCCAGCTCCAGGTCGATAACAACCAGCTTTCAGGAGAAGTTCCCCATGAGTTTGGGGAGCTGAAGAACTTGACGATGTTGTACGCCTGGCAGAATAGACTGGAAGGCCAGATTCCTGCCACCTTAGGTAATTGCTCTAACCTGCAACTTATGGATCTCTCGGATAACAATCTCACAGGAAGCATTCCGGCAAGCCTTTTCCAGTTAAAGAATCTGAGCCAATTGCTTCTCTTGTCTAATGATCTAACGGGCTCTCTGTCTCCTGAGATTGGAAACTGTGCTGGTTTGGCTCGCTTGCGCCTTACCAATAACAGGTTAAGCGACGCTATACCTAGGGAGATCGGAAAGCTGAAGAATCTTTACTTTCTGGACCTGGGCTACAATCAATTTTCAGGAGCGATTCCTTCAGAGATTGGAGATTGCGTTGAGCTTCAGTATTTGGATCTTCATGTAAATCGGCTTACTGGGACCTTGCCCGGCACTCTTGGCTTACTGACTAGTCTGCAGCGTGTGGATATATCTATGAACAAGCTTACGGATCCAATTCCTGCAGCAGCCTGCGGAAATCAAGGACGTTCTCTGAATAAGCTCTACTTGAATGGGAACGAGTTAAGTGGGGCCATTCCCAAAGAGCTTGGCTTGTGCAAAAGGCTGCAATTACTGGATCTGAGCAATAACAGGCTAACAGGTAGCATCCCTCCTGAACTGGGGAGTATACAGGGACTGAACATAGCATTGAACTTGAGCTGGAATTATCTAGCTGGATCCATACCCTGGGAACTCTCAGGTCTTAGCAAGCTTGCATCTATGGATCTTTCTCACAACAAGCTATCTGGGAACTTGACTGCTCTGGGCCAGCTTGAAAATCTGGTGTCTTTGAATGTATCTTTCAATAATTTCTCAGGTCCACTTCCTGATACTAATTTCTTCAGAGAACTGCCACCGAGCGTTTTCGATGGCAACGCAGGCCTATGCAACTATGGGGTAGATTGTTTCATGCAAGGCTCGATTAATCCAACTGATCGGCCAGGCCATTCAGGGGACTCGGGAGTTAAGCTGATCATAAGCCTTCTCTTCAGTATAACTGCAGTGCTGATGTTTTTGGGCATCTATCTTATTGTCAGAGCCCGTAAAATACCGCACGAAGTAGAAGAGGATCCAGAAACTGGGTGGCCATGGCAGATGACATTGTTTCAGAAACTCAGCTTTTCTGTGGAAGACATACTGGAGAATTTAGTTAGCTCGAATATAATAGGCCAAGGGTGTTCTGGCATCGTGTACAAGGTCCAGATTCCAAATGGAGAATTCATAGCGGTGAAAAGACTGTGGCCCTCGAAGAAATCCGGGCAACAGAGAGACTCTTTCGGAGCGGAGGTGAAGACTCTGGGTTCAATTCGACACAGAAACATAGTGAGACTCTTGGGTTATTGCTCGAACCGCACAACCAAACTGCTCATGTATGATTACATGCCTAATGGAAGCCTGGGCGGACTGCTGCATGAAAGGAGGGGAATGCTGGAATGGGAAATCAGATACAACATAGTCTTGGGAGCGGCACAGGGCCTTGCCTATTTACACCATGACTGCCTGCCATGCATAGTTCATCGAGACATCAAGGCCAATAACATCCTACTCGGCACTCGTTACGAACCCTATATTGCAGATTTCGGCCTAGCAAAGCTCGTCGAATCCTCCGATTTCACCAAGTCTTCTACACATGTCGCCGGATCTTATGGTTACATTGCTCCAGGTAATTATAAGTTATACTGGTTTACTGGGTATCTCAATCAGAGGTGTAATCATGTTGTTAGTCATTTGGCTCGTTTGGTACATTCAAATTCGAATCCTCTACACTTCTAATTGAATTTTTCTTGATTTGATTGTGCAGAATATGGATACACAATGAAGATCACAGAGAAGAGCGATGTTTACAGTTACGGTGTAATGTTGTTAGAAGTTTTGACAGGCAAACAGCCGATCGACCCCTCTTTCCGCGACGGCATGCATATAGTGGACTGGGTAAAAGAGACTCTACAGCAAAATAAAGACGCTGTGGAGGCTCTGGACCCCAGGCTCCAAGGTCGCCCGGATTCCCAGATTCAAGAAATGTTGCAGGCGCTGGGCACAGCTTTGCTCTGCGTTAATTCAAATCCGGAGGAACGACCCACCATGAAGGATGTCGCAGCCTTGTTAAAGGAAATAAAGCACGATTCTGACGACGCAGGAAAGGCTGATTTCAAGCTTAAACAAACCCAGACAGCTTCAGATCAACAATATTCCCATGGAGCTCGACGCAATTCCAAGGAACCAGCTCTGGAAATCTATGCAAACATGTCCTCCGAGCTCACCAGGTCTTCTTCCCACTGCTCTCCCATCTACTCTTCCACCAGCTCAAGCAAGCTCAATCTCCACTAGTATATTAGATGAACGGCTCTCTAGTACTTTCATTTGAGTTACCTCCTGCCACCATTACTGCTCATCTTTGTATATTCTACTTGATATTGGTCTCTGCTGTTATAATGTGAGATAGTTCCTGTGAATTTCTCCATGCCTCTCAAATGTAAAAATGATTCAAGGATTCATATATCACATAGCTTGAAAAGCAACTGGGCAGTTTCAGTGGTAAAATACACTAATATAACCTTGTTTGAGCCTGGGTGTTAAAAGTTTATCACAGGGCTCTAGATTAGATTTGCTGGCTGGTATAGACTGGCCAGTGTAATGATGTTACAAACTGATTACTGTAGTATGTATTGCTAGTGGGGATTTTTCAGGACATAGTCATGTCAATTTACGGATTCATTGTCATCACAACTCTTTTTACTGCATGTACCAGATTTCGTTTATAGTTTCTGATTGATTCTAGCCTATGGATTGCTTGGCATTTCTTGGAATTTTTTGAAATGGGTGACTGCACTCCATCCGCACCTTAATCTGCACGAAATGTCACGACTATTGTACAATGCTATCCTTGTGCAAAATTATTTCAACTGCCCATCAATTGTACTTGGGCTATCTATCATTCATCAATATCATCCATCCATTGTGAGGAAGTGACTTGGAGTTTATCAGACAGCGACATGATCGCCCAACTAAGCAAGCAAGCCGCACTGTTAAATTTACAGTGGAGAATCAGAAAACTTGGGTTAAGTGGTTCTCATTGTCAACGAGCTGACAGGAGGCGTTTTAGTGGATCTTCCATTTCTGCATTTACCAAGGTGGCTGCAATGAATTCATGCATAGTCTTTACCATCATCATAAGCCATGCCACGAATTCATAGATTTCCTTTCACATCAATACCCTCTTTTGATAGTGTACTGAAAAATGTCACATATCATCAATTTTTTTTTATTTTTTATGGAGAAGTTTAAATCGAAATTTTGTATGGAGAAGTTTAAATTTTATAGGATTTGGATTTTTACAATCATTTTCAAAATTTTGTGATATTTATTTTCGAGTTGGTTAAACTTTTTTTTTTTTGGTTTTTTGGTAGGAATTTGTGATGTAAATTTGAATAAAATCTTTATTTTTTGTTATTTAAATTGTATTTCTGAACTTATAAATGGATTCAACATGTTGAAAAATAATGGGACACTTAGATTATATAATTTTAGTCACTCAAATCTGTAGATCCAACCATTCTTCACAGGATTTGGGGCGAAATCAAACTGAAAAAATGACCCTAAAAGAACCAAAAGGTAGAATTTTGAACTACCCTATTTATTTTTGGTTAAATTGTATTTTTCATTACAGAAATTGCATTTTTGCAGATCCAACCATTCCTCACAGGATTTCTGGAAAAATCAAACTGAAAAAATAACCCTAAAAGAATCAAAATGTAAAATTTTAGACTACCCTATTTATTTTTGATTAAATTGTATTTTTCATGACAAAAATTGCATTTTTATATATAAATAGATTTAGTGCTTTTAAAAATTCTTATTATTTTTAGATTGTGTAATCTCAATCATTAATATCTATAATTTCAATAATTCTTTTAAAATTTTAACAAAATTTTAAATAAAAAAAAAATTTATTTAAAAATCATAAACAAATATAACAGAAAATCTAACTCATAATATGTTTATGACTATACTGAAATTTTATTGAACTTAAATATAGCACTATTACCTTCATAGAAAAGAACTCTGTAAAATTAAACATTTAGAAAAACACTTCATTAAAGTATCATCATATTTAAATAAATATTATCTAGATACATAATCTAAACATTAATTTTGTTTAACAAAATTACTTATTTTCAATGAAAAAAAATAGGGCAAAAAAACTTCCTTATTATCTTATTACTTTACATTTTAATAAAAACCAGCTTTATAAACCTGTAAAAAAACCTACTGTCCATAAAGTTCTTGCCCCAAATTATGCATATTTGCAAAATTCCAAAATAGAAACAATCATTTTAATAATTTATTGGAACAGAATCTCCCATACACATAAAACTAGGATTATCAAAACACCAATGAATTATAACATAACACTTGATAGTTACATGCAGGGTTGGAATTTCAAAATGAAACAGTCATCCAACTTTAATGGTTTTAACAACTTTATTACCAGTTTTAGTATTTGGTTTTGACAACTCTATTACTGTATTTGTAACTAAGGATATTGATTGTTTAAAGAATAGTATTTGTTTTTAACTCTATTACCAGTTTTAGTATTTGATTTTGATAACTCTATTATTAGTTTTAGTATTTGTAATTAAGGATATTGATTGTTTAAAGAACTATATGCAAGGTTGAAATTTCAAAATGAAAGGTTTTAACAACTCCAGCACAAGTTTTAGCATTTGTAACTAAAAATGTTGATGATTTTAAAAAACTATATGCAGGGTTGGAATTTCAAAATGAAACAAAGCTTCACAGTTTTGATAATAAGAAGTAGCCAGTTTTATCATTTGTAAGGAAGGATGTTGATGGTTTTAAAAAACTATATACAGGATTGGAATTTCAAAATGAAACAGTGCCTTTCAAAATGAAACAGTGCCTCGCATGATTGGAATTTCAAAATGAAACAGTGCCTCACATTTGAAGGTTTTGACAACTGCACCATCACATGATTGGAATTTCAAAATGAAACAGTGCCTCACATTTGAAGGTTTTGACAACTGCACCATCAGTTTTAGTATTTGTAATGAAGGATGTTGATGGTTTTAAAAAACATATGTGACAGTTAGTTAAATCGCCTCATAATCAAATTCCATCCCTGGAAATCACATGTCTCCTCTAAAAAAATATATTTCTCAACAGCGAATCTAATACAAGTTTATATAAAAAAACCTGGTTTATTACTATGAAAAGTATATCTACACATATCAGCGTCACAGATTGTTTATTACTCTGGAAAAAACACAGTAATCTACACATATCAGCGCAACAGTTGACCCCATTGATGTGATAGCATCGTCACTAAGATGGGCCGACGATTACAGTGTCACGCCCAGACCCATGTTGGGATTTCGTTCCCATGCCCTTTCACTGTATACCGACAAAATCCTCTTTTACTGTTCTTCTTTGGATTACATCTAGAAATCACGATAAGATCAGACATCGGCGGCTTCCGAACTAGATGACAAAGGAATCCTCGAGTGGAAGACACAAACAAATCGAATGACCAACTCGCAACCAATCATTCAAAGGATATGTGAATTATATAGGAAGGTTAACATGCTTAGTTTGTTTCTGTTATAAAAATAAAATTGATCAATGAATTTGCCTTGTTTTCTTCCTGTACAGAGTGGCGCACTTTTCGAGTCAGCAAGAGCCATGAAAGTTACCGCCTCCTTTAATAATGGAAGACAGGGTCCACAAACTCGCCCTCCTCGTTTGTACTGTGTCATATCGCCATGATCTTCTCAACCTGTAGGCTCCTCGAAACCGGAAACTTCCATGTTATACTCGACATGACAGATTCCAGGTTATACTCGACATGACAGATTAAAGTTCTAGAGAGATTTTTCGTACCATATTTCTCTTTGAAACCAACTTTCTGCTGATATGAGAGGCCACTTACAATTTTTTTTTCCGTCGCATCACACCAATCACAGTACAAAACGGTGGATCCCGAGTTTTTGTTTGTGACTGCAAGAGTAGTTTGAGAATAATTGAACAATAATCAACTATTGTAAATCTGGAAAGCTTGATTGAAATTTACTTTATATCCACAACATATCGATGGCCCACTCAGGTTACAGTCCTGTTGAAATCTAATTTACAAAACGATTGTTTTTTATGATTGGTTCATCTGAATCTGAATCTGCGCCAACTACTCAATCCACATTCGAACGGACTATGAAATGTTTCTTTCCATTTCCATGCTTTCTGAAGTGCTGGAGGAAAAAATCAATAAGAAATAATAAATGCAATAAGTGGACGCTTACAGTGTTGAAAAAAAATATAATTCGTGTTACAATTCGTCTAACTTAGTTATTAGTATTTTGACACAGAGGCTTTCGATGTTGAGTTGTGAGATGGATTTCAATGTCCAAATCAACGCATTTTCAGTAATAATGGCACGCTTGATCATGGAGCTGGCACCGTCTCTGCTTACCAGCTCCCAATCATTTCCCTTCTCTTTCATGGCCGTGAATTTTCCTGAAATAGAAAGCTTGGGAGGTCCATTTGTCCATAATTAAAAGTTGCCGACGAGCAATTCCACGCAGGTTGTTGGATAAAAGTGATGGACTCATCATATACTACACATGAAGGAATTACCAACTGCTGACACTTCTGAATTTCTTTTTCTCACTTGTGAAGTTTTCAAGTTAAAAATAATTTAATATTAATCATGATTTTTTTGAACAATCTGAGTAGTTTTATAATGTTAAAGATTCTATGAAATGAAGATTTTTTTAGAGAATATTTACTCGAAATTCAGTCAGAAATTGTTTGATTCGTATATTTAAGTGATTATTTTTGTAGAATAGGAGTGTACTAGAAGTTTTTCAGCATGCTGAATCCATTTCAGAAATGAGTTCTGAACAACACAAAATAATGATTCTTAAATTTATATCAATGGATTCACGCCAAAAAAGCCATTTAGTAGAAAAGCTAGCCAAAACAATTTTTAAAAGTAGTAGTCCAAACCAAATTAATTTTTTAAGGATATTTTTTTAGAAAATTTGTTTGAAACCCAGCCAAAAATTGTTGGCCAGAAATTGTTGGATAGATAAATTTGAGTAATTATTTAAAAATAAATTTTAAATAACAAAAAAAGATTATTTCGTGTAAATTTATATAACCTGCTAAAAAAATCATTTCATAGAACAATAGAACAATTAGAACAATTAGACAACACCTTTTTTTTAAATTGATAATTACTTTTATTTTAAAATTTTAATTTTGATTTTATAATAATTTATTTTTATTTAAAAAAAATATAATTTTAATTATATTTATTGTTATAAAAATCTAACTTTTATAAAATACAAAAAAGATATAAAATTAAATATTTTCAATAATTATAATTTTTTTTTTATATAGTTTTATAAATATGGGGTATATGGAGGAAGTTGATAAGCTTAACCCATTCTCATTATGAAATTGCAAATTAATATGCTCACATTATAGTCTACTTGTTTCAAGAGGAGCCATGGAGCACACTCAAGGACACCGTTTGGAATTTCACAAAACATGCATGTATTTTGTAGAACTCAAAACTCAAGAGTGTTTCTTGTGACTTTTTTATTTCATTGTTCAAGTGAATTATAGGGACATAAGACCTAATCCGCAAGGTTCAACCTCATGATTTTGGGGAATAAACCCACTTATATTATTTAGGATACACCATACACGTTATTGGTGAGATATGGTCATTCTTATGAGGTTTTGTGCACCAAGGCTTGGTCTTAGGGCCTTAACCATGGTTGGGGGAGGAAACTCGAGCTTTAGACCCTAAAGGAAGCTTCTTAGGTCAAGGTCCAAGAACATTTCCTCGAACCACTTTATATGACCTCCTTATGGGATATTTGGCCTCTACATAGGGATATAAGTACCATTAATAGTTTTTGAACACAAGGTATGGGTCTTGTAACCCTCACATGGTGAAGGAAGAAAACTCTCAGTCCCTAGGCTCAAAAGGTAGCTTCTAGTGCTCAAGGGGCATAAGCAAGGCCTCAAACCACCATACACGACCTCTCTAAGGGATTTGTTACCTTCGAGTGGGAGTATGTGTGCCACAAAAAGGTTTTGAGCACTAAATTGTTGAGCTACAAGATTACAACAATACGATGTTAAATCCAAAACTCACCTTAAATTGTTGATCCAGATGGATATCGGTGGCCACCCACCTATTCCAACTGGCTCACATGCAGTTTTCATCATTGGCATTTATTTCCTATATTTTCGAGTCATAAACTTTCAGGGTCGTTTTGAGGCCCTAAACAACATTTTTGGCACTCGCCACAGTCAAACTATAGATAGAGTCAGAGTTTGACAACATAATGTGTAGTCCTCGAATAGACCTTTCCAACTGCCTATTGTGTGCCTAAAACAGAGATCGTATGAAAAAGTTACGACCCCGGGAAGTTGTTGTACCAACTTACCCCATCAAGGCCCACATGACTTTTGGTGCTTCATCTCCACATTGGGGCCACAAACCTTTTGGCTTTTCAGCTTCCGAGGGCTAGGTTTTTTGATGTTTAGGGTTTCTCCATTTATGTTAAAAATGCCTTTTGAGCCTCATTGTACTGATCTTCTTCTGGTGAATGAGTGTAGCCATCACATCTCTTCTCAGAGATAAGTTGTCGCCATTCTAGTGAGTCTTTCACTCTGTAATTTTACAGTTCTGTACATTTCACTCATTAATAGAAATTGTGTATTATTGTATATCTTTGTCTCTTGTTATATATATCTGATATATCTATGTTACATTATCGGATATCTTGCAATATCTCAGTATATTTATTTATTATATCCCCACTCTCATTTTGTGCTCAAAAAAATCAGGATCAGTGTTATTAGAGTAGACTTCTCTTGGTTGTTTTTCAGTGCATGTCCCCGACGAGGTCCGAGTATAGAACGTTGGGTCTCAAGGTTGTCTCCCTTGAGGGAAATCACTCTCACATGCCCAAGAAACCCTCCATGGCAGAAGAAAAGAAAAACGACAGAGTAGAAGATTATATTAATCTATTATTGGATAAAACTCTTACACTACAGAAGGACGAAATGATGGATAATTTTTCCCAAATCCTTTGACGCCTTCCGATAAAAGAAAATGTGTGTTCATCAAGCAACCACTTTGGAGGCATCATTCCTTTCAAGGTATAAGTTAATTTTGATATTCTCGTATTTGAAGGTCAAATAGATGCAGATGCTCTGGAAAAATGGTTAAATCTGCTAGAAGGTTATTTCTCTGTGCACAATTTTTTCGACAGGTCACCTTCGCATTCCTTAAGACTCTCCCCCATGTCAAACATTGGTGGGAAACTTACTATGAGAAAAATTCCACAGAGGAGTCTGGAAGAGGCCGAACCCACTTGGGGATCTTTCGTGGATGTCGTCAAGGAACAATATTACTCTGTTGGCAAATATCAAGACCAGTACATGAGATAGACCATGCTACGTCAAGAGAGGGACCAAGCAGTGTTGGATTTAACCAATACCTTCCATACCTTGTGCACCAATATGGGTATCAAATATTATGAGCAGAAATTGGTTCTGAAATACCGTGGGGCTCTACACAGGTACATCCAAACTAAAATGGAGTTTCTGAACATCTCATCGTTGGGAGTTGCTTATCGATATGTTGTCAAAATTGAGAAGAAATTTAAACACCAGAACAAACAGGAGTTTGGGTATGAAAACACACAACAACCAAAGTATGATAAAGACAACCCTAACAAATAGCCTCCTGAAAACCAGTCCAAGACACAGGAAAAGAAGGGTAAGGGAAAGACAAATAATGACACTGGGAAGTGGTGCAATTTCCACAAAATCCCCTGGCACAACACTGATGAATGTTGCTCAAAACATTCATTGGCGACCGAGATCAAAGATAAAGAGCCGAACCCGGATTCAGAATATGATTTAGAAAATAATGGAAGGAGACAGATCATTAATGCAAACCTTACTGCCACTGTCACAACCACAACAATCCAACTAGAAACACCAGTAGTGTTGGTTGTGGAGCCTGATTATCTTCCTGATGCAGAGGTCCTTTGCTTTCAGCCGTGTCTATACCCCATGAAGTATTTACACCCCAGAAGTATGTACACTCTTCCACGCGGGGAGAGTGCAGAGGGGGGGTACCCGCTCTGCGGGGTCCGGGGGGTCTGGGGGCAAGCGGGCCCCCAGCGGGGGTTCGGGGGCGAAGCCCCCGAAGAAAAAATTGCCTTATAAAAGTATATTGTAATTTCATTGTAAATCAATACCGTTCATTATAAGGTCGCAGATCTAACAGTAGAGATTATGTTAGGGTTTTTTTCCCTAGAAGGCAACCCTCTTTTATGAGGGAAATGTATTGCGACTATGTATGAGTGTGAATATTGTATTCTAAGAGAGGAGACTGTGAGAGAAA
>ML777920.1:1200213-1213883 GCA_009831015.1 Picea engelmannii
ACCTGGCAATTTCTCTGGTGGACGTAGCCCACACTGGGTGAACCACGTAAATCTGTGTCTCTCTTGTATTGTGTGTCTTCTGTGTTTTTTGTTTCTGCATTTGTTTTATTTTATTGCTCCGCGGTCCTGTTTTTCTAACAAGTAGATCCTGACAAGGGGGAGCGCCTTTTCCATTCACAGATGTGGGTGAAGGGAATCTTGTTGCATTTCATTGTTGATAGCGGAAGCCAAAAGAACCTCATATCAGTAGAGGTCATCAAATAGTTGGGATTGCCAACAACAACACACCCACAACCATACAACATCGGGTGGCTTCACTAGGGACGAGATCTATCTTTTATCAAATAGTGCAGCATGTCCTATGACATCAATCCCTTCAAGGATGAGGTATTGATTGATGTTGCCCCGCTGGATGCTTATGATGTTCTTTTGGGCCAGCGATATATGTGGAAGCTCCATGTTGTTTATGAGTCTCAACCCCGTAGTTTCATTGTTACTCTGGGGGCTCATCTCTACAGGATACCAAAGGTAGTTTCGAAGCAACAATGCAACAGATTTGTCTCTCATACGATAAATTTTATCTTCTTCGCAATTCAGGGAGGAAGTGAACAGAAGGACACTATGACCACTACAGCCTTGGTTCCATCTCCCTCTATCCAGTAGAAGCAGGTCAGAAAAATTTAAGCAAAGAACAAATATTCCTTCTACACGCAGTCATCTCATGCAGTCAGATTGGTTAAAAAGGTCCAACCCCTCCAACATCAGGTTCACAACATCCTTCCACAAGCCAAGCAACGCAACATTGCCAACAAGGAAAGCAACTCACCAAGGTTCAGATTCAGCAAATGCTTTCCCATCTCCCCCAGGAACTCAACACAATGGAGGTCATTTCTTCCTATGGGGGGAGGATTGATCCAGATGGATATCGATGGCCACCCACCTATTCCAACTGGCTCACATGAAGTTTTCATCATTGGCAGTTATTTCCTAGATTTTTTATTCCTAAACTTTTGAGGCTATTTTGAGGCCCTAAACAATGTTTTTACAGCTCGCCACAATCAAACTATAGACGAAGTCATATTTTGATGTAATTATGTGTATTCCTCGGATAGACCTTTCCAACGATCTATCATGCACCTAAATCGAAGATCGTATGCAAAAGTTACGACCCCGGGAAGTTGTTGTACCAACTTACCCCATCGGGGCCCACATGACTTTTGGCACTTCATCTCCACATTCAGGCCACAAACCTTTTGGATTTTCATCTTTTGGGGGATAGGTTTTTGGATGTTCAAGGTTTCTCCATTTATGTTAAAAAGGCCTTTCGAGCCCCATTGTACTCATCTTTTTCTAGTGAATGAGCGTACTCGTCAAATTTCTTCTCAGAGATAAGCTGCTACCATTCTAGCGAGTCTTTCACTCTGTAATTTTATAGTTCTGTACATTTCACTCATTAATAGAAATTGTGTATTACTGTATATATGTGCCTCTTGTTATATATATCTAATATATCTATGTTACATTATTGGATCTCTTGCAATATATCGATATATTTCTTTATTATATCTCCGCTCTCATTTCGTGCTCAAAATAATCTAGATCAATTGTCAACCAAAAATCATGAAAACTTATGAGGTGTTGTGCAATCTATATGAAAAACTATAGTAGTCTAATCTATCAAAATCCTAAATGATGTTGTAGCAAGGAAAATGATCAACCATGGGAAATTCATCCTCACTTCACTCCACACAACCTTAGGTAATGTTGAGGTAATGACAGTTAATCTTCGTCTCCTCTTGCAATTGCTAGAAGCCACATAGGAGTACAAATTCCTAGTGAAATGAGGAGTGTCACACACCCAACCCCCTAACTAGTTGTTTAAGGGATGGGGGTATAAATTTTCTTCTTTCCTACAACTCCCTGAATTCCTTGGATAAGGATGTCATCGCCTTGTGCTCACCGAGATATTTCAAATGATTATACCCTTGTCCAAAACCGATTATGGGTTGAAAGTTATGGATTTCAAAAGTTTTTGGGGCGTCATTGGCCAATGGCCACCCCTTTCACCACGTGACATCACTTCTCTCATTTTGTCCGGCATGGCACTATCGTGACCCATGTTGTCATTCTATGACAACGACGTGGCCGCGAGAGAGGGGTTACATGGAATATCACCTCGAGTCCTTCATGAATATCGGGCCTTCGGCCCTTCATCATTCTTGTACATTTCTAAAACATCTCTAGAGACCCGAAGCCTCGAAGTATCCTTCCACACCGGGATCTATGGTGGATTTTTGTCCACCCTTAAAGATATGATGCCTCATATTTGGCCGCACCTAACACATGGTTTAGAATGGACAGGGGGTCCCACACCTAAATCACGACCAATCCCACAATTCCACGTGGAACTGTCCAGGCACACCACATCACCATGGAGTATGCGGGCCCGTCCAATAGAAGTTGGACACAACAACAAGGGAAATTCTACGCTTCGACGTCTACCCCACCCTCCTATGTCCTCGAATCTCCCAAAGATCCGTAGTCTCAAATTCACAGACTTCCTTGCCATGTATTTTGGCCTTCGACCTTTGGGATGGTTTCACTACTTGAACCTTATATCTCCCAAAGTAAGACTTCGTTGAAGTGCTTATGTTGCCTCTCCCCCCTAATTGATCAAATGGTTGAGAAAGGTTCCCAACGGATCCTTGATCTACAGTCCACAAATTGTTCCCATGATAACTCCTTCTCATGGATTCATTTCACATTTCTAAGGTCCTCCCACCAACTGGAGGCCTTTCCATTCAAGTTGAAAATGGATATTCAGGCCTTTAAGTTTTCAGAGTAGTCATGGACTTTGAAGTACTTCTTTAGACCAAGTAGCCAAGATTATGCTTCTTCCCCCTTTTTAATCTCCCCATAAAAAGTGGGTGGCTTGGAGTTTTTAGACAATTCCTTGGAACTATTAGTTTCCTCACTAGAGGATTCTTTGGGTGAATTCTCAATGTTAGCATGCTTCTTGGCTCCAGGTCGGGCCTTCTTGGAGGTGGCTCTTCTCATGTTGCTATTTTTAGGGCCATGCTTTTGTATCTCAGGTGGAATTTGTTTTTTCTTAGTATTATGTCCGTCCAAATTACTAGTCATTGGACCATCTTGCAACTACCTTTGTATGTTTGATAGGATTTACAACAGGACTGCATTAATTTTAGTTTGTTTCTCTTGTTCTTTTATCATCCTTTCATTGTCTGCCTTACAAATTTGTAATTCTATCATAAGGATTCTTACATTTTTAGCTAAATCTGGAGGGGTTTCCACCACCCTCCTCCCATCAAATTCTTCTTCTCTATTGTGTGAGATTTCTCCCAACTCATGATGTGATACCATTCTTCATGCTGTAGTTTTTTTTGTTGTCCACTGACAGTTTGAGTGATGATAACAACATTTTCTATTAGTCAACTGTCCTCAAGTTTTATGAACAACACATGTAATTTTTATAAGGTAAAAATTAGCTTCAATTTTCCACATATAACACCAATTTGAAGTTCATATTTAAAACATGTAAAAACAGTAGAAGGTCTCACTCTTTTCAGTAGTAAGGCTTAAATAATCTCTTACAGGTGGGTAGGGTAGGGTGCCCTACCCATTAAAGGTTTTCTATTAGAATTTATTATGCTCTTTCATGAGCCTAAGCAGAACAAGTGTTGTAACCTCTCTATAATACCGCTATGCCACACTCCCAACCCTCTAAGTAGACATTTAAGGGATGGGGGTATAAATTTTATGCTTTCCTACAACTCCCTAAATTCCTTGGATAAGGACGCCATCACCTTGTGCTCACCGGGAACTTTCCAATGACTATACCCTTATCCAAAACCGAGTTCTGGTTTCAAATTTATGGCTTTCCAAATTTTTTGGGGCCTCATTAGCCAATGTCCACCCCTTTCACCACATGGCATCACTTATCTCATGTCATCCGACATGGCACTATTGTGACCCATGTCGTCATTCTCTGACAATGACGTGGTTGCGGGAGAGGGGTTACAAAGAATATCACCCTGAGTTCTTTGCAAATATCCGACCTTCAACGCTTTGTCATTCTTATACATGTATAAAACATCCCCGAAGACCCGAATTCCTAAAGTGTCCTTCCACACCGAGATCTATGGTGGAGTTTTGTCCACCGTTAAAGATATGATGGCTAAGATTTGGCCACACCTAACACATGGTTTAGAAATGACAAGGGGGGTCCCATACCTAACTCGCGACCAATCCCATGACACCACATGGAACTATCTAGGCACACCACATCACTATGTAGTATGTGGGCCCGTCCAATTGGAGTTGGACACTACAACAAGGGAACTTTGACACTTCGACGTCTACCCCACCCTCCTAGGTCCTCAAATCTCCTAGATCCCCGAAGTCCCAAAGTCCCGAAGTCTTGGACTTCCTTGCCATGTATTTTGACCTTTCATGGTCCTCAAACCCATTCATGTGTGTCTTCTACCCTCTACCTATTATTTTTCCTTCCTTTTCTAGCCTTTCCCCTCAATATTTAGTGGGTCATATGGGTATTGTGCCCATCTCCTCATTTATTCTTGAGGAAGACTTCCCAACTACCAGCTTGACTGGTAATTAAATTTTCTAGGCTAGAAGACTGCTATGGGTTTGAGCAATTTATATCCAACAACATACTGGTTTGGCATGGGTCATCTCAACCATCACTGGTGTTAGCACATAAATTTGATCAGGGTGTTTTGTTTCCTAGGGGCTGGCATTTTGGTGAAAGAATGAAAGAAAGGATCTTAAAAAACCCATCAAATGATTTTTATCCTAAGTTGGGTGATGATTTGAGCTTTTGGCGCGATGTGGTAAGAGGCATGTGGATCTAAACGGTCAATTTTGGCGTGCCTAGGTCTACAACACGCAGTCCATATCAGACCCCCCCTGATCTTCTACCTTTAACCAAGTGGGGGGGTTCGATATGGTGGTTTTCAAATGCAGCTCCCCCACTTCCGTGGCGCCTCCTCGTGAAATCGGACCCCCCCTGTGATTTACCACTTACCACTCCCCCCCCCTTCGAGTAGACAACTTACCACCCTCACTTACTGCCACCTCTCCTTTCATTATCTATCCCCCAGTCTGTCTCTCTCTTCTGCCTGTCACATCTGTTGCCCCCCTTCCGCCTTCTATTAGCGCACACCTGTCCTCCACTCACCCCAACGTCATATCCCTTTTCACTTCCGCCTATCATCTCCCGCCATGTGTACCTCCTCTCACCTCCATCTAGGCGGATTTTTCCCCACTGTGCCTACCACTACAGTCCCTCCTCAGCTTCCACATCACATTCTCATGCCACCCTGCCATTGTGCCTATACAAATCAGTTCCAACATCCCGTCGTTTTTGCCTTTCCCTATTATCTTCCCTCTATCAAGTTTGTCAACATGGCCACCCCTCGACTCATATCCACATTGAGCATGCCAATCACCCCCGCTTGATCACCGTCCATTCACCGCTTCGTGCTGATTGCTCCAACCATCATGTCAACCTCCACGCCTGCCTGCTAATCTCACCATGAAATCCCAAGGTGGATCCAGATGGTAGAGTGCGAAGGCCTCCACATCTTACAGGTGTAGAGTTGATTGGGGCCTTCCTCGATCCCAATGAAGTAGTTATTGAAACAGTTTGTGGTGGTTGCACATCGTTTCCACCATAAATGGAAAGCCTAGGAAAGGACTGTCAGCTGGTCAACTCATTTGCAGGCCCGTTCTGGAACACAATTGCGTCTGATTGAAGTTCGCGACTGACCAGAGATTGCATGCACAGTATGACAGGAAGCATGCAGACGCAATGCCTTCAATGTAATGACTCGAGCCTGCAACTGCTTTTTTGCTCTAAGTATATAGGAGTCATTCTCATATTTTGTTAGGGTTGATGGTAGAGATACGCTCTCGATTGTAAAGTTTTGATGAGGCCTCTGGTTATCTGCTTGTGTATCATCACTTGAGACTTCTTGTTTGATGGCAGTCGGTTTCTCCTTCATTTATTTTGCCTCTGATTCTGAAAGCTCGGGCATGGATGATCCAGTCGAGTGTTGTGATTGTAATGTAATGTAGGTTTGATTGCAGTATTGTCACAACATTTTTAGTTTCTTGAAGTTTTTAGATCTAAGAGGATCTTATATCTAAACTTTTCCTCTGTAGGCTGCTAGAAGACTAGATGTCCATAGCAAGCCTTCACAATTTCTCCTCATGTTCTTCCGCCTTCTCACCACTATGAAAACTTACTAACTAAATTTAGATCAAGACCTCATTTGTATATGCGCACCAACCCAGTTTTCTAAGCTAAAGCGATATAATCCTGAGACTGCATCCATTATACCTCCTCTAAAATTATTCATTGTGACATATAAACTGATGGGTACTGGGCTTACCTCTGCAACAATCCAGGGGTGACTTCTAGTGCTAACATTTCTGGCGCCGCTGCCGAGGACGAAATTGAAGATTTTCCCTAGGATTGAACAACAAAGCTTACTGGTTCTGAAGGTGCATGAGAACTTAGTACATAAAATATTTCAACTGTGCATCTGGCGACTCCACTGTGGTGACCCCATTGACGCGTATCCACTGGCGAATCCATTGTTTCAACTGTGGCTTCTAGGGGCAGACACACGAGTTCTACCCCACAACTGCCTCTAGCAACACCTGAAGCTGACCCAGAGAAAATTATCAGAAAGGGAAAGGCCTTCCGAGAAATTACTTCTACTGTTGAACTAGGTATTTCTGATGATTTTCATTATCCTTTTGTAAGAACTCCAATTTCTTCATCTCATTCTACTGTTATACCTTCTGTTGGAGTTTCCCGAACTTTAAATTTTGGGAGTGTTCCTGTTGAGTTTTGTCCTCCTGGTTTTGGATCGAAGGGAGAAATCCTTGTCACTCCTATTTCCCCTAAAGTAGTGCCTTGGTCTAGACCCTAGACCTCGAAATATTTTCCCACTCCAGGTTTTACCACCCCTCCTCCTATCACTATTTCTACTATGGAAAGAGAAACCTCTGTTCCCTCTAGCCCTGTAGCCTTTTTTCCAAATCCTCTATTGTTCCCTTTTCCTCTAGGAGGCTCATTTCCAGTTTATCTTGCTCGAACTCCATCCCCTCCTAATTATCCTCCACCTATCATCCCTATGGAAGGAGTTAAACCTCCCAAAAATAGAATGGACACTATAGTAGATGACATATATGCCCCTCTCATTTTACCTCAACCTCTTAATGCCCTTCCAGTCAGTGGCTATCTTAAGAAACTGCCTAAGTTCACTAGGGAGGGAGATATTAATGCAGAGGAACACATTGCATCCTTCTATAGTTATGTTGATAACTATGTCATAGTAGACGAAGACGTATGGATGAGCATTTTTGTCCACAGTCTTTATGTAGAAGCCAAAAAGTGGTTCAGAGCCCTGACCCCTGGATCCCTTGATGGGATTAAGGCCTTAGAGGATATCTTCTTGAGACAATGGGGGGATAAAAAAGACTTCATGTATTATATCACTGAGTTTGGGTCCCTAAAAAGAAAAGAGGGAGAGTCTGTCTCTGAATTCTCCAAAAGATTCAACAAAGTGTACAATAAAATCCCTGCTGAGATAAAGCCTACAAAAGCCTCTGCCAAAATCACCTATGCTAGTTCTTTTGACCCTGATTTATGCCTCCTGTTAAGAGAAAGAATAGCTACCTCCTTGGCTCATATGCAAGATGCATCCCTAGAAGTAGAGTCTAACATACTAACAGTTGACTAACTCAGGAATAAGGCTGATAGAGACAAAGGGAGAGAAAAATCTGAAACCTCAACCTCCAGTTCTTTTATTCTCCCCCCTCAAATGGACGAAGTAACCAAGTTACTAAAATCAGTTTTATCTAGAATGGAAAGGATGGAATTGGAGGGAAAGCATACATACAGGAATCCCCAAAATGTTGATAGTAGAGGGAACTTCAGGAGACCTAATAACAATGCTCCCCAGATGTTGCAAAGAGAGCTTCGAAACAGAGACATGGATGATCAGAAAATCCAGAATCCTCTTCAGAACAACCTTGTTGCAGACGATGATTGAGAGGAAGTGGACATAGACCCAAAAATTCACTATCTTGAAGATGCATCCCCTTCTCCTCACTTAAATCAATCATCATACGAGGAGTCTCTCATGGGCATTCAATTAAATGAGCTGGGCAAAGAGGATAAATCCATGAGCAACCCAAATAGATACAACCTCAGGTCCAAAAATAAAGGAGAAAATTCCGACATCCCTGATCAACCTCCCATAGTAGACAAGGCCACCAAAGATGCAACAAGCAACAATAAGGAGAGAAAAGAACAGAGCCTCCCACTAGAAACCAAAGGTCCTACCCTAGAGGTAAAAGAAATTTTGAAGCCCTCCTCCTACTTTAACTTAGAACATGAAATTCAGAAGATCAAAATCCCGATACCCCTTTTAGAGATGGTAAAGCATGAAGACTTTAAGAAATCCCTGTCTAAGTTGTTGTTTCCTGAACCTTTTCTTTCCCCCCCAAACTCAATAAATTTGCAAGATGAAAATCCAACAATTATCTTAGGTCTGATGGTAGAATATAGAGACGATTCATCCCCTCCCTTATACACTTCACTGAACATACATGATAAGGTGCTGCATAACTTTTTGATGGATTCAAGGGCCTCTCATAATCTCATGCCCAAAACTATCATGGAAGAACTAGGACTAGAAATCACAAAAGAATACCATGACTTGTATTCTTTTGATTCAAGGAGAGTGCAATGTCTTGGGCTCATCAAAGATCTAGTTGTGACCTTGTTCCAATTGCCCATGAAAAGTATGGTCATGGATATCATGGTGGTTGATGTTCCTCCCAAGTTCATCATGTTATTGTCAAGATATTGGATCAGACAGATTGGGGGAGCCTTGCAGATGGACCTCACATATGATACCATTCTAGTCTTTGGGGGGGGGGATAGAAGACTGTACAGAGAGGCTCAACTATCCTACATTATTAGTGATGAGGCATACCCCACTAATCATCCTATCTTTTCCCTGGATATCGATTTTGGATCCAACTTGTTGCATCTTACTGATGCCCCCGAGCCTCCTCTTGACATCAGAAAGAAGTCCCATACTCTCTGTGAAGACTCTCCTCTGATTACCTTTGTTTGGAAAATGTTCTTTGATGGAGCCTGTTATAGAGAAAGTGCTGGCGCTGGAGTAGTTCTTGTTTCCTGTGCTCAGGAAACCATATCCCTGTCATACAAGCTGGAGTTTGAAACTACTAACAATGTGGCAAAGTATGAGGCTCTTGTTTTGGGTTTGAAGGATGTGAGGGATATGGGAATTAAAGGGATAACAGTGTTTGGTAATGCTAAGTTGATTGTCCAGTAGATCAAAAATATTTATCAGACCAAACACCCTCGGCTCAGAAGCTACCGAAATGAAGTATGGGACCTCATTTACACTTTCTTCCTAGCTTTTAACATTTCATTTATTCCCAGAGAAGAAAATTTCATGGCTGATTCTATGGATGTTTCAACGAGCCATTTCAGAGTCCCTCTACCACCCAATCTCAGGTATGATGTAGATGTTAGACAACTGAGAGGGGGGGGGGTGAATCATTTGTTATCGTGCTTAAACAATTATGGTTCTTTTAAACTCTTTGTAGAGACACTGAATGATGATCACAATAATGCAGGGAAATAAACAATGGCACTTTCAACATCATTCACATATATGAGAAACACTGAGACAAATATTTCCCGAGGAAACCCATGCAGGGTAAAAACCTCTTTTTCTTTATATGATCAGTAATGGTTACATTCTTTACAGTATCATACATATGAGCACCAACTCATAATGAGGCTACAACCTCAGTTTTTCAAGATGCAACTTGCTGAGAGCACCAACTCTCTGTTTTCTCTAGCACCCACTAGAGGGAAGCACCAACTCCCTGGTTTCTCTAGCACCAACTAGAAGGAAGCACCAACTCCCTGGTTTTTCTAGCACCAACTAGAAGGAAGCACCAAATCCCTATGTTCAAGCACCCACTTGAACCTTTGAGGACACAAGTCCTCCCTAGCTCCTCCCAACCACCCTGAAATATAAATATTTTCTATTGAAACTTATTACAGTGATATGATGTTCAACAATGGCTTACCAGACTCATCAATGTTCTGTTGTATTTCGTTGCTCTGTCTACCTCATTGCCTTTCTGCAAACATCACTTGCGTTGTCTTTTCTTCCACTTTTTATGCTCTGTGCGCCATGTCCATTCACTGTACAGTTTCTCTTCTGTGCTCTTCAGCTGTTGCACTCTCCTCCTTCTTCACACATGAATCACCTCTACCAACAACAATCACAACAACCTCCAAAAGCAACAACAACCTCTTCTCTTCTCTGTACCATATATATGTAGCTTCTGTGCATATTGTGCATGCAATATTCTCCATTCCTCTGTATGCTCATCCCACGCTAATCTCCTCCATATATCAAGTGTTCTGCGTGATCATCATCGTGACTCTTCAGCTTCTCTAGCTGTTTTCCCATATGTTCAACATCACTGGGTGTTATGCTGAGATTCCTCAGCCTCTCTGGCAGTTGAGACTCTTCATCTTCTCTGTGACAGTCGATCTCACCTTCTCTGTTTCAGTTACAGGCCTCAATGCCCATCCAGCTGTCCATCCCTTCATGAACATCTTCATTCCTCTTGAAGATTCCGAGCAGCTCTTCACCTTCTCTGTCAATTATCCCATGTGTCTTCAAGTCCTCTGGCTAGAACCATCAGTGGTTTCTGGCAGTTATACTATGTCGTGCTACAGTAGCCCTCCGATCTCCTTCAGGTTTATTTGTGCCATTGGATGAACTTTATTAATCTTGCTACACTAGCTCCTTCCCCAATGTGACTATGGTCATAACCAAGCGCCTATGAAAAAAGCGTTTTTCGTGAATTCGCGTTTCGTGGATCTGCAGATGTGGCATTTCGACTTTCCAAGTCGTGATCCCCAATACCTCGTAATGGTATGGGATCAACGGTCCTGATCAGAGATTGATTCTACGGCTGCGATTGCATCGCAAAGTCAACATTCTTGTTGCATTGTTTCTTTGACATCTCCAAGTTGCGATCCCCAAAACTCCGATATGGAGTTAGATCAACGGTCCAGATCTGAGCTTGATTCTACGGCTGCGATTGCATCGCAATTTCGCATATCACGAAATAGACATTCCTGTGGTGAATGTTCTTGTCACTTCCAAATCCCGATCCACGAAACCCCGTGAAGAAGTCAGATCAGCGGTCTAGATCACTTCTTGATCTGACGGTTGCAAATACATCGCGATATCACATATCGCGATTTCGACATTTCTATTGCACTATTTACTTGCCTCTCCATGTTGCGATCCCCGAAACTCCGAAGTGGTGTACATCTGTTGATGTCACACGTGGATTGACACGTGTTGAATACTACCACGTGTCACTATGATTAGTGACTTACATGTGCCTGAAGTGTTGAATCAGCCTGACACTTGTCATTACCTGGTTGTGCCACGTGTTCCTAGATGACGTGGTTTGCTGACGTGAGTCGGGTCGATGGTCTAGATCATATCTTGATCTGACTGTTCAGATTCAGTTGGGATTTCACACATCGTGATTTTGGGGTTCCTGATGTCAATAATTTTTGACATGTCCGACTCTCGATCCCCGAAACTCCGACAAGGACTAGAATCAACAGTCCATATTTGTCCTCGGTCCAACGGTCGAGATTATATCGGGGTATCGCATATTGCGATTTCACGAGTCCTGTGGTTATTATTCTTTGACCTCTTCAACTCGCGATCCTCGAAACCCTGACAAGGAGTCGGATCAATGGTCCACATAAACCCTTGAGATGGATGATCCTCTTGCTTTCGGGATTTTGTGAGCCCCTTTTCTCCTTGCACTTTAAACACCGTGCAGGTTTTCCTCGATCCAACGGTGGTCGGATCCTGCGCTCAGATCTAACGCCTGAGATCTATCCCCCTCTTCAGCGTGCACACTTCTTGTCTTTATTCATATCTGACGACCCTCATGCTATCGGGAATTTTGGATGGTATCCAACGATCAGCGACACTTCTCCTCCAAGCTTACACATCCTTCTTACTTGGAAGAATTTCGACTCTGCGCTAATTCCTCCTGAGCCTATGTTGTTCCTGTTTGTCTATCGATGAACACTCTGATCCTGCCATCTTCACTGTTGTACTTGCCATCAATGACAAGCATACGCTACCTGTTAAGCATTTGCCAACAATCTCCCCCTTTGGCATTGATGGCAACTAAGGCACCCAAATTCTTTTCTCCCCCTTTGACATCAATGTCAAATAAGGGACATGCTCCCCCTGAGTTTTTGCAGTATTTTTAGGAGGCATTAGATATTCAAACAATACACAACTCCCCCTAACAAGATGAACTTTTTAGGTGTGAAACAAAATGACACCCAACTTCTGTCTGAGATATTCAAACGGTGTCTTGGCTAGGGGCTTAGTAAGGATGTCTGCAAGTTGTTCTGTCGTGGGAATGTAATGGACCTGAACAATCTGATTGGTGACCTGCTCTCTCAGAAAATGATATTTTATGGGAATATGTTTTGTCTTGGAGTGGAGGACAGGATTTTTAGACACACTGATGGCACTTGTGTTATCACAATGAATTGGGATCGGTGCAGTATATTTTACCTCTAAGTCTGCAAGTGTCTGAATCATCCATAATACCTGTGTGCAACAGGTAGCAGCATCAATGTACTCTGCCTCTGTGGTTGATAAAGAAATGGAACCTTGCTTTTTACTAAGCCAGGCTACTAATGAGTTACCCAAGAAGAATGCTCCTCCACTGGTTCTTTTTCTCTCATCAACACAATTTGCCCAATCTGCATCTGAATAAGCAGTCAACTGAAGACTTTGATTTCTGGGATGCCACAGACCATAAGTCATTGTTTCTTTTAAGTACATGAATATCCTTTTGACATCTTGAAAATGACTCTGTTTAGGTGCAGCCTGATATCTTCCTACCATTCCTACAACATGCATTATGTCTGGGCGAGATGTTGTGATGTACAACAGGCTTCCTATCATTGATCGATATGAGCTTTGATCATCATCAGGTGAATCATCATCCTTGCTTAATTTACATCCAGTTACCATAGGTGTACCCACAGGTTTATAATCTTCCATTTGAAACCTTTTCATCATTTCTCTTAAATATTTTCCTTGAGAGATGAAGATCCCATCGGGCCTATGAGTAATTTGCAGACCAAGGAAAAATGTCAGTTCTCCTATCATAGACATTTCAAATTCAGACTCCATGGCAGAAGCAAACCATTGTACTAGTGAATCCTTATTACATCCAAAGATGATGTCATCTACATAGATCGATACGATGAGAAAATCATTATCCTCTGTCTTAATATACAGAGTGTTGTCAGTTGTTCCTCTCTTGAACCCTTTGTCTTTGAGATACGTATCCAGTCTATGATACCAGGCTCGAGGGGCTTGTTTTAAACCATATAAAGCTTTCTTCAACTTGCATACTAAGTTAGGGTTATCAGACAAGTTGAAACCCTCTGGTTGTTCCATATAGACTTATTCACTTAAATCTCCATTGAGAAAGGCTGA
>ML777920.1:1242788-1278860 GCA_009831015.1 Picea engelmannii
CAAAGTATTTCAGTTATCAGTTGGCATCTTCTAACTTCATACTTTGGGGGGCATTCTGTTACACGTCAAAATTACTCAACTGGATAAGTGTCGCATGTTCCTCTCAATTGTCGTAAGTGTCACATCTCCCTTACAACTTTCGCTAGTGTCACAAGTTGGTCATAAGTGTCGCAAATGATGTTCAGACATACTTCCATGTCAAACGACACTAAGGAGACACTTATAACATCTCATATGCTTGAGTTGAAGAAGGAGAACTAGTTCACTTAAGTCAAACAAATCTTGACACCTGAAGGGAGTCCTGAAACAAAGGTTTTGAGGAGGAGCGCTCCCCTATTCCAGCCCTAGAAGCGCTGACACTCCCCTACAAGGCTTCAGGGAGCGTTATAATGCTCCCCAGCCCCCTCTGAAGGAGCAGTGCTCATCTTGAAGGCGCTGGCGCTCCCCTAAAGCTTACCAGGGAGCGTTACAGTGCTCTGATGCCCCTTCTAAGGGAGCGCTGCCTAATATGAGGCTGTAGTTGGCCCATTGAGGAGAATAAGGGGGGGAATCTTTCGAGATTAGGAGGCAGTTGTGTTCAAATTCTTGGTTTCATCAAGAGATCCCTGATCTAAGGAGAAGGTTCCCAACTTGTTCCAAAGATAACTCAAGAGGTTAAGCTCCTCTTAACCTATATAAGCAGGCTCTATGATGGTGGAAAGGGGGAAGAACTAAAAATATGAAACTTATGATCTTGGAGGAAACTCATAGTCAGCCAAAGGAGAGTGATCAGTGAAGCTACTGTCATCTAGGTTGTGGATCTTTCAGGCAAGGGTTAGACGAAGGGGACTTGATGAAGCTGTCGTGTTCGCATCTACGATTGTAAGTACTACTGTCATTATTCTCATCAATATGACACGCTTGGCTTGTTTCTTTCTAGTTTGTGTCTAATGTCACTTGAACTTATCATTAATTGATAGATCTGTTTTCAAGCTAATATCAATAGAGTAGGAAGTGGTCGTATCTTGTTTTGTCCACAGAACTCAGCGAGGAGCAAAGGATTAGAGCACAACTCGGAGCATGCAGGACAAACATCGATAAAAGGTACTTTTGTCATCCTTCCTTCTCATGTGTTAGTTTAGATGGATTTGAAAGGAAGTCAGTGTCCATGTTAAGAATTTTTTGTCTAGAGTTAGGGTCAAGCTCTTAGAGGCAATCTACCTGTCTGCAGGGAGATTTTCCTACAACACCTTCCACAGATTTCCCTGCGAGGTCAATGACAAACCCCATGACCTGCGTGGGTCTATTCTTTTGGACTAGCTTACCAAAAATCAACTAGCAAGTAAGGTGCATTGTGGCATTCTGAATGGAGGCTACCTTGTAGCCTCACATCCCTTTATCTACATCGTCGTAGGTGTCTTTTCTCTTCTTTTCCAGGGCGTGGTCTGCAACCTTCCTTGGATAATAGTCTTGTGGATCTGGTCCCTTCATGCTTAATCTGGTGATCCTATGGATTAGCACCAGATCGACGGTGATGCATCAGTCTAATCATAGAAACCCACCATGGAAGCATGACAACAGGAGCTTAACAGACGGGGTAACCTCCTGGTGCCTTCCAAAATGTGGTATCTTCATCACGTTCAAGACAATGGACCTCATGATGTCCATAGTCCATAGCTGGGGGATGATCTTCGAATTCTTCCCCTTGGTGTTGGTCAAATATTTGTGAGGTATGAGCATGCCATAAATCTTGCGGTCTCCTAGGTTATAGTCACTGATCTTCAAGGTTGGAATCCTCTCCAACTGCGGTCTAACTTCTCGTATTCCCTTCAGGAGGTACGCAGTGATGGATGTTTAGTCGAAGTCCCTCAGGACACTATCAAAACTCACCACACCGACCAGGGGTGGGATGTAGTCAGGTAATATGGATGAAATTAGCTTTGCATTCACCAAGTCATCACGATGCTTGGTTCTTTTCTCGGTCGCAGCTCGGGATGGTCCAGATCCACAAGCAGTCGACTGGGAGGCTTTCACTCCTCACGTTGATGAGGCTTGGATGCCTACATAAATCACCTTCTTGGCCATGAGGTCTATTAAAATCTCTTCAATGGCTTGTTCTTTTGCACTAATTTCGTCCGACATTCACACTCAAGATCTGATATCTCAGGTCGGTGAAAAATACTCAATGTAACAAAATGGATGGCGAGGTATCAATGATTAGTGCACGAAATCAACTAGTTCTCTGTGGGCTCGGATAATCACAATTGGAAAAAGTGTTCTCGATGCAACGCTTGACGGTATAAATAGATATTGTCGTAACAGTTTCTTTCAACGGGTCGCAAGGCCTTATTCAATGCAATTCCATCTGTTATGGCGTGATCCCAAAGGTCCAATGGTGAACTTTCGGGCCATAACTAATTTCCTAACCATTCGGGAGCATCGATCGAATGGTCATAATGACTCCAACGGTCATATTTCTCTATCCTAGCGAAGTGTCATTCTGTGCTCTACTGATATTCCAACGAAGTTAGAGTTCTGGAAACCTTTCTTTTGTGAATTTTTCTCTGGAACTTCTTGCAGTTTTTCTAACTTAGCTTTCTTCCTATTGATCTTTCTAGCCTTTTTTCCTGTAATCTGAGTTACTGGGTTCCTCTTCCCATTTTGATTCTTATCTTCTCTTAGCATAGTAACTTTGAGCTATGGAGGGTCTTTCATAGGGTTCAAGAGTAATACTTCTTCTCTTTCTGGGATAGGTTCTCTACTCTCTTGTACAAACAGGTGTCTCTGGTCTTCCAGTGTCCTTTCAACTTCGAAATCCATATCTTTGGTCTTTAGTAGCTTCGACTGGTTCTCTTGTTCTTCTAGTAAGTGCGCTATTCTCCTAGCCATGAAATCTCTTAGTTCTTGATTTTTATGTTTTAAGGCTTGCTCTTCTTGTTTCCTTCGCATCTGATCTTTCTCAATCCAAGTTTTTCCTAGCAAAATAGCAAATTGGGTGTTGTTCTCAACAAACTTCACGATCTCAAATTCTTCTTCTGTCAAAGTTCCATGAGCACTCATAGATTTTTGGGTAAGTCTTCCACATAGGGTTATCAACTTTCTTCTAAATAATCCTATTCCTCCTAATGAAGGAACCATAACAGGCTTTCCAAAAATTTCCCAAGTTCTTTATGTCATAATATTCACCCGTGTTTCCTCATCCAGGACATAGTCTATGTCAAAGTCTCCTATTCTTGTTTCTATGTACTCTTTCTCTTTTAAGAGCACTGATAAGTTGATATCTCTGTGATCATTCAAGGTTTCTTTCATATGTAGTACTAAATCCTCTGATTCTTTCCGGGGTTCTATCATATCCTTAGTTTCTTAGCCTGTCTCATAGTTTTCTTGTTTCATATTCATCTTTTCAACTTTAGCAATCATTCTAGGACAATCCAAAATCCATGGTCCATAACTTTACAACAAAGACAACTAGGGATTCTACCAGGGAATTCCTTATCAAGATGTCCCGGTCTTCTACAATTGTAACAAAGGGTTAATCCTCTCTTTCTCTTAAATGATCCCCAAGCTTTCCTGTACTACGCACTGGGATCACAATAACCAACCTGCAAAAAATTCTTTCTAGGATCCTGAATCCATTTGTTAGTCCAAACATTCTTTCTATGCATAGGGATAACATACCTTTTATTATTTCTATCAGATCTATTCATATAAAATCTTCTTTCTTCTAACTATGCCCTATTTTTCAAACTAGGATTTTTTTTATCAAACATACCTAGATTCATTCTTTGGAAACAAAAATTTTCATTTATCTTACCTTTCTCAGAGCACAAAGATTCAATATCTTACCTCTTTTCTTCAGATCAAACTTCTCTTCTCAGCACAGAGATTCACATGTCAATACTGCGCATTAAAGCAGAGATCTACACATAGAGATTTATTTTCTTTAGTTCCCAGGAATCATAGTTTGAGGTCCCGACAATGGAACCATTTGTTGGCATAGGGGCAGACCCAGGGTTCAACGCTTCAACAACGCACCAACAAAACCCTAACTACTAGCTCTTTCGACAACACCTGCAAAGTAGATGAAGTCTCACCCGAGGTAGAGGCAGGGGTGGTTGCATGACTCAAATGTCTGCAACCTAGCTGGGACACATATCTGTGATTATACCACTTAACAAAACACTTAGTAGTTAACAGTCATCAGTAATTAACCCTTATTCACATCATAGATCCAAACCCTAATTACAGAACAACGCAATATTCTACCAGATCTAACACATCTAACACTTAACATATGGAAGAAGATCAATTATAGCATTCATTCACATCCTTTAAGCACTAAGCTATCATACTAGATTCATATAAACATTCATCACTGCTCTTAAGCTTAAATTACATACACAATACAATAACCAGAATGCACAAGGCAACCGTAACACAGGATATACGTGGTTCAGCCCAATGTGGGGCTACGTCCACCAACTCTTCTCTTATTTATTATCTTCTCTCAAACTTCTACAAGCACAGAGCCTCAGAACCCACTCCGCATAGGACAGGAGATCTGCACACACCTCACCAGATCCTCTTTCCCCGAGATAGGTTTTAGCACAAATCCTTCTTACAATCACTTTCACTTAGCTCTGTAAGTCTTAACACATAGCATGCACAAATCCTTTGCAATCACATAGATAGAACTCTAGCACTCAACATCTTCTCCTCATTACCTTTAGCACCCCCTTACTTACATCACCTAGATTTCTATTTATACATTACAAAATGGGCCTAAACATTGGTAAACCCATGGGCCGACATCCCATACCTGTTACATAAACCCTAATCCCAAAAATTGCCTTAAAAAGGGGATGAGATCCCACAATCTCTGCTTCGACTTACGCTCCACCTTCAACCAGCCTGTCGAAGTCCCAAAAGAGGTCAAACATGACAAAGGATCTCCAAAACTTGGTCAAGGGCCAACAATAAGGGTTTTTAAATAAATAATAACTAGTAGGTGGGACTCCTTGTGACTCCCTTTAGCTTTTAAGAATCAGAACACAACTAGTTAATTAAACAAAACATCGCTCCTTGTGACTCCCATCATCATATTCATATTTGACAATTTATCTCAATGATATTTGAAATTATTTCCAAAATATATTACTCATATATCAAAAAATAGTGTGCTATCCAAAAATTCAGAAGTCAACTGTTCTCATCAATTTATAAATAATAAAAACTTAAAATCCATATTTTCCACTCTGGGAGGTAATCTTTCCCTTGTTGTTGTTGTCACATTTTGATCTCTCTGAATTTTCCTTAGGCTGCGTGGAGCCTTTTGGCCTAATCTCATTAATCACATGAGCTAAATCATCCCTCAAATGCATGCGGGGAGGACACAGTTTTATCAGAGCCATTGGAGGGTGAGGAATGGGGAGCAGTGGATTTTCCTTTGTCAGGAGCATGGTGGGCCTCGATTTTCTACCTTTTTCTCACATGGGAAGAGTGAACTGGTAAGTGGTCAGGGGAAGCTTGGAAAATTTGATTGATAGGCGGGGGAGCAAGTAAAGACAAGTTAAGCCAACCACGATGTTGGGAGACTGTCGAGTGGACAATCTCTTGCCATCCATCATTCTCAGGAACTTCAGGCTGTAGTGAGAAATGAGGAGGCACGAGGATACCAGGGACTTTTGGGGCTCAGAAGGGAGGCCTTTTAGGCCTAGGTTGGACCACTCCTTGCCCAATCCATTTAAATAACCCATCTTAAAATAACTGGCCCAACTCTTGTGAGTCTTCATCAAAGTGTATAGAGAATGTTGGCCTTATAGGGCCCCTGTTCCAATTACCTCTCCCTTGGTTACCTCTACCATGGCTACCTCTACTGAAAAAGATCATTCTTGTATGCATAATTGATTAGCAAATAGTTTCTTTAACAACCATACATGACAACTCTTTTAAAATCTGAAATAAAATTTGGCTCAACAACATATTTGACTCATGCAATCCAATCCATACAAATTGTTTAATAGTTGTCAATGAGGAGGGGGTGAAATTTTTTTCTGGGATATGCGAGGGATTGTATTGAGTGAAAAATGTTAAAATGAGGGGGAAAAGATCATGATTACTTCTCACAGACAACAAACAATCAACTGCAACATAACCAAAGAATATATCATTGTAATCCATCCCTGCGATCTTAAACTGTCATAATACAAAGTTCCTCTTAACTGTAATTAACTTTTCGGAACAGGGAGTGGATAATGAATATGGGAAGGTGAGGGGATTGTAATGCATGAAAAATGAAATAATGGTAGGGAAAAGAGCAAAAAATGTTCATAAAATCAATTAAGTAATCCATAAAACAATTATGTATTTAATGCAAATGATCCAACACTAACCAAATAATTACTATGATAAATTAAACAATTATTGTGTATTAATACTTGTTCATTGTCCACATTTAAATCTTTAACCCCTTTAATTAACACAGTTTCATCATACTAAAAAACAATATGCCTTCCAAACAACCTATATAAGAATTTTGTTTCCTCTCACTTCTTCCATTTAATATTTAAAACAAATTCCAATGAACACACAATCATTTGTTTCAACTTTGTTCAACATAAAAACCATCAACCACTGTCCATAAATTGTTTCCTCAAATCAAACACAAACACAAGTTCTTTTAAAAACGTGCCCGATTCTATTCCTCTAACCAATTTAACAATTAAATTGCAGTGAAACCATACTATTATAAAACCTGTGCCCATCTCTGATGGTGCAATCAAATGATACGATGGACGATATCCATAAATCATACACAGTAGACAACCAAGCTACAACTATCAATACTTTAAATTGCAATAATCCTGGTCGGGCAACTAAAACACATAGTAACAACAACCATCGCTTTGATTTAAACCACGTTGTATGAAACATGTAGACCAATGCATAACACAAAGAAGCATTTATGTGACTGTACATATATAATTAATCCCAATCAAACCATAAAAAAATGTTGAGTTATCAATCCAACACAAGGAGGCAACAATTGTATGCCCATTTCCACTTCCTTTTACAACTTCTCTAATCAACCAGTTAAACCATGCTGAGCTATCATATCAACTGTCACAATAAAAGAATGCAACGACTATATACCAATAATCATTTCCGATTGCAACTATGAAATCAACCCGATCAACAGAGATGAGCCAATAATAAAAAAAATGTTAATACTACCCAACAACTATAAAAGTCAACCAGATAACCGACAGAGTGTGACTATTGAGTTAATCAATACCAAGCTCGGTACCAATGAATACAAGAAAATAGTCAAGGGTTCACTTTATCATTAAAACACAGGGAGACTAGAGTCGACCATATCAACAACAGGGGAGAAACCTTTGAGACAACACGGTGGACACATAGGCATTATAACCCTTAACTCGTATGATAGGGTGACAGTTTGACCTCAAGCAGGAGATACTATGAACATAGGATTAGAGGTTCCTTACCTGCCAGTAAACAACACCGAGAACACGCAAGGCATAACCCTCGTGGTTTTCCCCAAAAATATGAACAATGTTGATAGAATGTAGAGCCCAGGTAATAACAACCCACCCTAAGGAATTCATCTTGGCATAATAGCCACCATAACCAACTGTGCAGATACCAATAACATAAAACGAGCCCATGACCAGGTGGAGAACAATATGCAGTGACCCAAAGGTGGTTCAAAAAATTACACAACAAGCCCATAACAAGAAATACGACCAGGTATGGTTACAAGGACTGTGAGGAGATGACCACCAAGTCTAGATGGAATGAAATCCTCAAAAAAAAAACCATAAAGACAACAAAGAGCCTTCACGGCTTCCACCACACAGAACAATTAATGAAATTGCGACTTCAAGCATCATATTTCCCATTTGCAATGAATAACACACAAACAACCATTCCAGAGAAACACCAAGAGTTTACACTGTTTCCATACTCAAGGAAAACACAAACTAATACATCATCGAGCCAATATTTATTTCATAACCAGAGCGAGTTCATGGATGAAGAAAAAACATACATGTAACCAAATGGACTTAAAAATGCGATCTTGGTTGAGCAGTTCCTTCCTCGCCTGAGTATCATAGATTAACCACAATGAAAATCAAATGAACAATAACCAAGCTAGGGTGATGACCAGTGGGATATGTATGGAGTGACGTGTAGTAAATTCACATCGCTTCCATCCTCTACTCATTCAATTATGTAGTACACGCTAGCCAACCAACATTAACCCATGCCATTAATCCATGCATCGAAACTAAGATCCATTACCTTCCAAATGCGCCACCCGATATCATATTAACCATTTCCAAAACATACCATAATGTATATCAAGTGTGCCTTCATATAACTCAATAAATCCACTAACATTGCTAGTTAGGACTAACATCATTTCTTTAATTTCAAATGCATATAGTATAGCAGAGAATAGCATAGTTTAGTCTCTTATTCTTGGATTTTATTCCATATTGCTCTTGTTTCTTGTTATAACTAACATGTGTCTTGTCCAGGTACAACATGTGATGAATCATGGCTACCATAGCAATGCCATAACCGCGAATATAAGCCATTCATACATAAAATTTAGAGCTTAGAGTAACGGAACCCACACATAGCATGCATTATACATCTTCCATTATGTCGCAAATAAAACCAATATTTCACCATCAATCATGTAGAACCCTATAAGCATCATCGAATAGCAGCATAAAATGTGTAACAAGACTATCTATGATCCGCCAATCTACAAGGGGGTCCCACCTACTAGTATTATATATATCATTAGATTATAAATAATAGGATTTTAGCAATACTTCGTGGGAGAAATCCTCGTTGTGGTTTTTATCGTCAACAAACTGGCGACTCCATAGGGAAATCTGTTTCCAACAGATTAAGAACTCAGAACACATGGTTTCGCATACCAAGAACAACATATCAAGAAGATATAACCAGGAATATTATGCAATAGGGGGAAGTGAGTGGATTTAATGGAAAAATGACCGGGAATTTGGGAATAACTCATGAAAAATGTTAAGTATGAGGGGGTTTATCCCTATATGTATAATCATTCAACCAGAACCTGCTCTTTACTTCAAGGAGAAAATTTTAATGACTTTATCTTTTAAATTCTCAAATGGATGAAGAATTGGAAAGTAGAAGAGAGAAATAACCAATTTTTTTATAAGACAACAATCAAAGAAAATAACTAATTCAATTATTTTTCGAGGGTGAACATCATGATATTTGTGTAATCTTGATTGTTAGTGACTAACAATATCTTGAAGGAGTGTCACTATGGTATAACTGATCCAACTTCTTATTCTTGACCAAAATCAACTAAAAGATGAAAAAGAAATAAAAATCATGATAGAATTAAGATTTCAAAATTTTAAAACAACAGAAAATAAAAAGAGAGAATTGTAAAAGCATCATGAAATCTATTAAAAGGAAACAAAAATCAAACTACTGTAAAACGGAAATGAAAAATAGAGAGAAAATGATAGCAGAACTAGACTACTAATATACAGAAAATCCAAACAACGTTGAAACTTTTCAAGTTGGTTCCATGTAATGTTTCAAGTGAGAATCGTTAGTGTTGTAGGAGAACAATCGCTCCTGTAAATATTTTAGAATGTAAGAGTTAGTACCCACGACAAAAGCGAATTTGAAAGGACCCAACCATAATTTTTGAAATTTTAAATGTCTTCCCCTATCAGCGTGAGCTGAATCCCACAACAGTACTTTTTCATTGACTTTAAATTTGATAGTCTTGAAACTCTTGTTGAAATACTTCTTAACAATCTATTGTCTCCTTTTTATATTATCCAGGGAAAACATCCTTCTCTCCTCTAAAGCTAGCAGTGCATTTATCCTTTGTGAGACATCATAAGAATTTAACTCTTCGATCTGTAGCATTAGTGTTAAGCAAGAGAGTTCCAGCTAAGTAGGTAGTATGGATTCTTGACCATACACAAGATGGAAAGGAGTGCAACCAGTGCTTACCTTGGCAATAGTTTGATCTGCCCAAAGGGCGTAAGTGAGGAGAGTGTGCCATTGACAAGGCTTTTCTTCGATGAGCATTTTGACGATTCTCACTAGATTTTTGTTGGTAGACTCAGCCTACCCATTCCATTGGGGATAATAAGTTGATGAGGTGAAATGCTTAACCCCCAAATTAGCGAAAAATTGGGTCAGCTTAGCATAAATGAAAGTGGGACCGTTGTCTGTAATAATTTCCAATGGAAGACCAAATATGGAAAATATGTTATTTTCAAGGAAAGAAATTACTTGATCGTCTGTTGAATTCTTAAGTGGGACAAATTCAGCCCATTTTGTTAAAATAGTCCATGGCTGTCAAAATAAAAACTTTCCCTACTGGAGATGGAGGATTAATAGGACCGATAAAATCTAATCCCCACTTTGAAAAGGGAAAGTCTGGGAGAACAGGTTGTAACGACATTGCCAAAACACATTATTTCCCAACAATCTTTTGGCACTTGTCACAAGACCTCGAAAAAACATAAGAGTCACGAAAGATTGAAGGCCAATAATATCCTTTCCTAATAATCTTGAAAGCAGTGGTTTTAGCAGAAAAATGGCCTCCTACATGAATGACAGAATTTGAAGAACCATGAGTTTCTTGCAACAACTTTTGTGCATCTTCATTGTTTACACATCGAAGCAACACACCATCAATAGATCTTCAAAACAAGAAATCTCCTATAATGGCGTATCTTGCGGATTCAAGACAGAGCCTTCTTCTTTGATGAGTGTCTAAGTTGTCTGGACATATTTGGTTTTGTAAATAGTAAATTAAATTCTTATACCAAGGATGTTCAGACACAAGGAGGATTTGGTTATCAATGTAAAAGAGAGTTGATAGGGAACTGTCATCTTCATCAATTTCTTCACTATTATCAGCATGCTAAGCTAAGTGAAGGGCTAATTCACGTCCCTTGATAGTGGTAGAAGTCACATCCCTTGATAGTGGTAGAATTCATGATATTCAAATCATGCTACTGGATCTTGGCAAGCCAATGTGCAAGCTTCCATGAAAGATAAGTCTATGAGAGCAGAAACTTGACAACAAGTAAAGGGACTTTTACCAACGTATTCTTACCTAAGATGAAGTGGCGAATCTTCTCAACAACTTTAACAAGAGTGAAAACATGTTTCTCAATAAAATAATATTGAAATTCATCATCAGACAAACTTTGACTCATGTAAGCCATTGGTTTTTCATTACCTTGGTGATCATTTTGCATGAGGACAACATAAACTGCTTCCTCGGTGGAATTAGTATATATCATGAATTCCTTCTCCAAATTCAGCTTCGTCAAAATCGACATGGAACTGATTGCTTTCTAGATTCCTACAAAATATTTTTCAACATTGTTTGTCCAAAAAAAAAGAACGATCATGCTTAAGAAAATTATGAATTGGTTTGACTATCACAACAAAATATGGAACAAACCTACGGATGAAGTTAATAACCCCCATAAAATCTTGGACCTCATTCTTGTAAGTGGGAGAAAGAATATTAAGTATATCAACAATGCTTTTGGGATCAATGCTTATTCCTGAATTAGAAACAATGTGTCCAAGGAGCTTGCCCTCGGTAATGCCGAAAATGGACTTAGAAGGATTTAGAGAGATGCCAAATTTCCTACATCGCATGAGAACTCTTTTCAAATGACCAAAATGATCTAATCGGGTTTTAGAGTAAACAATTAAGTCGTCAAGGTAGATCTGAATGATCTTGTCGATCAAATCGTCGAAATCTATTTTCATAGCTCTTTGAAAAGTGGCACCTACATTAGATAAGACAAAAGGCATATTTTCATAAGATAAGGTACCCCAATGAGTAATAAAGGTGGTTTTATATTTATCTTCCCTTTTTACATTGATTTGATTGTAACTAGAAAAACCGTCAAGTAAGGACATTATGTGTGGCCCTGCGACTTACTGCAAAATCATTTCCATGTTAGGGAGAGGAAAGTGATCTTTTATACTAGCTCAATTTAATGATTGAAAATCAACACATAATCCGATCTAACCAGTTGTTTTCTGAATAGGAACCAAATTGGAAACCCATTCAGAATACTTGACCTAAAAGATGATCCCATCCTTCAAGAGTTTTCCAACTCCTTTCGAATAGTTGCTTCCAGTGCAGGGTTGATAGGTCTTTGTTTTTGCCTAATTGGTTTTATGCCTTCCTTGATGGGTATGGCATGTTGTATAAGACCAGGATAAAAACTAAGAAGACCCTCATAATATCAAGAAGAAACATCTTGAAATTCACCAATTAGCTTGACAAACTTCATTTTCTCTTCATTAGAACATTGGACACCTATTTTAAAATTATTTGGAGACTCGGGTGTCCCAATGTTCAAGGAGAAGGTTTCACCCACCTTCCTTTTTGACTCCTCTTCTTTATATTTCTCTTTATTTCCTACATCACTCGATGAAAAAAAAATCTCTAGAGGAGTCAAGCATTTAGGAATATTGTTTTCTTCTATGGATATGATTTCCTTGGGCTTATAGGGTTCATTTTGAATGAAATCACAGATGCTCTCATCGCTAGGGAATACCTACTAAAATTCTATATTTTTAGGGATATGTGGACGATATAGATATTGAAAACTACAATCAGGTCTATGTGGCAGAAGTTGTCGATTAGGAGAGGCTGGAAAAACAACTAACCGATCAACCATTGAGTTCAATTCCCTCTTAACATGAGTGATGTTAAAAGATAATAAGTTTGAGATAAGTGTCCAAACATTTTGGGTGTATCATTTCATCAACTTGTTGCTGGGAGAGTATATTTTACGTACGAGGTTCACAACAAGCTCATAATCTCCAAAAATTGAAAGGTGACCATATCCAAGATTATAGGTGTTTTCAATGCCTAATAATAAATCTTCGAATTCAGTGACATTATTTGTGCAAGAAAACTCCAACCTGTAAGAAAAGTTATGAATTTCTCCCACAGGAGAGTACAAGATTATGCCAAATCTGTTACCTTCAATAGACCATGAACCATAAAAGAGCATGTTCCACATACCATCATCTAAATCAATCTATTCCAAGGAGATATTATCTTCCTCAGAAAAAATGGAATACACCCTATTATCGCACAATTTGTACTTTGATAGTAGGAAAGGTTAAAGAAGAGAAAATTGGCGAAACGGGAGACTATCCTATCACTGTCACCTGAACAAGATGAATTTTTCTATTTAGGGCGGTAGGCCCAGGGGAGACGTCCCTGGTGACCTCGAGTTTTGAGAAGGAAAAGGTTTAAGGCCAAGTAAATTTTCCCTCTCACAAGTCACCACTGAACAGAAAGTCTGGCTAAACAGCCAATAAAGATAATAACAACCAGAAATGTACCTACCCAGAACAAAGCAACATGAAACTATATTTGCAAGGCCACTTGCTGGTTAGTACTTCATATAATTGGAGACTTTCTCAAATAAAGCAATTGATTTATATATTGATGAATCAATCAAAGATGTATAGTAACAATAATCACAATGTGTTACTTCAAAATAAATGCTTTAAATAAGCTTCAAAATGAACAAGAATGATTTATCATCAATGTCACAATACCAACATTCATTAGAAGCAAGGACTATTATGCATTATCCAATCTTTCAATTGCTTTAAGAAACATTAATTGTTGCAAGGTATGACTATAACTCAAATGAATAATAGAAGCAATAGGGTTAGCAAGCCAATCTAATCTAGGGTTAGAGTTTGTTAGTAGTTTTTCAAAGATATTGGATGTTTGAAGTTTGTGATCAAATAACTCAAGAAATAAGTCTTAGATCAGTGCGTTCATAGGGTGAATAGAGTAAAAAACAACGACAATAATTGAAGGAACAATATGATAATAGTAGGGAAAAATACAAGAGGAATTTGATATATGAAGTGTTGGTAAGACAAGGCTTCAACAATCAAGCCCTAGGGGAAAATGGATTACTAAGGTGTAGGTAACCCTAGGCCTTAGCATGTTTTCCTCCTTCTTTATCTCAATAACAAAGTAAAATCAATTAGGATGAAGAACAAATGCTAGGGTGTTGCAATGGCAAGGCCCTATCAATGTCTTCAACAAGTAAAATGACTCCTTGGAATAATCTAGTAGGTAAATGGAAATTAAAACAAGGACACCAACAAGTGCTTATTTTCTAGGGTTTATTCCAACAAATTTCATTAACAAAATGAAATTAAAATACTATAACCATTCAAGTAAGGGAAGGATTGCATAAATTCACTTACATTCAATAAGTATTGATCAAGCCAAACCCTAGTTATAAACCATCCACCAAGAAAAATTCCAAAGATAACCAAAATAATCCTCCTTCAACAAGTGTGCACTAGTAATTTCAGCCAAAAACCCTAGAAGGGCCGCAAATTTCAGACCTCACACAAGTGTGAGTGAAAGATCCTCCAAAACAAAGAGAGTTTTGGCTCTCTATTTATACAATAGCAATGACCTTAATTTTATTTTTAGGTCACAAAAGGCCGACATGCACAAAAATAAATCAAAATACTATTTTACATTAATTGTCATAATTAAAACCCTAATCAAGAAAAAATGATGATGTCATTCCATTTTAGGGTAACGTTAGGCCCCTTTAGGGCAACGTTGGCCTCCTTGGGCCTCCGGAACCTGCCACACATGCCACTTGGCACATCACTGCCTCCCAAAACCTTTACAACATTAGATGACATCATAAGATGTCTTGGGTGACGTCATGGGCCTTCCAAGGCCAACGTCCTATTGGAAAGGGAACAACCCCCTTGGGTATAGGTCTGCTAAGATGCCTCTGGTGGAACGTCCTCCTATTCTCTAGTGAAAACCCTCTGATCTGTCTCTGCCTCCTACTGGGGTCTAAGCATCCATATGATGGGATTTCAGCCCCGTAGAAGTCTAAACTAATCATCTCCCCATGTGTACCTGTTCATTGGGTATGGTCCTGGACATCAACAGATACACCCTCCATGGGCTCATAAGTCACAGGGATCATAGAAATGTCAATCACATCTAATCATCAAGTTTATTAATCATCTGCATAAAACCCCTTTTACCCGGAGAAGTGTTCAAAGACATTATTCTAATCTACAAGACAAGTTTGGAGGAAGTGATAGGGCATCCTATTGGGCTAATGCTCATTGGATGTGGGGTGTTTCTGGGAGAGATCAAATCTAATCCATGTGAGTGGGTGAAGTGGATAAGGGATGTCTAGGCAAGGAGTGCAGTGATAATAGGGAAATGTATGGATTACCTGTGGGTTCCTCTATAGAGGGTGAGCTGCACTGTCATAGATGCAAATGTTTCCAAGCCCATTCATGCATTTTATCTTTATTTTTATTTATTTTTCTTCAAGAAGATAGTTAAGGGACACTTCCCTAGCATTATGACCAGTGGTGGCAATATTACCCATAAGAATTTCACAGAAATGAGAAGGTTGTCTCATGACGAGACCCCCTTTCTCTTGGCTATGCCACTAAGAGCCACTACCCTAGCTTGGTGACCAGTTGTTGGTAGTTTCATACCGCTACATTCCCATGGACATAATAGGCTGGCTCATGATGAAACCCCCTATACTCTAACTAGGTATTGTTTTATCGTTTTTTATGGGTCCCTCTGTTTCTTACTGAGAATATTTTTACTTCTTTCCTGGGGATCCCTGAGTGAAGCATATCAAGGTTTCATTCTTTGGATTCTATATTTTTCCAGCTGCTTTTACCCTCTGGGCCTTTAGCCCCTTCTTCCCATAAGGTAAGGTACACCGATTAAATATTTGGCCAACCCAATGCCTAGACCAGTATAATGGGATGGATGGGCGGGAGAAAGATGGAAAGTGGTAAGTATGGTGGGAGTGGACAATGGCTTCTCATGAATCCCCCCAGTGGAAACTCAAAACCTATGGGCACAAGATTACCAGGGAATCCTGTCATTCCCCCTAGATATGGTCAAGTGGATATACATAAGATCCAAGCACCCGTTAGAAACAAAAAGAATCAAATGCACATATTCAAAGGTTTTGAGGATCAGAGTGACACATACCATGATATCCAGACTCATTAACTCATGGAGAAAGATCCACTTCTGCTATAGGACTAGGCCAAGGTGATGGATGTTGCTACTATTGACAAAGTGGAGACGCTAAAGAAAGAAAAATATGGGCCCTCTAGGGCCATGATCAATTCGATCTGGCTCTCGGTACTCCATGTCTAGGACCTGCGGGCCTCAAGACATAATCTCCTTAGTTATCCCTAAACTGGGGATAAAAAACCCCTAGGTCCTCTTCGATATAGTTCACATTAGGTTGTGGAACACTTTATATGTAAGGTGAAATACTTCCCTCTCTAAGGACTATATTTTTTTTTCCATTCCAAGGAATGGATAAGTGTGTCCCATCGAGTGAGAGGTATCCACCTGTCAAAGCTTGTCAATCTCTTCCCAAGATGATTGAGTAATTGATTACTGGCATGTCAATTACCTGAATGCTAAGGGTTGTCCTTATTTCAGGGTGTGCACACAAAACTAAGGTCACATATTTAATCTCACCTATGGTTGTTTGGTTTAGACTGTTATAAGAGAGCATGCTCCTAGCGTTTTCATTTGTACAAGAAAATCCTATCTCTTCCATAATAATCTTCGACATCACACTTGGGCCCAAAACGCAATCGATGAGGAAAAAATGGGTGATATTATCCATAATCTTTACAGAAATATAAAAAGGGGGATTTTTTACAGGGTATCTAAAGTTATGTGCACCTACTTTATTTACAGAGGAATCCTCTTCATTCACCTCTTAAGATAGGGTGTCTACAACACGAGCCTTTCCTTCCATGAATTGTTTTAGATGCCTATGTTGTTCATGGACAATAACCATATCTAGGAGGGTGGCATCTTCTTTGATGTTGGCCAACTGATTCAGAATATTGTATTTGGAAGAGGGGAGAGGAGAAGTTGTTCCTTGACTGTCTGGAACCTTAGGAACCTGAACCGTAGCAGATGGTGATGATGAGCTTGGGATAGAATAATTGTGGGGAGGATCATATTTTCCTTTGGGAGAATAGGATTTGTTCCTAGGATTGATGATCATGACATATTTTGGCTCTTCAAAATCTAGGACATTGATGGTAGTTTCTGCTCTTTTACCAAAGATCTTATCTTTGACACTCTTCCTTACCTCACATGTGGCTTCCTCGTGGTGTTTTTCACAAAATTTACACCAACTTCGAGGCATGATATCTTTAGGCTGAAAATTATTTTCAGTTGGGTTTCTAAAGGGAGGTGTAGAAGAGGATGAAGCTCCAGGGGTTAGAGGGGAGAAATTTCCCTTTCGCTCATACACTATCATATGATTATTCATATCTTATAATAGATGTAAGAGGGAAGACATGTATGTCTGTTTAACCGATTATCCCTGGGGAAGACCTGTTCTTTTGAGTTGTTCTTCATACTCTAAAAAAATATGCAGAGCGGAACCGAGGTTATCAATGGATTTTTCCTCAAGCCTATGACGATAGGGGGAAGGTAATGCATTGTAGTAATGCATGAAAGCAACTTGGTTTTAAGGTCGAATGAGTTCAAGGATTTTATTGTATAACTTAGTGAAACACAAGTCGAAGGACTTGATGGTCTCACCATCCTTATAGGCAATGTTAGTGTACTCTCGTAACTTCTCAGCTGGGCTTTTAGATTTCCCATAGGTGGACCTAAACCAATAAACTAACTCCTCCCAAGTAGAAATAATCTTAGGAGGAAGGTCAAAGAAATCGATCACAACCTTTCCTTATAAGGAATTAACGAATAAGCGCATGCAAGTATCATTTTCGTTGGCTCCTATGTTGTGACAAGAATTAGAAAATTCCACTAGGTGTTCATTTGTAGTGACATTGTTATTTACCAAAAATCTAGGGAGATGCACCTTGAATTTAGGAAGTGGACGAGTAGAAGGTGCTAGGTTAAGAGGAGAGGACACATACCACAATGTGGTTGTGGCATCTTCTTCAAACTGAAAAAGCCCATACATTTTAATGACTTTGGTGGGATTTGTGGTAGATTAGACAGGGATATGGTGGCTATATAAGCTACCAATCACTGACGAAGCTGAATACTGAGAGGAGGAAGCACTTCTAGTGCCACCAGAGCCACCACTAGATGCCATCTTGTGGATGATAGGTGAGGGAGAGAAAGACGAAGTGGATGAATTAGACAAACGTATCCTTAGATAAATTTGTTGGGTTGATAACACAACGTTCCTTCTTCCTATTTCAACAATAGGATTAATTTCAGGTGATAAGCCTCTTCTTCTTCTAGAAACATGAGAGTCTAAGGACATGAAAGTAAGGACAAAAATAAAGGAACAGGAAGGTTACTGTTGTTTTCTAGGCTATCTACATCTAGCTTCTCAGTGTTCTTGGGCACTAATATCTCATTCACTCGCTGCCCATGAATGATTAAGCTCAACACGAGTATTGACAGTGTCTAAAATGGTGTTGAACAAATTCAAAGCAGTGTTGGTCTGATCTTCAAGACCGGGCTCAATATTGGGCTTCCTTGCAACAGGAACAATCATTAAGAAATAAAATAGTCAAATAAACAATATCCGAAAAAACAAATGTATTATATGCTAATCAACATAAAAATTAACCAGAGAGATATTGAATATCTCCTCAGTATGGTCGCCAAATAAATGTTGAGGAAAATATATGAAATGATCTTTCTCAAACATTTTCAGATACTGCTTGGCTAAAGCAATATAGACAGGAATATCACCCTATGTTTATAGCCATCAAAATTGATATCCTAATTCACGAGTATTGTTTACAAGTGCTTAGGCTGTTTTTTTTATAAATAAAAGCTTGCTGAAAAAATCATTATTTATGCCATTTTCTGAAGATATTAGATGTTGGAATAAATATAGATATAGAAGTAAAGACACCAAGTCAATAATCAAAACAGATGAGACATAAAGAAATCATTTATTACATTCCAATTCATCAAAGAATCGTTTTCTTTACAAAATTTCCTGAGGAAGTTTTGGACCAAAGTCAAACTTACACATCCCTGATGAAACATACAAAATGACTTTTGACAACAAATCAAAAACTGAACTTTAAAAGCTGGATCAGCTTGCCACAGATTGCTGCCCACTCGACTCTTCACAATAGCCTTTGTCAGTCACGAAATATAATTCACAAACATACAAGTCTACACAAACTATCAAAGATAGATCAACACCTATGAAAAACAAGTGTCTGAATGATGTAATTCAACCTTGAATCTCGATGTCTACAATAGGACTTTTCTATAATAAAAGATAATTATCTTATAATGAATTAAGGAATGAATGAAAACTAAATTATCTCAACAAAAACTCAAAGAGAAAACCTTAGTATGCTTCTCCTTCTATTCTCCACTTGTTCCTCCCTTTCCTTTTGTCTTTAAGAAAAATAGAATTGTTTCAAGTAGTTGAACTACTTTCTTAGTTAAGTTAACTAAAATTCAACCAAATTTTTAGTTAAAGGGGAAAAGTAATACATCATAATAAGGGTTTTTAAATAAATAATAACTAGTAGGTGGGACCCCTTATGAGTACCTTTAGCTTTTAGCAATCAGAACACAACTAGTTAATTAAACAAAACATCCCTCCTTGTGACTCCCATCATCATATTCATATTTGACAATTTATCTCAATGATATTTGAAATTATTTCCAAAATATATTACTCATATATCCAAAAATAGTGTGTTGTCCAAAAATTCAGAAGTCAACTGTTCTCATCAATAAATAAATAAATAAAAACTTAAAATCCATATTTTCCACTCAGGGAGGAAATCTTTCCCTTGTTGATGCTGTCACCTTGTGATCTCTTTGAATTTTCCTTAGGCTATGTGGAGCCTTTAGTCCTAATCTCATTGATCACATGAGAGCAATCATCCCTCAAATGCATGCGGGAGGACACCGATTTATCAGAGCCATTGGAGGGTGAGGAAGGGGAAGTAATGGATTTTCCTTTGTCAGGGGCATGGTGGGCCTCAATTTTCAACCTTTTGATCACATTGGAAGACTGAATTGGTGAGTGGTCAGGGGTAGCTTGGACAATTTGATTGAAAGGCAGGGGAGCAGGTAAAGACAAGTTATGCCAGCCATGATGTTGGGATATTGTCGGGTGGACAATCTCTTGCTATCCATCATTCTTGGGAACTTTAGCCTGTAGTGAGACATGAGGAGGCACAAGGATACCAAGGACATGTGGGGATTGGAAGGGAGGCCTTTTGGGCCTAGGTTGGACCACACCTTTCACAATCCATTTAAATAACCTATCTTGAAATAGTTGGCCCAAATCTTGTGAGTTTGCATCAAAGTGTATAGAGAATCTTGGCCTTCTAGGGCCCCTATTTCAATTACCTCTCCCTCGCTTACCTCTGCCATGGCTACCTCTGCTGAAAAATATCATTCTTGTATGCATAATTGATTAGAAAATAATTTCTTTAACAACCATACATGACAAATCTTTTAAAATATGAAATAAAATTTCGCTCAACAACATATCAAACTCATGCAATCCAATCCATACAAATTGTTTAATAGTTGTCAATGAGTAGGGGGTGAAGAAAGGTTCTGGGATATGTGAGGGATTGTATTGAACGAAAAATGTTAAAATGAGGGGGAAAAGATCATGATTACTGCTCATAGACAACAAACAGTCAGTTGTAACATAACCAAAGAATATATCATTGTAATCCATCCCCACGATCTTAAACTGTCATAATACAGAGTTCCTCTTAACTATAATTAAAATTTAGGAACATGGAGTGGATAATGAATATGGGAAGGCGAGGGGATTGTAATGTGTGAAAAATGAAATAATGGTAGGGAAAAGAGCGGATATTGTTGATAAAATCAATTAAGTAATCCATAAAACAATTATTTATTTAATGCAAACATCCAACTCTAACGAAATAATTATTGTGATTGATTAAACAATTATTGTGTATTAATACTTGTTCACTATCCACATTTAAATCTTTAACCCCTTTAATTAACACAATGTCATCATACTCAAAAACAATATTTTTCCAAACAACCTCTATAAGACTTTTGTTTCCTCTCACTTCTTCCATTTAATATTTAAAAAAAATTCCAATCAACACAAAGTCATTTGTTTCAACTCTGTTCAACATCAAAACCATCAACTACTATCCATAAATTATTTCCTCAAATCAAACATAGACACAAGTTCTTTTAAAAACGTGCCCGGTTCCATTCCTCTAACCAATTTAACAATTAAATTGCAATCAAACCATACTATTATAAAACCTGTGCCCATCTCTGATGGTGCAATCAAACGATACGATGCACGATATCCATAAATAATAGACAACAGACAACCAAGCTACAACTATCAATACTTTAAATTGCAATAATCCTGGTCGGGAAATTAAAACACACAGTAACAACAACCATCACTTTGATTTATAACACGCTGTATGAAACATACAGACAAACGCATAATGCAAAGAAGCATTTATGTGACTGTACATATATAATTACTCCCAATCAAACCATAAAACAATGTTGAGTTATCATTCTAACACACTGAGGCAACGACTGTATGCCCATTTCCATTTCCTTTTACAACTTATCTAATCAACCAATTAAACCATGTTGAGCTATTGAATCAACTGTCACAATAAAACAATGTAGCAACTATATACCAATAATCATTTCCAATTGCAACTGTGAAATCAATTCGATCAACAGAGATGATCCAATAATGAAACCAATATTAATAATACCCAACAAATATAACAATCAACCAAATAACCGACAGAGTGTGATTGTTGCGTTAATCGAAACCGAGCTCGGTACCAATGAATACAAGAAAATAGTCAAGGGTTCACTTGATCATTAAAACAGAGGGAGACTGAAGTTGACCATATCAACAACAGGAGAGAACCCTTCGAGACAATACGGTGGACACACAGGCATTATAACCCTTAACTAGTATCATAGGTTGACAGTCCGACCTCAGACAGGAGAGACTATGAACAAAGGAGTAGAGTTTCCTTACTGGCCAGTAAACAACACCGAGAACACGCAGGGCATAACCCTCGTGGTTTTCCCAAAAAATACAAAACAATGGTGATAGAATGCAGATCCCAGGTAACAGAAACCCACCCTAAGGCAAGCCTCTTGGCATAATAGCCACCATAACCACTGTGAAGATACCAATAACATAAAATGAGCCCACGACCAGGTGGATAACGATATGCAGTTACCCAAAGGTGGCTCAAACAATTACACAACAACCCCATAACAACAAATACAACCAGGTATGGTTACAAGGAATATGAGGAGATGACCAACAAGTCCATATGGAATGAAACCCTCCAACAAAAACCGATAAAGACAACAGAGAGCCTTCACGACTTCCACCACACAGAGAAGTTAATGAAATTGCGACTTCAACCATCAAATTTCCCATTTACAACGAATAACACACAAAAAACCATTTCATAGAAACACCAAGAGTTTACACAGTTGCCAGCCTCAAGGAAAGCACAAACCAATACATCAGCAAGCCAATATTTATTTCATAACTAGAGAGAGTTCATGGATGGTGAAAAAAACATATCTGTAACCAAATGGACTTAAAAATGCAAGCTTGGTCGAGCAGTTCCTTCCTCGCTTGAATATCAAAGCTTAACCATAGAGAAAATCACATGAACAATAACCAAGCTAGGGTGACGACCAGTGGGAGAGGTATGGAATGACGTGCAGTAAATTCACGTCGCTTCCATCCTCTACTCATTCAATTACGTAGTACACGCCAGCCATCCAACATTAACCCATGCCATTAATCCATGCATCGAAACTAACATCCATTGCTTTCCAAATGTGCCACCCGATATCATATTAACCATTTCCAAAACATACCATAATGTATATCAAGTGTGCCTTCATATAACTCAATAAATCCACTAACATTGCTAGTTAGGACTAACATCATTTCTTTAATTTCAAATGCATATAGTATAGCATAGCATAGCATAGTTTAGTCTCTTCTTCTTGGATTTTATTCCATATTTCTCTTGTTTCTTGTTATAACTAACATTTGTATTGTGTAGGTAAAACATGTGATGAATCATGGCTACCATAGCAATTCCATAACCATGAATATAATCCATTCATACATAAAATTTAGAGCTTAGAGTAACAAAACCCACACATAGCATGCATTATCCATCTGCCATTATGTCGCAAATAAAACCAATATTTCACCATCAATCATTTAGAACTCTGTAAGCATCATGAAATAGAAGCATAAAATGTGTAACAAGACTATCTCTGATCCTCCAATCTACAAGGGGGTACCACCTACTAGTATTATATATATCATTAGCTTATAAATAATAGTCTTTTAGCAATACTTTGCGGGTGAAATCCTCGTTGCAATTTTTATCGTTAACACCCCCTACGTTCTCCAGCTACAACCAAAAGGTGTCTACAACCACATGTCCTTTCCCCATCTAATCACCCTAACGTAGAAGTATAATGATGGAACCACTGCCACACTATCACCATGAGATATACCATTGTACAATTGTACCAACCTGTACCATTGACCTGCAACCAACCTGTACAACTGCCCTGCAATCAATCTGTACCCAAAATGAACATGTATCAACCAAATACAACAGATATGTGACTTTTAGTTCTACAACACGTGTATTTATGCGCCCTATCTGTTATGTATCCCACATATGTACGCGACCAAACTGTTATGCAACCTGCATATGTTTTTTGAAAACTAGGTTTTTCTTTCTTCTAAAAACTTCTGACCCTCTGCAACTTCTTTCACATAGATCTGCAACCTATCACTATATCCAGACTATAGCTTTACCCTGTGCATGCATCCTCATACATAACGTTTACCCAAAGAATATATATATATATATATATATATCTGGTCATGTGGCATATAGGTGTGTGTAATCATGAACAAGTATACTAACCCTCACATGATCTAGTCATCAAAATCCTTTTTGATATTCATCCTCTCAATACATCAACCACTTCACAAATACAAGATATCAACTATGTACCACAAAAACCCTTAGCCATATTCCAAGAAATACAATATGTTCCTGAAATCTAACAAGAATTATCAATTATAAATATACCAACATGATATTTCTGTAGATCTGACTTATACAGAAGATCCCATGTAGCCACTAGTCTCTCTAGGGAGAATCCTCAAATATCCATAACCATTTCTCATGCATACATCAAAATCCAACTATTCACAAAAAATAAGACATACCTTTTGAACCAATGGATAGATCTGATGTATTTGAGCACTGTAGACCTTCCTGGGAGCTTGATATTAGAATCTAGAACCTATGCATCTTCATCTTCTTAAGTTTCCATGGATTTACCGACATGTACGCACCCTAATACACTGCCATCTCGTGCATGTATGCACCCTAATACATAGTGAGCCCGCATATGTATGCACCCTAATACACTGTCAGCCCGCATACACCTCAAAAATTAGGGTTTTTGAGTATTCACTGTAATTATGAAACTTTCGTTGTCAACCCTTCATACTACCTCAGACTTTCACAACTTTAGATGTATCAATGAGTACTTGCAATAAGCCTTACACACCAAAAGATATTCAATATGTTCAAGTGTGATTAAATGAGAGAGGCTTGCCTCTTATTTATACTTTCATGTAGCATCCCACTTTCCTTATTTTAGGGAGTTCTCCATTAACTTTATTATTTAAATAATTTCTTTTGCAAACAATTTGACTTTTTGGGGCTTCTATATGACTCATGAGGGTTCTCCAACTTCACATGGCCATAACTCTCTAACCGTGAGGAGTTATGTGACGTTCCACATACCATTGGAAATGACATGATATGTACTATCCATATAGAATAATATTACCTATAAATATATCAAAACTCATCCCATTATCCATCAAACAAACTTGGGTCCTGTTATCCCCCAATTTAGGGATAACTAAGGATATTATGTCTCGAGGCCCACAGGTACTAGACATGGAGTACCGAGATCTATAACGACTTGAGAATGGCCCTGGAGGGACCATATTTTCATTCTTCAGTGCCTCCACTTTGTCAACAGTAGAAACATCCATCACCTCGGCCTGGTCTTGTAGCAGAATTGGATCTTTCTCCATGAGGTAGTGAGTCTGGGAATCATGGTATGTGTCACTCTGATCCTCAAAACCTTTGAATATGTGCATTCAATTATTTTTGTTTCTAACAGGTTCTTGGATCTTATACCTATCCACTTGATAATATCTAGGGGGAATGATAGGATGCCCTAGTAAGATGGTGCCCATAGGTTTTGAGTTTCCATTGGGGGGATTCATGAGAAACTATCGTCCGCTCCCACCATACTTACCACTTTCCATCTTTCTCCCACAAATCCATCCCATTACACTGGTCTGGGCATTGGGTTGGCCAAATATTTAAGGGTTGTACCTTACCTTGTGGGAAGAAGGGGCTAAAGGCCCAAAGGGTAAAAGTAGTTGGAAAAATATAGAAGCCAAAGAATGAAACCTTGAGATTCTTTGCCCAGGGATCCCCCCAAAAGTAGTAAAAATATTCTTAGCAAGAAATAGAGCAACCCATAAAAATAATAAAAGAAGACCTAGTTAGAGGATAAGGGGTGTCATCATGAGCCAACCTATTAGGTCTGTGGGCACGTAGCGGTATGAGACTACTAGCATCCTGTCACCATGCTAGGGTAGTGTCTCTTGGTGGCATAGAAAATAGAAAGGGGGTCTCATCACAGGAAAACCTTCTCATTTTCATGAAATGCTTGTGGGTAACATTTCCACCACTAGTCACCATGCCAGGACAGTGTCCCCTGGCTAGCTTCTTGAAGAAAAATAAATAAAATAAAGAAAAAAGGCATGAATGGGCTTGGAAACATTTTCTTCCATGATAGATGTAGCTCACCCTCTACAAAGGCACCCACATGTAAGCCATACATTTCCCTTCTATCACTGCACCCCTTTCCCAGACAATCTGTATCCACTTCATCCACTCACATGGCTTAGATTTGATCTCTCCCAGAAACACCCCACATTAAATGAGCATTAGCCCAATAGGACATCCTAGCATTTCCTCCAAACTTGGATAGTAGATTAGTATAATGTATTTTAGCACTTGTCCAGGCAAAAGGGGTTTTATGCACATGTTTAATAACTTGATGATTAGATGTGATTGACATTTCTATGATCCCTGTGACTTATGAGCCCATGGAGGGCGTATTTAGGATCATACTTGATGGACAGGTACCCTTATGGATAGGTACACATGGGGAGATGATTATTTCAGACCTCCATGGGGCTGAAATCCCACCAGATGGATGTTGAGACCCGAGCAGGGGGTAGAGACAGATCAGAGGGTTTTGCACTGAAGAAGAGGAGGAAGTTCCACCAGAGGTATCTTGGCAGACCCATACCCAGGGGGTTGTTCCCTTTCAACCAGGACATAGTCCTTGGAAGGCCCATGCCATCACCTAGGACACCCATGATGTCCTCCAACGCTTATGGAGGTTTTGGGAGGTATTTATGTACCAAGTGGCATGTGTGGCAGGTTCCTAAGACCCAAGAAGGCCTAATGTTTTGCTCCAGGAAGCCAACATTTCCCTAAAAGGGCCTAACGTCACCCTAAAGGGGCATGATGTCATCATTTATACTTTATTCAGGGTTTTATTTATGAAATTTAGTGTAAAAACAATATTTTGATGTAACTTTGGCCATGTTGGCCTTTTGTGACCTAAAATTAAAATTAAGGTCATTGCTATTGTATAAATTGAGGGTTAAAACTCTCATTTTCTCATCATCTTTCGCTCACACTTGTATGAGGTCTGAAATTTGTGGCCCTCATTAGGGGTTTTGGCTGAAATACTAATGTGCACTTGTTGAAGGAAGGCTTTTTATGGTGTAATTGGAATTTCTCTTGGTGGAAAGTCTACACCTAGGGTTTTTCATTGATGATACATGGTGAATGTGAGTAAATTTCTATAATTATTCTCTTACTTTAATGGTTATGTTGTTTTACATTGCATTTTTTAATGAAATTTCTGGACTAAACCCTAGAGATCAAGAACTTGTTATAGTCCTTGTTCCAATTGTTATTTACCTACTAGATTATGCCAAGGAGTTGTTTTCTCTTGAAGAATTGTTAGGGCCTTGCCATTGCAACACCCTAATACTTGTCACTTCATGTAGCCATTTTTTTCTTATCATTGAGCTAAAGAGGGAGGAAAACCTACTAAGGCCTAGGGTTACCTACACCTTAATAGCCATTTTCCCCTAGGGTTTGATGGTTGAAGCCTTGATTTACCAACACTTCACCCATCAAATTTATCTTGTCTTTGGTTATATTACTATCACATTGTTCCTTCAATTCTTGCAACCACTTATTGACTCCATTTTCCCTAAGAAGACACTGATCTAATATCTCTTTCCCCTGAGTGTTTTGATCACAACTCTCAAACATCCAAATATTTGAACAACTAACACCTTCTAACCTTAGTTTAGATTGACCTACTAACCTTTATTCCTGTTATTATTCACTTAATTCATAGTCATACTTTGAAACATTCAAAGAAATTGAAAAGATTGACCAATGCATAGCCTTATTTGCTTCTAATGAATGTTGTTATGATATTGATGATTAATCGTTCTTGCTCATTCTGAAGATTTTATAAAGAATTAATTGTGAAGTACTTCATTGTGAGTATTGTTTCCATACATCTTCATTTACTTCGCCAATATATTGGTCAATTTCTCTTGTTAAGAAAGTCTCTGATTATATGAAGTACTAACCAACAAGTGCTCTTGCAAATACAATTTTATGTTTCTTTGTTCTGGGTAGGTACACTTCTGGTGTTATTCTCTCTTTATTGGTTGTTTAACTGGACTTTTTGATCGGTGGTGACTTATGAGAGGGAAACTTTTACTTAGCCTTTATCCTTTGCCTTCTCAAAACCCCAGGTCACCGGGCACGTATCCCCTAGACCTACCACCCTAAATATAAAGATACATCCTATTGAGGTGGAAGTGATAAGATAGTCTCATGTTACGTCATTTTGTCTTCTTTTACCTTTCCCTTATATCAGAGTACAAATTGTGCGATAACATTTTGGCACCGTTTTCGGGGAACATCGAGTGAATTATCCTCAAAGATGACACTTTTTCGGTAAGTCTTTCCTCAAGAGTCTTTATCTTACAAGCTTACCTGGAGACTCCACAAAGGATGATTCCCTTATTTCTTTGATAATTTCAAGGAAATTATCTGGCGACTCCACAAATGAAAACTCGTAGTGGGTGTCAGTACTTACCTCTTTCTACTACTATGGTCTCTGTTACCCCTACAAATCATGTTATCTCTATAAGCTCTCCTAAATGGTCTCACAAATAACTCTTTGGTTCTTTTCACTTATCTAACACCCAAGGGGGATTGCATGACCTACCCAAGAAGGTTGACTCCTGGATACCGATTTTTTAAGGAGAAAATGGATCCTATGGTAACTCACATTGGACCAAGTTTTGTGAGGGGCTTCAATTTCACCAATATTAAAAAGAACACCCTGATGTCTTTATGAATCTCTTTTCAAGCTCACTCACCGAGAGTTCCAGAGTCTGGATTAATGGTCTCTCGAATGGAAGCATCAAAATTCCTGAATATCTTGAATGAAATTTCAAAGTAAGGTGTTGTAAACAAGAAAATGCACAAACCTTTTATTTTCAGTACATCCATATTTGCAGAGGATCTAACGAGACCATTAGGGATTTCAATGATAGATTCAATCTTCTCCTTAGGAAACTCTGACCCAACTTCAACTTAGAATATTCTATTCTCCAACGTTATTTGGACTCCTTGGAGAGAATTTTGCAATTCATCCTCAAGAATCGGTCACCCTCAACCTTAGATGAAGTGCAAAATTTTGCTTCTCAGATTAAGGACAACCTTAAGTTTGAGGACTCCCTCCCTCAGATTAACCTTTTGTACAACAACAACCCTTGGGGATCAAATAATGAAGCCATTACAGAAATTGAACCTAACCTTCCCAAGATCCTTGAAGTGAAACTCAGTGCTCTCCCAAAGTGGAGCACTCGTTCCACCAACACACAAGATGTTTCCTTATTCCCTCAAGAAAAATAACCCCCTGAGAAAGTAGAACCCATTCAAAACGTCTTCATTGCACACAAGGGTGAAGAGATTGAAGCTTCCCTGCCAAAAATTTACAAATATGACCTTCTTGAAGAAGTTTGTCCTTTTTTCCATGAGGTAGAAAGCATTGGACCAAAGTATGGGGAGGCTACACCTTTTTATTTCACTCTCGAAATCAATGAATCCCTCCTCCATAATTGCTTCTTTGACCCAAACACTACAACCAACATCATGACTGATAATGTCATGCATCAGCTGGGCCCGAGCCTATCACAATCAAATACATAGGGATATTTTGCAAAGGGTATTATCAAGAATTTAAATGTTTCCTTTGACTCTTTCCCTAGTTCTCCTTTTACTATATATGTGATGGTAATAAATGCTCCGAGAAATTGGGGTATCATATTCCACAAGGACCTTGTAGAACACCTATCTGGAAGTTTCCAAGATCAAGGATCCAAAGTGGTCATACCTCACCCTGAAGGAGGATTCTTCAGCCTGCACAGAGAACCCATTGTAGGATCCCTAATTGAAACCCCCAACAAACCAGATGATCAGCTCCTGTGTATTAACAATGGCATCGATAATTGGTTCGTCCAAGAAGCAATTATGGGGGTGATACTACTGAAACACTTGAGGGATTATGGACTTTAGAATTTGATGGATCTCATTCAATTTCTTGGTTATGGGTCGAGATTGTCTTAAAAACCCCTTCCCATGAAACCTTCTATTTCTCCTATAGACTTGAGTATCACTGTACAAACAACATTGCTAAATATGAAGCTTTGATCCTAGGTCTCAACTTGGAAATTGATAAGGGTATCACCTGCTTAAGGGTAATAGGGGACTCACACCTCATAGTATCACAAGTGTTACTAGACTTTTCTACCAAAAATGAAAAGATGAAAAGGTATCATGACCTTGCACGATCCATTTCAAAATATTTTGAGATGGTGACAATCAAAGTCGCTCCCCGAGAAGAAAACCATGTGGAATATTCCTTGGTTGTTTCTTCTTCTACCTTGCAACCTTGTGATGGTCCACTCCGAGACCTATGCAAAATGGAAGTCCTGTTTAGACCTTCTATCACTGATAATTTGGAACACTCGTAAGTCTTTGAAGATGATGACCAGATCATTAGGTTCATGGAAAATAGAAAATAATTCACCGATTCACAAACAAATTTCCCGGTTGATTCCATAGAATTGGATGTGGTGAACCTTCAAAATAAAACCTTGGCTAAGTGATTTGTCCCTTTAGAAAAAATCCCAACAAACAAATAGATGAAGCCCTAGAATTCAACATCAGTACGGAGATGGATCCAAGGATGGTAAAATAGGGAAAGGAACCAATGAGAAGGAAAGGATGGAAATTATAGACCTCATAAGAGAATTCAAAGATACCTTCACTTGGAATTATGATGAATTAAAGGCCTATATGGGTGATGTCATCCAACATGCTATACCTTTGATAGAAGGAGCCAAGACTTTCTAAGAAAAACTGAGACACATCAATTCAAAATTGGCAAGCCAAATACATAAGGAAATCCAAAAGACGGTTGATGTTGTTATCATAGCTCCCATCAGGTACTCATGATGGATGTCAAATTTGGTAGTTGTTTGGAAGAAAAATGGTGATATATGTTTGTGTGTAGATTTCCGAAACCTAAATCAATTATCCTTGAAGGAAAACTATCCCTTCCCAAATATGGAACATCTGTTACTGAGGGTTAGATGGGAAGAGATGATGCCCATGCTGGATGGATTCTCTGGATACAACCAAGTCTTTCTTAAAAGAGAATACCAACTTAAGATGACATTTACCACATCGTGGGGAACATTTATGTATTTGCGAATGTTGTTTGGTCTTATGAACTTCAATGCTACCTTCCAAAGAGCAATGTTTTTTGCATTCAGGGATCTCATTCAAAAAATCATAGAGATTTACCAAGATGATCTCATAGTTGTATCAAAGGAGAGGAAAGACCACATTTCACACCTCAGAATCGTTTTTTAATGATGTAGGAAGTATGGTATCTCCTTGAATCCTACGAAATATGTCTTCAGGATAGATGAAGGGAAACTTTTGGGTCACATAGCCTCATAAGGGAGAATCTCCATAGACCCTAAGAGGTTCCAATCAATAAAGGATGTCCTCCCTCCAACCAACAAGAAGTCCTTACAATCCTTTTTCGGAAAGATAAATTTCATTCAAATATTTGTCCCAAACTTTGCTGAAAAAATAAAAACCATGAGTGATTTACTAAAGAAGGATGTTGTCTTTAAATGGGATGATAAAGCCATCAAATATTTTGAAGACATAAAATACACTATCTCCCAAGCCTCGGTCTTGATCAACCCATAGTGTTCATGAGATTTCATAATATTCTCATTTTCCTCCCAGGATACCATTGCAGGTGTCTTACTACAAAAGGACGTTGACAATTATGAACACCATGTGGTCTTCATGAGTAAAGTCCTTATAGATTCTCAATTGAATTATTCCATTAATGAGAAGAAAGCATATGCCTTAGTGAAATCCCTAAAGCACTTTAGAAACTACATGGGTTACAACAAAATCAAATCTTAGGTCCCTTACCCAACAATAAAGGATGTTTTATCACAACAAGATTGTATGGGTACTCAGGGCAAGTGGGTCTCCAAAATCCAAGAGTATGACTTAGAGATAAAACCCACCAAGATTATAAAGGGACAAGGTCTAGCCCAGATGTTGACCGAGAGCAACCAAGAGTCCATACAAATGGGAGAAAGTGAACAGATAAATGGGGTGGTTAGTGAATTAGAACACAACGAGTGGTATTCTGATATCATCCACTACCTTAAGAATTTATCATGCCCCGATCACCTAGTGGACTACAAAATAAGGGCTTTGAGACTTAAAGTTATGAAATACTGTCTAACCGAAAATGGCCTTGGTTGTAAATATCTTGATGGAGTTATCCTTATATATGTCAACCAAGAAGAAGGTGAGAAGTTGTTGAAGGAATTACACTCAGGATTTTGTGGTGGACATTTTGCAGCTCGCACTACTTCCCACAAGATCCTGAGGGCTGAATATTATTGGCCAACACTATTTTCTGATACTCATCGATATGTCTGATCTTTCCAACCTTGCCATTACTTCTCTGGTAAACCAAATCTCCCATCACAACCTCTAAAACCCATAGTGGTAGAAGCTCCTTTTCAACAATGGGATTTGAATTTCATTGGAAAATTTAAGGATAATTCAAGCAATGGCTACCGGTGGATCCTGATAGCCACAAATTATTTTACTAGGTGGGTAGAGTCTATCCCCACAAAGAAGGTCACTGAGGAAGTATTCATGAACTTTTTGGAGGAACGGATCATAACTAGGTTTGGTGTCCCATCCAAGATTACCATAGACAATGCCAAGGCGTTTAGATCCCATGCAATAGCAGAATTTTGTTTCAAGTATGGTATTTTCCTATCTTATTCCTCCAACTACTATCCACAGGGAAACACATTAGCAGAATCTAGCAACAAGAACCTTATGAATATTATCAAGAAATTCGTTGGGGAAAACAAGAGGTCTTGGGATAGAAAAATTAAATATGCCTTGTGGGCAGATCGAATAACAACAAAGACCTCGATAGGAAGGACCCCTTTTGAGCTGGTGTATGGATTAGAAGCAAAGCTTCTTGTGAACCTCCAAATCCCCATCCTCTATTTTTCTCAATAGTATGCCACAGATGGAGAAGAAATCCAAGGGAAAATTAACAAGTTGATAGAGTTGGATGAGTCTAGAAGAAACACCCTAAGTCAAATGGGAAGAAACCATGACAAGATCAAAAACACCTTCGATCACAAGGAAAAAGAAAGGTATTTTATTGAAGGATATCTCTTGTTGTTATGAGATAAGAGAAGGGAGAATCCTGGTATGCACAAAAATTTGGATGGGTTATGGATAGGTCCTTACAAGATCATGAATCATGCAGGGACAAACTCCTTCAACCTAGGAACCATGGAGGGAGAAGCTCTAAAGTTACCGGTAAATGCTTAGGACATCAAGCGTTACTAACCTACATTAGCATGACAGGTAACTGCAGGTGAGTAGGCATTTGAATTCATTGTATATCCCATTTGCATTTCATGCTGGAATAGTTTGTTTTCACATTTGTATATATGCTTGTTTTCGTTTTTTATATATATGAGTTGTGGGTAATATCACCACCCCAAATGTTTGATAACAACTTTATGTTGAGATCAAGTAGGTTACAGGTGATGCCAAGAGATGTTGAGGTTCTCATATGCTCTACGGTGAGCACATGTCCTCGAGTTGGAGCCTGATGTTATCCCCCAGTTTAGGGATAACTAAGGAGATTATGTATCGCGGCCCATAGGTACTAGACATGGAGTACCGAGAGCCATATCGACTTGAGAATGGCCCTAAAGGGCCCATCTATTCACTCTTCAATGCCTCCACTTTGTCAGCAACAACAAAATCCATCACCTTGGCCTAGTCTTGTAGCAAAAGTGGATATTTCTCCATGAGGTAGTGCGTTCGGGTATCATCGTATGTGTCACTTTGATCCTCAAAAACTTTGAGTATGTGCATTCAATTCTTTTTGTTTCTAACAGGTGCTTGGATCTTATACCTATCCACTTAACCATATCTGGGGGGAATGATAGGATTCCCTAGTAAGATGGTGCCCATAGTTTTTGAGTTTCCACTGGGGGGATTCATGAGAAGCCATCGTTCGCTCCCACCATACTTACCACTTTCAATATTTCTCTAGCTCATCCATCCCATTACACTGGTCCGGGCATTGGTTTGGCCAAATATTTAAGGGTTGTACCTTACCTTGTGAGAAGAAGGGGATAAAGGACCAGAGGGTAAAAGTAGTTGGAAAAAGATAGAATCCAAAGAATGAAACCTTGAAATGATTCGCCCAGGGATCCCTGAGAAAGAAGTAAAAATATTCTCAGCAAGAAACATAGGGACCCATAAAAAGAATAAAAGAAGACCTAGTTAGAGGATAGGGGGTCTCATCAGGAGCTATCCTATTAGGTCCATGGGCACGTAGCTGTATGACACTACTAGAAGTTGGTCACCATGCCAGGGTAGTGGCTCTAGGTGGCATAGCTAAGAGAAAGGGGATCTCATCATGAGTCAGTCTTCTCATTTCCATGAAATGCTTGTGGGTAACATTGCCACCACTAGTCACCATGCTAGGGCAGTGTCCACTAGCTTGATTCTTGAAGAAAAAGAAATAAAATAAAGACAAAAGGCATGAATGGGCTTGGAAACATTTGCATCCATGACAGGTGCGACTCACCCTCTACAGAAGCACCCACAGACAAGACATACATTTCCATTCTATCACTGCACCCCTTGCCCAAACAATCCTTATCCACTTCATCCACTCACATGGATTAGATTTTATCTCTCCCGAAAACACCCCACATCTAGTGAGCATTAGACCAATAGGACGTCTTAGATTTTCCTCCAAACTTGGCTTGTATATTAGTATAATTTATTTGAGCACTTGTTCGGGTAAAAGGGGTTTTATGCACATGTTTAATAACTTGATGATTAGATGTGATTGACATTGCTATGATCCTCGTGAATTATGAGCCCATGGAGGGCGTATCTGTTTATGTTTCAAGATCATGCCCGATGGAAAGGTAACCTTATGGACAAGTATAGATGGGGAGATGATTAGTTCAGAACTCCATGGGGCTGAAAGCACACTAGATGGATGTTGAGACCCTAGCAGGGGGCAGAGATAGTTCAAAGGGTTTTGCACCAAAGAAGAGGAGGATGTTCCACCAGAGGCAGCTTGGCAGACCCGTACCCAGGGGGGTTGTGTCGTTTCCATCAGGACGTAGGCCTTTGAAGGCCTATGGCGTCACCTAGGGAACCCATGACATCATCTAGCACTTGTGAATATTTTGGGAGGAAGTTATGTGCCAAGTGGCACGTGTGGCAGGTTCCTGAGACCCAAGAAGGGCTAACGTTTTTCTCCAAGAATCCAACATTGACCTAAAAGGGCCTAACATCACCCTAAAGGGGCATGACGTCATCATTTATGCTTGATTTAGGGTTTTATTTATGACATTTAGTGTAAAAACAATATTTTGATGTAAATTTGGCCATGTCAGCCTTTTGTGACCTAAAAGTAAAATTAAGGTCATTGCTATTATATAAATTGAGGGTTAAAACTCTCATTTTCTCATCATCTTTTACTCACACTTGTGTGAGTTATGAAATTTGTGGACCTCATTAGGGTTTTTGGCTGAAATACTAGTGCGCACTTGTTGAAGAGAGGCTTTTTATGGTGTAATTGGCATTTTTCTTGGTGGAAAGTCTACAACTAGTGTTTTTCATTGATGATACATAGTGAATGTGAGTAAATTTCTGTAATTATTTTCTTACTTTAATGGTTATGGTGTTTTACTTTGCATTTTGTTCATGAAATTGTTGGATTAAACCCTACAGATAAGGCACTTGTTATATTCCTTGTTCCAATTACTATCTACCTACTAGATTATGCCAATGAGTTGTTTTCTCTTGAAGAATTTCTAGGGCCTTGTCATTGCAACAACCTAGTACTTGTCACTTCATCTAGCCATTTTTATCTTGTCATTGAGCTGAAGAGGGAGGAAAATGTTAAGCCCTAATATTGGCTCATTACCACTTAATTGGGGCATATTAGATTAGTAATGTTATTTTATTTATGTCGGCTATAGGCCATTAGTTGTAATTTAGATTAGTAATGTTATTTTATTTATGTCGGCTTTAGGCCAT
>ML777920.1:1284088-1331728 GCA_009831015.1 Picea engelmannii
CCTAGTCTCCTATATATACCAAGGAGACATTTTCATTTTGAATCATCTTGTTCTTGAACATTTAAGTGGGGTAAAAGGAGGTTTCCCCCTCGAAGAGGCTTATTATCTGATATTATCTCTTTTTCAAGGCGTTGAGTACTTTTATTGAGGTTTTTCTATGCTATATTGATTTTTGGTTCTTAACAGAAAACCTACTAAGGCCTAGGGTTACTTACACCTTAATAACCGTTTTCGCCTAGGGTCTGATGGTTGAAACTTTGGATTACCAACACTTCACACATATAATTTCTCTTGCCTTTTTGTAAATGTATAAATAAGTAGCTAAGCGATGTAATAAGGGTAGTGGTTGGCTATGTGCATAATATGTTAATATTGGATTAGTGCAAGAAATTTTAAATTGATTTGTGAAGATCAACGGTGTAGAGTAAGGCTCTGTGCTAGTAAGGAGTTGGCTCTGTACCTTGATTTGGTTTTGGGAAGGAGGATCTGACATGCAACGCACAGATCTTTTGTCCTCTACGGAGTCTGGATCTATGGCTAATAAAGAAGAATGTAAGAATATTGAAGACTAATAAAGAAGAAGAAGAAGTCAGTAGACGTAGCCCCACACTGGGGTGAACCACGTATATCCTGTGTCTTGATGTGCTTTGTGCGATGTTATTTATGTGTTTATCTACTTAGTGATGTTGTTATAATGAATGACAAATGGATTTGATGTGTTTCTTAGTGTTGAATGGCAATAAAGATAAGTGAATTCTATATCTGGGATAATGCTATATGCTAATTGATTGTAAGTGCTAGATCATGATTGCTACTGTGATGTTTTGTAATAAGGATTAATTTGTGATGTGAATGAGGCTCATGAATTAATCCATGTTGTTGTTTAAGTGTTCTTCTAATTGTTGTAATCATATATCTATGTCCCATCTTGGTTGTAGACACCTGAGTCCTACAACCCCCCCTGCCTCTACCTCGGGTGAGACTTCATCTGCTTCACAGGTGTTGCCGAAAGGGATGATAGTTAGTGTTTTTTTGGTGCATTGTTGAAGCGTTGAACCCTGGGTCTTCCCATGTGCCAACAAATAGTTCTTGTGTCAGGGTTGGCACAGGAGGAAACAAAGTCATTCGAGATGAAAGTGGGGATGCTCGCTAAGGCCATTCAGCAACTTCAAGCATGGATAATGGAGTTAGAGCTTCAAGAAGTGCCAAACACTCCACAAGAAGTGCATGATCAGAGGGACAAAGCTTCCAGGAGCGTAGTTGGAAGGATCAGGGCACTCACCTTAGAATGTAAGCAATTGAGTGATCATAGTGCGCAGACCTATGAATGGCTCACAGAAGTTCCGGAGCTAAGGAAACTGGAAGCACAACTACAATAGGCGCAACAACAGGCCTCCACCATCCAGGCACAGATGAAGTCACTCACTACAGTTGAGAAAATGAAGAGATCACAGGAGCAACGTGAAGTCTAGAAGCATATTACTTCCATATAAAGTAGAGTCATGGAAGTTACACAGAGACTACAACCGGTGTAGGATGAACCCTGCACTATTTTTGAAGAGATTGAAGGACAAGGCTCACAGCTAGACCAAGTGGTTGTGAGAGTGGAATAATGCCTGGAAGGGTCTGTTACAAAGAAATTGATTCAAAAGTTTTATAAGCAGGAGGCTCTGGCAAAGAAACAAGTTGAGGTAGCCCGAGCTAATATCGAGGCCTTTGAAGGAGCGTTTCCCAAATTTGAGTGACTTGGGATGAGTCACAGGTGAGTGTTGGGGTCTTGTTGGCCCTCGACCAAGTTTTGAGTAAACATTGGTTGTGTTTGACCAATTTTAGGACTTTGACAGGCTAGTCGAAGATGGATCACCTAGGTGGAGCTGAAATCAAGGGATCTCACTTATTTTGCGGGCTTGTGGATCGAGAAAAGGGTTTGCTAGGGTTTATGTAACGAGTTAGGGGATGTTTTCCCATGGGTTTACCCATGATTAAGACTTTTTGTAAATGTATAAATAAGTATCTAAGAAATGTAATAAGGGTAGTGGTTGGCTATGTGCATAATATATTAATATTGTCTTAGTGCAAAAGATTGTAAATTTCTTTGTGCAGATAGACGGTGTAGAGTAAGTCTCTATGCTAGTAAGGCGTTGGCTCTGTGCCTTGACTTGGATTTGGGAAGGAGGATATGGTGTGCAACGTGAAAATCTCCTGTCCTCTGTGGAGTCTAGCTCTGTGTCTTTGTGCACTGTGGAGATTGAAGACTAATAAATAAGAAGAAGAAGTTGGTGGATGTAGCCCAACACTGGGGTGGACCACGTATATCTTGTGTCTTGATGTGGTTTTTGCGATGTTATTTACGTTTTTATCTGCTTAGTGTTGTTGTTATAATGAATGATGAATGGATCTGATGTGTCGCTTAGTGTTGAATGGTATTAAAGATAAATGAATGCTAGATCTGAGCTAATTCTATGTGCTAAGTGATTGTAAGTGTTGGATCTTGATCGTTACTGTGTTGTTCTATAATAAGGGTTAATATGCGATGTGAATGAGGCTCATGAATTAATGCGTGTTTTTTTAAAGTTTTCTGCTAAGTGTTATAATCACAGATATGTGTCCCAGCTAGGTTGTAGACACCTGAGTCCTGCAACCCCCCTGCCTCTACCTCGGGTGAGACTTCATTTGCTTCACAGGTGTTTCCAAAAGGGTCGGTAGTTAGGGTTTTGTTGGTGCACTGTTGAAGCGTTAATCCTGGTTCTGCCCATGTGCCAACAAAGTTCTCTTGCAAATATTTTTTTATGTTGCTTTGTTCCGGGAAGGTACACTTCTAGTGTTAATACCTCTTTATTGGCTATTTAGCCGTACTTTCTGATCAGTGGTGACTTGTGAGAGGAAAATGTTTACTTATCCTTTATCCTTTGCCTTCTCAAAACCCCAGGTCACTAGGGATGTCTCCCCTGGGCCTACCTCCCTAAATAGAAAGAGACATCATATTGAAGTGGCAGTGATAGGATAGTCTCCAGTTACGTCAGTTTGTCTTCTTTTACCTTTCCCTTATATCAAAGTACAAATTGCGTGATAACAGGTCCATTACCTAAACCTTTGTGCTACCAAAATTCGTACTGGACTTTCTTGAAGTGTTGACATCAATGACAACCAACCCAATTAATCAACAATATGCCTCTTTGGCATTGATGGCAACACTCTGATGCAATACTGAAGTCATCTCACTCATGCTCCCCCTATGACCATCACTCCCCTTGGAACCATGCCTCTGTGCTCTTCATCTAATAAATTTGTCTCCCCCTTTGTCATCAATGGAAAATGTATCTTTCCATCTAGGACTGCTCCTCCTAACTTAATTGTCCTTGGGGATACTCTCCCTAGATTAACTCTTCCTGAAACTGATCACTCGACCCAAACTGTCCTCTTTATGGTGCTTCCTTGTGTATATCTAAGACATATAAGATAATTATTCAAAAGCATTCATTTTGGAGTATAAATTAATCTGAGTCTTTGGTGAAGATACTCAAAGACTTCTCGTGGAAGCGGTTTTGTAAATATGTCTGCCACTTGTTATTTTGTGCCTTTATATTCAACTATGATGTTCTTCTCTACAATCTATTCTCGTAGAAAGTGATACTTGATTGGAATGTTATTCATCTTGGATTGCATCACCGGGTTCTTTGAGATACTAATGGAGCTTGTATTATCATAATAGATTGGAATGCGCTCATCATACTCAACCTGTATATCTGTCAGAGTTTGTTTCATCCATAGAACCTGTGTACAACATGCTGCTGCTGCAATATACTCTGCCTCGGTTGTAGATAAGGATATTGATGATTGTTTCTTTCTTATCCATGATACTAAACACTCACCCAAGTAGAACGTTGCTCCACTGGTGCTTCGTCGGTCATCAATGCAATCTACCCAATCTGCATCTGTGTAGGAAATAAGTGATAGATAATTTCCTTTTGGATACCATAATCTAAACTCTTCTTTTCCTTTGAGATATATGAAAATCCTCCACTGCTAATACATGTGATTACTTTGGTGCTGCTTGAAATTTTTCCACCTGTCCAACTACCTGCATTACATCTGGTCTGGATGTTGTCACATATAGTAAGCTACTAATCATGGACTTGTATTGCCTCTAGTCTGTAGAATTTGAATCATCATCTTTGATCAACTTGCAACTGGTTTTCATAAGAGTGGTAACTGGTTTGCAATCTTCCATTCCGAACCTATTTAGCATTTCTCTGATATACTTAGTTTGAGAAATAAAAATTCCTTGGTTTCTTTGACGTATTTGAAGACCCAGAAAGAATGATAGTTCTCCAAGTAATGACATTTCAAATTCATTCTGCATATCCTTTGCAAATTTATGGCTTAACCTATCATCAATACTTCCAAAAATAATATCATCAACATAAACTTCAATTAATAAAATACTATCTTTAGTTACCTTGATGTAGAGGTTGTTGTCTGCATTTCCTTTTCTGAACCTAGTCTGCTATAGATATTTATCCAGTCTAGAGTACCATGCTCTAGGAGCCTTTTTAAGACCATACAAGGCCTTCTTCAATTTACACACATAATTTGCATTCTCTGACAACTAAAATCCTTCTTGTTGTTTAATGTAGACTTCTTCAAGTTCCCCGTTTAGAAAAGATGATTTCACGTTGATCTGATACACTTTAATATTCTTGGAGCATGCATAAGCTAGGAACAGTCAGATTGCATCCATTCCGACAACTAGAGAAATGTCTCTTCAAAGTCAATTCCTTCAACCTGTGTGTATCCTTTACATACCAATCTAGATTTGTTCCTTGTAACCTATCCATATTCATTCAATTTATTTCTGAATACCCACATTGTGCTAATCACATTCTTATTCTTTGGTCTTGGAACCAATTCCCAAGTGTCATTCTTCTCTATTTGATCCAATTCTTCATCCATGGCCTTATTCCAAAATTCATCTTTGTTGGCCTCTTCAAACTGTTTGGTTCAATTGTAGATGAGAGTGTTAGGTGCATTTGTTCTGGTGAACAGATTCTTCTTCTAGTCTCAAATTATGCATCTTTGTTTCTGATAATGTGATCTAAAGGATGATTCTTCTGTACTCGTTTGCTAGGTGTCTTTGGAGGAACTTACTGAACTTTCTCTTCTACTTATGTCTGATCCTCTTGATATTCCCCTTCTACTTCTTCTTCATCTTTTGCTTCTTCCTCGTAAAGTTGTTCCATTGATTCATTTTCTTCTTCCTTTGATTCTCGTCCACCTGTTTCATCAATTGTTACATTGATGCTTTCCAAAACTTTGTTCAACCTCATATTGTAACACTTGTATGATTTCCTTGTACTTGAGTAACCGACAAGTACTCCTTTGTCCACACAAGAGTCAAACTTTCTCATTATGGCATCTTCTCTTTTGATGTATCATTTGCTTCCAAATACTCTGAAGTGCTTCACATTTTCTAGTATTATTTTCCATATCTCGTAGGGAGTTTTGTCAGTGGTGTTTCTAAGCATTACTATGTTTTGAATGTGAATTGTTGTATGCACTAATGTCTCCAAAATATATATGTCAATTTGGAATCCGTTAACATTGTTCGAGCCATTTCCTGTACTGTCCTATTCTTTCTTTCAAGAACTCCATTATGTTGAGGTGTCCTAGCAATGAAGAATTTCCTTTTTATTCCATGCGTATTGCAGTAGTCCATAAATTCCATTGAAGTGAACTCTCCTCCATTATCAAATATCAAACATTTTATTTTTGAATCCATTTCATTTTCAACCATTTCCTTGTATACCTTGAAGTTTTCAAAAGCTTCTGACTTATTCCTGAGAAAGAAAACTGCAATCATTCTTGTATAATCATCAACTAATAACATAAATTATTTCTCACCTTTTAAACCCTTTGTTGTAGTTGGTCCAACTAAATTAGTATGCACAATTTATAGTGGTCTTGTCGTTGAATATTCTTTTGATTAAAACCCGGTATTTGTTTGCTTTCCTTGTTGACAATGCTTGCATAAAGTGTTGGTTGGTTTCGTAATCTAGGAATTTTCTAACTGCTTCCTTTTTGCTGAATTTTACAAGGTTATCAAAGTGCATGTGACCCATTCTTCTATGCCATAGCCAACTTTCATCTTCCTTTCCTAGACAACACTTTTCATTTCGAATTTCACTTAGTACATATATGTTGCTTGAAGTTCTTACAGTTGTTGCAATCAATTTTCCTGAACCTTCTTTTCTTATCTCACACTTTTGTGAATTGAAAGTAACTTTATGACCTTGGTCAGACATTTGAATCACACTTAGAAGATTATGTTTCATATCTTCTACTAGTAGAACATTTTTCCCTTGGTATTCGTGTTTCCAATTATGACTATACCTTTTCCAATGATTTTAGTTGAATCATCATTTTCGAAGGAGACTGGTCCATCTCTTTCCTTTCTTGATGTAAGAAACTTGTCTTTATCACTTGTCATGTGTTTTGAATAGCCACTGTCAACATACCAACCACGTTTATTCTCCTTAGCTTGTAGAGCGAGTGTGCATTCTTCATTTCTTATCCATGTTCTCTTATGAGGTTCCTGTATATGATTGTTGTTGTTCTGTTGTGGTTCTCTAGGAGGAACTTCCATTCTGCAATATTTGGCCATGTGTCCAAAGTTGTTACAATTGTAGCATTCCACTTCAGTGCTCAATGATTCAAACATGTTGTAACTTCTTCTCTGTGTTTCACTGGGCCTTCTTGGATAACCCTTTTGTGTATGACTTTCAAAGTTGTTTATGTTCCTTCTGTTAGCTCTGCAATTCATATCTTTATGTCCAAAATTATTACATGCATAACATAAACCCAAAAAGATAGTTTGATACCTGGGAGTTGAAGATCTTCTGAAAGGAGTTGCTCTTTTGAATCCTTCTTCTTCCCGAGACCTATTTGTCAGTCGTTGAATCTGAAATTTGAATCTTCTCGGTGGAGGAGTATCCTTGTAATCTTCTTTGTAGGTATTCATATCCCCTTTTTAATGTTTCTGCATAGCTTTTTGGATATGTTTTTCGTTCTGTTGTTTTGGAGCTTGATCGCTTTTCTGTTTGATTGTATCCAAGTTCATACTTATCATGATGAGGATTTTTACTGTTGATAATTTAATCCAAAACTTTTGAGTTGTTCTACATATTTTTCTTTTGAAGATCCTTTCTTAATGTGACAATCTTTTCTTCCAAATTTCCAATGATCTTGTCTCTTTCTTCTAGTTGTTCTTTGAGTGCTTCTTCAATTCTTTTATCTTCTTCAATTTGAACCTTCAAATTTGTGATCATTTTTTCTAGTTCCATAGTGTCTTCTTTCTTGTGTAGTTCCACTTGTAGCTTCTTGTTTTTCTTCTTTTCTGTTCTTATAACTTCTATGGCACAAGAAAATTCTTCATGGTAGTGAAATTATGCCTCTTCATATTTTTCTTTGGCCTCTTCATATTCTTCTTCAATGTCTTCTTTGTCAGCTTCTTCTACTTTCATGAATAGAACTCTATCCGTCTCACTGTCACTGACTTCATCTTCATTTGATGATGAGATGTCTTCTTTGGCGCATAAGCTTTTCTTGAAAAATTTCTTTGTGGTTCTTTTTCCTTTATATGTTTGTTTTCTATCTAAGTAATCTTCATCATTCCTCTTATTTTTCTTATGAGGACATTTGTTATAAAAATGACCAATACCATCACAATTAAAAAAAATCAAAGGAAACTTACCTCTATATATGTCGTTGGTTCCATTGTTCAATCTTTTGACTAAATTGGCCACTTCTTCATCATCTTTCTTTCCATTTTTCTTTGAACTTTTGGATGCTTTGAAAGATGCTTCTTTTATATCTGGATTTTCCTATTCAGTTCTCATTTCATATGCTGTGAATATTCCATGTAGTTATTCCATGATTATTGAGTCTAGATATTCTCTTTTTTCTCGTGTTGATATCTTAGGGTGAAATCTCATAGGAAGAGATCTTAGTACCTTTTGAACAATTATAGATAATTTGATTTCTTCTCACAATCCTATGATTGCATTTACTGTTTCATCGACTTGTAAGAAATAAGATGAAATATTCACATCTTCCTTCATATTTAGTTGTTCGAACTAACCTTTGTAAGTTTGAAGCTTTGCTTCTTTGACTTTTGAATCTCCTTCATAAATATTTTGAAGTTTGTCCCAAATCTCTTTAGCATATTTACAATGTATAACTTTGGTGAATATTGATTCACAAAGACCATTTAGAAGTGCATTTGTGTCTTTGGAATTATTTTGACCATGTTTCATTGCTCTTTCACTTGTCGACGAAACTATTGGTTCTTTGTATCCATCTACAACTGATTTTCAAATTTCAAATCCTTGTGCCTGTATATATGTTTTCATCCTTCTACTCCAAAAAACATACTTTTGTCCATCAAACTGTGGTATTCCATTTTTATACATGTTGTTTCTCTCCATGATCTACCTTTTAGTGGTTAAACCGATTTCTAAAGGAACTTGCTCTGAGACCAATTGTTGGATTACTGAGAGGGGGGGTGAATTAATAATAGAGAAATTTAATCCTTTTTAACGATATAGTGCATGTGTTATATCAATGTAGCATTATCATCCAATAATCGTAGGGTAAATAAGAATAAACAAATCAGCAATCATACACATACACAGTACACCAAGGTTTTTACATGGAAACCCAAAGTGAGAGAAAACCACATAATTCTTTTTCTTATGTGTTTTGAAGAATTACATTCATTGGAAGCACCAACTTCCTTTGTTTTCCAGCTGCAACTGGAAGGAGGCTCCAACCCCCTAGTTTCTCAGGCTATAACCTGAGGAAATCTCCAACTCCCCAATTCTCTGGATACAACGAGAAGGAGGCTACAACCCCCTATGTTCTTCATCTACAAGCGGAAGGTGGCTACAACCACCTATCCTTTCCTTGTCCAACCGCCTTGACGTAGAAGTAGAATTATGGAACCACTGTCACACTATCAATGTGAGATATACCACTGTACAACTATACCAATCTGTACCACTGACCCATTACCAACATGTACAACTTCTCGGTAACCAATCTGTACCTGACCTGAACATGTATTAACCAAATACAATAGATACACGACTTGTAGTTTTGCAGCACGCATATGTACATGCCCTATTTGTTATGCATCCCATGTATGTATGCGACGAAATTGTTATGAAGACTTCGTATGCCTTCTAAAAACTAGGCTTTTCTTTCTTCTAAAAACTTCTGACCCTCTGCAACTTCTTTCACATAGATCTACAACCTGTCACTGTATCTAGATTGTAACTATACCCTGTGCATGCATCCTCATACATAACCTTTACCCAAAGAATATATATCTCTCTCTAGTCATGTGTCATATAGGTGTGTGTAATCATGAACAAGTATAATAACCCTCACATGATCTAGTCATGTGCCATATAGGTGCGTGTAATCATGAACAAGTATAATAACCCTCAAATTAATTTTTTAGGATATTGTTTTGAGGACATTTGCTTGAAACCCCCCAGAAATTGTTGGATCCATAGATTTGAGTTATTATTTTTGTATAATCCAAGTGTCCCAAGTGTTTTTTAGCATGCTGAATCCATTTCGACATTTAAAAATAGATTTTAAATAACAAAAAATAGTTATTTCGTGCAAATTTATATAGCCTGCTAAAAAAGTCATTTCATAAAACAATTATACAACACCTTTTTTAAAATTGATAATTACTTTTATTTTAAAATTTTAATTTTGATTTTATAATAATTTATTTTGATTTAAAAAAATATAAGTTTAATTATATTTATTGTTATAAAAAATCTAACTTTTATATTGTAGAAAAGATATAAAATTATATATTTTTAATAATCATAATTTTTTTTAGTTTTTATAGTTTTATAAATATGGTGTATATGGAGGATGTAACATCCCCAACCACCCACATGCCAGGAAATTACACTCCAACACATTCTTTCATGCTTTGATGCCAATTTGTAACATCCCCAACCACCCACAGGCCGGGAACTGCCACTCCAGAATATTCTTTCATGCTCTGATACCAATTTATAACATCCCCAGCCACCAACATCCTGGGGCATGCCACTACTTAGACACTTTACTTAGCTCTGAAACCGTTTTGTAATTTCCCCGACCATCCATGCCGGGCCATGCTACGCCAGAAAACACTTACGTTCTCTCTGCGAAACAAACTGTAACATACCCAACATCTAACTGAGCTATGCTACATAAATTTTTCTAACTGCATGCAATTAAAACATATGCACACAAAACACCTGTGGAAGATTTACATGTAAAACATAAACAAACAAATAAATTTCGTAAATGCATGGATTCAGACTGAAATAATAGTGAACTCATACATGCAACATATACAGGAAATACCCTTAAAAATAAACACGTAAATAACAATGCAACATGTAAACTTATCACACAATTGGCACTTATCTTGGTAATAATGTCACCAACTGCATGCAGACCTTGCACGAACCTCCCAGCCTTAGACCACACTATTCATCACTCTCAACAGTGAGTCACCCCTGAGCTGGGACTAAACTCTACTTGGGTAAAGGGTTCCTAACTAGGCTAATGGCTCATGGAAAATAGGAAATACTTTGTCACGGTGCTCACTCAACTAACAACCTACAGTCTCTCATTCCCCACATGCCTGTCCCACCCAAGGAAGTGTGCCCCTTCTCTGCTCAACAGTCCCTCGGCTACCCCACTTCCCTTCCAGGGCTTCATCAATAGGCCAGAAAAGAAATCTTAGAGCCATATAACTGCAGTTTAGAACCTTCAGGAAATCAACTCCTAGCAATTCTCTCACCCAGAGAATTGCTCACGGGCCTGACAACCCACCTCTTCAATATCCCACGGGCCTGACAACCCACTTCTTCAATATCCCACGGGCCTGACAACCCTCTTCTTCAGTCCATCTTTACAAGATAACCAGTTACACCAACACAAAATGGCTATGGATACAGGTTCATATATAGTGAAATGAATGTCTGAGGATAATTGACTGCATGAGTGAAAATGGTCATGGAATCATGGCTGAATGATGGAAGGAATGATGGAAAAACTGATCCTCCAAATGATGGGGGAGATCTCAAAATGAGGTAAATCCCAACAATATGTATGCATGTCCCCAACTTGACACTTGTCATGTTGGGAGCTACTTTAGCCCACTTGTCCCCAACTTTAGAACTTAGGATAAAATAATTATCCGTACTTTATGATTTTAAGAAATATTAATATAATATTCCTTTTTTGGTTCAAGCTCCCTAGATTAGCCCCTTTCCTTAACTTAGCCCCTCCCTTTCCCTAACTAGTGGAGTTTAGTACATAAATTATTCTCGTGTACATATTTTTCAACTCCTGGGAATTTGGTACATAAATTATTCTCGTGTACATAAGAATTTCATCCTTATCTAGCTTGTATTCTTCAATTTTCTGCAACAAATTACCTTGCTATAGTTTTGCCACTAAATCCTTGTATTGTAAATCTGATTTGGAAATCTCTATAATTCTTTGTTTCAAATATGATTGATACATGCTAATGGTTGTACCATGCATTTCATGCACTCCTCTGTTGAGTGCATCAACCACTTTGTTCTCTTTCCCCTTTATATTCTTTATATCAAAGTCATATTCACTTAGAAATTCTAACCATCTTCTTTGCCTAGCATTTAAAGTTGGCTGATCAAACAAATATTCCAGACCATTGTGGTCTGTCCTCATCTCAAACCTTTTCCCAATGAGGTAGTGTTTCCATTTCCTCAAGGAATGTACTATGTCTGCCAACTCCAAATCATGAGTGGCATAGTTTCATTCATTCTCCTTCAACTTCCTTGATTCATAACATATAACAAACCCATTTTGACTGAGGACTCCACCAAGTCCCTCTTTACATGCATCTGTGCATACAATGAAGTCTTCATTTGGGTCTGCTATCCTTAATATTGGAGCACTTGTTAATAATTGTTTTAAGTGTTGGAAACTCTTCTCACAATCCAATGTCCACTGAAACTTCACACCCTTTCTTTGCAAGGAAGTGATTGGGTGTGCAATCTTTCAAAATCCTTAGATAAATCTTCTGTAGTATCCTGCAAGGCCGATGAATGATCTCATCTCTGTCACATTATTTGGAACTACCCATTCTCTAATGTCTTCTATCTTCTCAGGATCCACTGCTATCCCATCCTTTGAAATGATATGACCCAAATAGTGAATTTGCTTCTGATAAAATGAGCACTTGCTCAATTTGGCATACAACTGATGCTCCCTTAATACTTGAAAAACCATCCTTAAATGAGGTTCACTCTCTTCCTTTGATTTGGAATATATGAGAATGTCATCCAAAAAGACAATGACAAACTTGTCTAAATATTCTTGGAAAACACCATTCATTATTCACATGAAAACAACTGGTGCATTTGACAACCCAAATGGCACCTCTGTGAACTCATAATTACCATACCTTGTCCTGAAGGTGGTTATGTTGATATCTTATTCTTTAATCCTTACCTAATGGTATCCTGACCTGATATCTATCTTTGAAAATATCTTTGCATCCTTCAATTGATCAAAGAGATCATCAATCCTTGGCATAGGATACTTGTTCTTCAGAGCCACTTTATTCAACTGTCTGAAATCAATGTACAATATTAATGTTCCATCCTTCTTCTTCACAAACAAGATTGGGGCACCCCAAGGTGACACACTTGGGTGTATATACCCCTTCTTCAGAAGCTCTTCAAGTTTCATTTGCAACTCCTTCAGCTCTAGTGTACTCATTCTATAAGGAGTCTTTGACACTGGAGCTGCTACAGGCATTAGATTTATAGAGAAATAAATGTCCCTCCTTGGGGGTAGTCCTGGTACCTCCTTGAACACATCTTCAAAATCTTCCAGGACTGCATAATATTCAAAATTTGGCACCTTATCTTTAGGTGTCTCCTCCATATGAGCTGCAAATATTTGACACCTTTTCTTTAGAATTTCTTTAGCTGCAATGTTGAAATCTCTCTGATGGTTACTGCCCTGGGAATTCATTGAACTTTCCTTAGTTTACCTTCCTCATCCAAGCAAGTAAATGTTTTGTTATGACAATCTAGGAGAGAATGATGTTGTTCCAACCAATCCATCCCAATTAGATAGTCATAGGAACCTAAAGGAAATATGTTCAAAGTTTCTCGAGTGTTCATTCCATTCATGTCCATAAGACATGACTTAACCATCTCATTAACTTTTCTTTTGGTTCCTATAGCCAACTACACCAACCAAGATTTCCCATGCTTGCTTCTTGGAAAATGCAAACTTTCCACCATCTTAGGATCTATATAACTATGACTAGCTCCTAAATCAATTAAAATAGCAATGGTTTGGTTGTTGATCATACCTTCCACTTCAATCATATGTGACTAATACTCTGCTTGCTTGTTTTCCAGGGCTGCATAGATCCTGGGTACCTTTATGTCCATGTCCTCCATTGTTTCAGCGTGTTGTACACTATGAACAATCCTCCCTTTTTCACCTCTGTGAGTACAATCTCTGAACATGTGATCCCCTTTACAACCCCAACATTGAATAGGTGGTTGCCTTGGACTTTGACTCCATGTGTCAATCATTTTGGTTTCTTTAGGAGTTTGTTGTCCTTGAGGATTGTTTCTGAAGAATGGTGGCTTATATCCCTTCTTCCTCTGATTCACCTTGAATTTCGTTTTGTCTTCCTAAGCTTTTTGGAATGTTGGCCTTGATTTTTGTTGATCATATAGGAATTTAGCTCACCTAAAAATGCCATCATATCTTTTAAAACTTCTTGATTTTCTTTTCTCATCACGAGACTTGTGACTTCCCGATTTGCTCGAGCCACTCTTCTTATCCAATTTCTTTTCTATTATGTTCAAGCTCTATAATAACTTCATGTTGAAGTCATCCTACTTCTCCTTGGCTCTCATAATCCTTTCATTATCAGCCTTATGGATTTGGACATCCTTCTGAAAATTTTTAATGGTCTATGCCATATTCATGTTTTCATTCCTTTCTTCTCCATGTCCATTGGAGTTTGTTCCTTCAATGCTCAAATGTAAATCCATCCCTATGACTTCATCTTCCTAGCTGTAATTCCCTTGTGCTTATTCCATTACTCTAGACTCTAAGATGATCTTTATCTAGTTGTTGTTAACTCTGTAAAATGTGCAGCCAACAAAACCTTGTCAGGCTAACTATTTTAACAATTTCATGAAAATATGAACCATTCTGGTTCAATAATATATATCAGAATCCTTTCTTCTGATTTCCTGGAAATTTGAATGCCTTGATCAATTTTCTAGGTGGATAATTATATTCCACTGTCCAATAATTTTCCAACGCCTTCTCACATGCTCAATTCCAAGTCTTGAGAAGAGAGTTATGGCTCCATGGAGCTAGTTGGGTATTATAATTTACCCTTCACTGTTTTTGATGTTGTTCACCCTTCAAACAACTTCGTGCGCACAAGTTTCAATCTGTGCACCCATATTTACCATGTGCTGCAACATCACAAGATAAATCGTGCTTTGTGCACTCTAAAACCACTGTGTATCGCTTCTTTTTCATGCCAATAACTTGCACGCACTTTTGTGTTGCACGCCAACATCTACCACGCACAGTTTTAGTTCTTGCACTAATACCCGTTGCACGCAGTTCTTTGTATCGTGCATCGATATTCCACATGAATTTTGCTTCATGCATTGCACCATGCCAAAGTTTTATATGCCCCCACTGCGCACAATAATATGCACGCACCATTGATTACACTGTCGCGAGACAACTTATACTCATACTATGCGCACACCAATGAAACTCCTCTGTGATTTGCAATACTCCGCACACCACATGCACCATTACTTCATGTGTGCACACCGCGCAATGATAAATTTAGCATGTGCATCCACACACAATACTTTTCCACGTGGTACTAAATTTTTATCGCCTGCACCTGCATGTTATCATTTTTCCGCGCAGCACCAAAATTTAACGCGCGCATCAGCACACCAATACCTTGCCACACAGTGTCGAATTTTACCTATCCCGAGCCTTTCACTGTGCCACATGAAGTTTGGTGTGCCCAACTGCTCACATTCACTATAGACATTCGACAACTATGAAATTCGTTCAATTTCACCCCGATAACACCAACTCACCCTCTGTAACAATAGTTCGCTGTGGGTTGACATTTCCAGAACGTTTTTTTTTTTTTCCAAACTCAATTCACGAATTGGGAATTTTAATTATAAAACTCGCTCCAACTGTCATGGATTCACTGTAACTTCAAATTCGACCAATTCCAGGTCCGAATTTTCTAGAACAGATATTAAATTAGTAATATCTCATTACTTGGCTGGATTTCTCCATTTTCTCATGAATTCAACCATAGAAATTGGGGATTTTCCCCATTTCCACCCAGTTGTTGTTACTTTTTACCATGGACGTTCTACAAACTGAAATTTGGCCACTTCGAAATAAATCCTCTGTGACATTTTTCTTCAACTCAACTTTCTCGGCCCATCTATGCTCAGTGTTGAAAACTGAAGCTCTGATACTAATTTTTAACATCCCAACCACCCAAAGGCCGGGAAATGCCACTCCAGAACATTATTTCATGCTCTGATACCAATGTTTAACATCCCCAGCCACCCACAGGCTAGGAAATGCCACTCTAGAACATTCTTTCATGCTTTGATACCAATTTGTAACATCCCCGACCACCAACAAGCCGGGGCATGCCACTACTCAAATGCTTTACTTAGCTCTGAAATCATTTTGTAACATCCCCGACCATCCATGCTGGGTCATGCTATGCCAGAAAACACTTATGTTCTCTCTGCGGAACAAACTGTAACATACCCAACATCTAACTGAGCTATGCTACATAAATTTTTCTAACTGCATGCAATTAAAACATATGCACACAAAACACCTGTGGAAGCTTTACATGTAAAATGTTAACAGAAAAATACATTTCGTAAATGCATGGATTCAGACTGAAATAATAGTGAACACATACATGCACCATATATAGGAAATACCCATAAAAATAAACATGTAAATAACAATGAAACATGTAAACTATCACATAATTGGCACTTATCTTGGTAAGAATGTCACCAACTTCATGTGAACCTCCCAACCTTAGAACACAATGTTCATCACTCTCAAAAGTGAGTCACCCCCAAGCTGGGACTAAACTCCACTCGGGTAAAGGGTTCCTAACCAGGCTAATGTCTCATGGAAAAGAGGAAACACTATGTCACGTTGCTCACTCAACTAACAGCCTACAGTCTCTCATTCCCCACATGCCTATCCCACCCAAGGAAGTGTGCCCCTTCTCTGTTCAACAGTCCCTCGGCTACCCCACTTCCCTTCCATGGCTTCAAAAACAGGCCGGACAAGAAGTCTCAGAGCCCTGTAGCTACAGTTTAGCACCTTCAGGAAATCAACTCCCACAATTCTCTCACCCAGAGAATTTCTCACGGGCCTGACAACCCGCCTATTCAATATCCCACGGTCCTGACAACCCACTTCTTCAATATCCCATGCGCCTGATAACCTGCTTCTTCAGTCCATCTTCCCAATCTAACCAGTTACACCAACATAGAATGTCTATGGATACAGGTTCAAATATAGTGAAATGAATGTCTGAGGATAACTGACTGCGTGAGTGAAAATGGTCATGGAATCATGGCTGAATGATGGAAGGAATGATGGAAAAACTGATCCTCCGAATGATGGGGGATATCTCAAAATGAGGTAAGTCCCAACAATATGTATGCATGTCCCCAACTTGACACTTGTCATGTTGGGGGCTACTTTGGCCCACTTGTCCCCAACTTTAGAACTTAGGATAAAATAATTATCCATACTTTATGATTTTAAGAAATATTAATATAATATTCCTTTTTTGGCTCAAGCTCCCTAGCTTAGCCCCTTTCCTTAACTTAGCCCCTCCATTTCCCTAACTAGTGGAGTTTATTCCCCCATCTCTTTTATCATGGTCGATCTATGTGCAACAATGTATTTTATATTAAATATGAGACATGTACTAAAATAGGTGCACTGGCCTTTAACATCTAGGCTCTCCGACCTAATCAAAACATAAGCATCCTAGCTTATAATAACTAGCTCACCATCCTATAAAACATATCATATGCACAAAGGCTCCCTGGCCTCAACATCACACACACTTAATATGCTGCATGTGGTATCCTGGAATGTGCACACTTCCTCATTTTACTACGCAGTTCATGCGCACACTATGCCATGAAATGTGCATACAAAAATGATATCAAAACAACTCACCAGCTTAAGTACATTTGTATTTACATTTACAATTGGGTTTGGCCTTAGGGATATTATAGAGGAAGTTGATAACCTTAACCCATTCACATTATGGAAGTACAAAACATTTTAACATTATAGTCTACTTGTTTCAAGAGGGGCCATGGAGCACACTCAAGAATACCATTTAGAATTTCACAAAACATGCATGCATTTTGTAGAAGTCAAAACACACATGTTTTGGAGAGATCAAAATTATCGTTTTTTTTTAAAGAATGTTTATTGTGAATTTTTTACTTCATTGTTCAAGTGAATTATACGGACACAATACCTAACCCCCAAGGTTCAACCTCATGACTTTGGGGAATAAACCCACTTGTAGTACTTAGGATACACCATACACATTATTGGTGAGATATGGTTATTGTTATGAGGTTTTGTGCACCAAGGTTGGGTCTTAGGGCCTTAACCATGGTTGGGGGAGGAAACTCGAGTTTTAGACCCTAAAGGAATATTCTTAGGTCAAGGTCCAAGAACATTGCCTCAAACCACTTTATATGACCTCCTTATGGGATCTTTATCCTATACATAGGGACATAAGAACCATTAGTAGTTTTTGAACACAAGGTATAAGTCTTGTAACCCTCACATGGTCAAGGAAGAAAAATATCAGGCCCTGGTCTCAAAAGGTAGCTTCTAGTGCTCAAGGGGCATAAGCAAGGCCTCAAACCACTATACACGACCTCTATAAAGGATTTGTTACCTTCGAGTGGGAGTATGTGTGCCACTAAAAGGTTTTGAGCACTAAATTGTTGAGCTACACGATTACAACAATACGATGTTAAATCCACAAATCACCTTAAATTGTTGATCCAGATGGATATCGATGGCCACCCACCTATTCCAACTGCCTCACATGCTGTTTTCATCATTGGCAGTTATTTCCTATATTTCCAAGTGCTAAACTTTCGGGGTCATTTTGAGGCCCTAAACAATGTTTTGGAGCTCGCCATAATCAAACTGTAGACAGAGTCAGAGATTGATGACGTAATGTGTAGTCCTCAGATAGACCTTTCCAACTGGCTATCGTGCACCTAAAAAAAAGATCGTATGCAAAAGTTACGACCTCGGGAAGTTGTTGTACCAACTTACCCCATCGGGGGCCAGATGACTTTTGGTGCTTCCTCTCCACATTGGGGCCACAAACCTTTTGGCTTTTCATCTTCCAGGGGATAGGTTTTTGGATGTTTAGGGTTTCTCCATTTATGTTAAAAATGCCTTTCGAGCCTCATTTTAATCATCTTCTTCTGGTGAATGAGTGTAGTCGTCACATATCGTCTCACAGATAAGATGCCACCATTCTAATGAGTCTTTCACTATGTAATTTTACAGTTATGTACATTTCACTCATTAATAGAAATTATGTATTATTGTATATATGTGCCTCTTGTTATATATATCTAATATGTCTATGTTACATTATCGTATCTCTTGCAATATCTTGGTATATTTATTTTTATATCTCCACTCTCATTTTGTGCTCAAAAAAATCCAGATCAGTTTTATCAGAGCAAGATTCTCTTGGTTGTTTTTCAGTGCATGTCCCCGACGAGGTCCGAGTATAGAAAGTTGGGTCTCGAGATTGTCTCCCTTGAGGAAAATTTCTCTCACATGCCCAAGAAACCCTCCATAGAGGAAGAAAATAAAAGCGACGGATTAGAAGATTCTATTAATCTGTTACTAGAGCAAGCACTCATGCTACAGAGGGACGAAATTATGGAGAATTTTTCCTAAATACTTTGATGTCTGTCGATAACAATAGATGCGTCTTCATCAAGCAAACACTTTGGAGGCATCATTCCTTTCAAGGTACAAGTTAATTTTGATATTCCCATATTTGAAGGTCAGATAGATGCAGATGCTTTAGAAAAATGGTTATTTATGATAGAAGGTTATTTCATTGTGCACAATTTTTTGGACGAGTCACCTTCGCATTCCTTAAGGATCTCCCCCATTTCAAACATTGGTGGGAATATTACTGTGAGAAAATTTCCACAGAGGATTATGGAATGTTCGAGGCCAAACCCACTTGGGGATCTTTCATATATGTCATCAAGGAAAAATATTACCCTGTTGGCAACTATGAAGACCAATACATGAGATGGACCATGCTACGTCAAGAGAGGGGCCAAGTAGTGCTAGATTTCACCAATACCTTCCATACCTTGCGCACCAGGCTGGGTATCAAATATTTTGAGTGACACTTGGTTCTGAAATACCATGGGGTTCTACACAGGTACATCCAAACTAAAATGGAGTTTTTGAACATCTCATCGCTGGGAGTTGCTTATCGATATGTTGTCAAAATCGAGAATAAATTTAAGCACCAGAACAAATGGGATTTTGGGTTTGAAAATACATGAAAACCAAAGTATGATAAAAATGAACCTAACAAACATCCTCCCGAAAACCAGTCCAAGACACAGGAAAAGAAAGGTAAGGGAAAGACAAAGAATGACACTGGAAAGTGATGATATTTCCACAAAATCCCCTGGCACAACACCGACGAATGTCGCTCAAAATAGTTATTGGTGGTCAATATCAAATACAAAGAGCCGAAACCAGATTCAAAATATGATTCAAAAAATAATGGAAGGAGATAGATCATCAATGGATACCCCACTACCATTGTCGCAACCACAACAATCCAACCAGAAACACCAATAGATCCTGAAGAGGGGGAGCACCTCTTCCATTCATAGGTGTGGGTGAACAGGACCCTGTTGCATTTCATTGTTGATAGAGGAAGCCAAAATAACCTCATCTTAGCAGAGGTATTCAAATAGTTGGGATTTCCAACAACAACACACCCACAACCATACAACATCAGGTGGCTTCTCCAGGGATGAGATCTTTGTTTCATCCAATAGTGCAACCTGTCCTACGACATCAATCCATTCAAGGATGAGGTATTGAGTGATGTTTTCCCTCTGTATGTTTTTCATGTTCTTTTGGGCCAACGATATATGTGGAAGCACCATGTTATTTATGAGTCTCAACCACATAGTGTCATTATTACTCTGGGGGATCATCTCTATAGGATACCATAGGTAGTTCCGACTACTGTTTCGACACAACAATGAAACAAATTTGTCTCTCATACGATGAAGTTTATCTTCTTCACAATTTGAAAAGGAAGTGAACAAAAGGACACTATGACCACTACAACCTCGGTTCCATCTCCCTCTATCGAGTAGAAGCAGGTCAGAAAAATTGAATCAAAGCACAAATATTCCTTCTGTACATAGTCATCTCATGTAGTCATACTATTTAAAAAGGTCCAACCCCTCCAACATCAGGTTCACAACATCCTTCCACAAGCCAAGAAACGCAATGTTTCCAACAAGGAAAGCAACTCACCTAGGTTTAGATTCAGTAAACGCTTTCCCATATCCCTCAGGAACTCAACACAATGGAGGCCATTGCTCCCTAAGGGAGGAATATTGGTCCAGATGGATATTGGTGGCCACCCACCTATTCCAATTGGCTCACATGTATTTTTTTATCATTGGCAGTTGTTTCCTAGATTTTTGAATCCTAAACTTTCATGGTTGTTTTGTTGCAACCCACCACAATCAAACTATAGATGGAGTCAAAGTTTAAAGGCATAATGTGTATTCCTCAGATAGACCTTTCCAACGGGATATTGTGCGCCTAAATCGGAAATCGTATGCAAAAGCTACGACCCCGAGAAGTTGTTGTACCAGATTACCCCATCGAAGCCCACATGACTTTTGGCCCTTCATCTCCACATTGGGGACACAAACCTTTTGGAATTTCATATTCTGAGGGATAGGTTTTTGGATTTTTAGGGTTTCTCCATTTATGTTAAAAAGGACTTTCGAGCCTCATTGTACTCATCTTTTTCTGGCGAATGAGCGTAGCTGTCACATTTATTCTCAGAGATAAGCTACCACCATTCTAGCGAGTCTTTCACTCTGTAATTTTACAGTTCTGTACATTTCACTCATTAATGGAAATTGTGTATTATTGTATATATGTGCCTTTTGTTATATATATCTAATATATCTATGTGACATTATTGGATCTCTTGCAATATCTCGATATATTTCTTTATTATATCTCTGCTCTCATTTCATGCTCAAAATAATCCAGATCAATTGTCAACCAAAAATCATGAAAACTTATGAGGTGTTGTGCAATCTATATGCCAAACTATAGTAGTCTAATCTATCAAAATTCTGAATGATGTTGTAGCAAGGCAAATTATCAACCATGGGAAATTCATCCTCACTTCACTCCACACAACCTTAGGTAATGGTGAGGTAATGATGGTTAATCTTCATCTCCTCTTGCAATTTCTAGAAGCCACATAGGAGTAGTACAAATTTCTAGTGAAATGAGGAGTGTCACACACCCAACCCCCTAACCAGACATTTAAGGGATGGGGGTATAAATTTTCTGTTTTCCTACAACTCCCTGGATACCTCAGATAAGGACACCATCGCTGTGTGCTCACCAAGATATTTCCAACGATTATACCCTGATCCAAAATTGATTTTTGGGTTGAAATTTATGGCTTTCAAAAGTTTTTGGGGTGTAATTGGCCAATGGCCACCCCTTTCTCCACGTGGCATCACTTCTCTCATGTCGTCCGACATGGAACTAGCATGACCCATGTTGTCATTTTATGACAACGACGTGGCCGCGTGACAAAGGTTACATGGAATATCACCCCGAGTCCTTCACGAATATCGAGACTTCATCCCTTTGTCATTATTGTACATTTCTAAAACATCCCCGGAGACACAAAGTCCCAAAGTCTCTTTCCACATCGTGATCTATGGTGGAGTTATGTCCACCCTTAAATATTTGACGATTGAGATTTGGCTACACCTAACACATGGTTTAGAATTGACAGGGGGTCCCACACCTAACTCATAACCAATCCCATGATGCCACGTGGAACTATCCAGGAATGCCACATCATCATGGAGTATGCGGACCCATCCAATTGGATCTAGACACTACAACAAGGAAACTTTGGCACTTTGATGTCTACCCCACCCTCCTATGTTCTCGAATCTCTCGGAGCCCTGGAGTCATGAAGTCATAGACTTCCTTGCCATGTATTTCGGCCTTCGGCCTTTGGGATGGTTTCACTACTCAAACCTTATATCTCCCGAAGTAATTCTTTGTTGAAGTGATTATGCTGCCTCCCCCACCTAATTGATTGAATGGTTGAGAAAGGTTCCCAACGGATCCTTGATCTATGGTTAACAATGCTCCCAAATTCCTCCCCTCGATCTGACGGTTTGTGGGATTTTTCCACTTCAGGATTTCATGAGTTCACGATCCTTACCATACTTAACCCTTTGATTCCTTGAAGGATTACCTTCTGTAGGGGTCATAAGGGGGATACAAATTCTTCTACCATTTAAACAAGATAAAATATTATTCCATCATCTAGCTCAAGATAAAACATATTACAACAAAATAGTCAAGACAATATAAAACTCGGAGTCACACTTATCTGAATTTTGAAATTATTTGGCAAATTCTAAAAGGGGTGCTCTTTTCCACCCAACCATAGGCACAATTTCTCTTGGAGTATTCCTCCACTCGCGACCCCTTAGCTAGATCATGATGCCATGAGAGACATGTTCTTTTTTTCTTCTCAGCAACAACAAGGGACAAATATTACTTTCCTTTTCCCACATGAACCTGGAAGTTCCATTTTCTATCCACCAAGAAAGGGAGAATGTTGTGGTTTCTCACTCAATCACTGCAACTTTTTTTATCAGCTTGATTGGAAAACATTGTCTTGTCACTCCTGTATCCAGAAAACTCATTTTCTCAGTTCTCCCTAGAACCAAAGAGATTCACATACTCTTCCTCTTTTTGGATGGTACTCAAACCCATTCATGTGTGTCTTCTACCCTCTACCCATGATTTTGCCTTCCTTTTATATCCTTTCCCCTCAATATTTCGTGGGTTGGATGGGTATTATGTCCATATCCTCATTTACTCTTGAGGAATACTTCCCAACTATCGACTTGACTGGTAATTAAATTTTTTGGGCTAGAAGATTTTTTTGGGTCTGAGCAATTTAAATCCAACAACATATTGGTCTGGAAGGGGTCATCTCAACCATCACTAGTGTTAGCACTCTGTAAATTTGTTCGGCTAACAAAAAAAATGACATAGGTAACCAAAAAACCACTTTAGAGCTGGGTACTAGCCTGGTCAGCTCAAAGAGGGATCTCTTCTATCACTTGGTATCTAATAGATGAGTTTTATTTAACAATTCAATGGCTAGGCTTAGTTACTTTGAAGGGTTTTTTATAGTTTTGCTAGCAATGAAGGGGAGGGACACTTAGGGCTATGGAGTCAAAATTATGAAATGAATGGAAGCACTGACTGGTTGGTAGAACTCTCCAGAGGATAAAGGCTAAATGAGGCGATACATCTGAGTTATAAATTGTAAATTTGTAGAGTGTAAGAAGAAAGGAAAAACATATAATTGTATTAGAGCATTAAATAAATGAATTCTGACTTAGTTACGAAGAACTTAACACAGTTTAAATTCCTTAAACCAAGAGCATCAAAAGATGAATTATGGGCCTTTAACTATCCAATTTAAATAGAATACAATGAAAATTAAATTCAAGCACATAGGAAATACATACGAAGAAATAAAATAAAACTCAGACCACCACCATTAGAATCTTTTCATGGAAAATTCAGGACATTTGCATGTGTATTCTATTTAGCTTCAGAAAATTATATTCAAGTTCCAAATAGCTAAAATCATGATCTTGCACTTCTTCCAACCCCTAATACATTTGGAACTTATAATATCTATACAAGTTGAGTTCCTTCGGTTTCAAACCGATTACAATGATTACAAAGAAACGTTTCGATTTTGAAACCGATTACAATGATTACAAAGAGAACGTTTCATTTTTGAAATCGATTTCAATGATCAACAAGAAAACGTTTATGTTCTGAATTCTATATCCTCTGGTGCTTCAGTCCCTTTCTTCGCCACTTGTTATGCTTTGGTATTCCACATAATCTGCCATCTTTAGTGACATTTGGACATCATCTACTAGGCGCTGGAAAACTACACTTTGTCTTGCCCAACCTAATTATTTCCTTCCATTGCAAGTTAAAAGGAATATCATAATATGTCATTTCCTTTATTAGAATTTACAGGTCAATGCAAGAAGCCTATGACATGACTAGAAATCCAAGCTTGACTGCTTTGAACTGATTCAGAATTTCAAAGTCTATGATCAAATGCTCAACTAATGTAGCTCCTTTCAAATTTTCCTCCAGGTTTTCGAACCTGGAATGATCCATTATGCACTGATTCAAACAAGCATTGTATTCTTCCTAATCATACAACTTTCCCTTTCCCTCCCAAAATGGTGGAATTCCTTTGGTAAACAATTCTTCGAACAGATCCTTGAACTCATGTACACTCTATTCCATCTGTTTTACCATGGTTTGGAATGATTTCAACAGGTTATGTTTAGAAATAACCCTCCTGGCCCAGATAATTAATGTAGTTATGTCTTTAACCGCAATAGTTTGAAGGTTTGCAGTAGGAACAACGTTGAGTATATTTATATAATTATGGGCCCATTCCGATGGTTTCTTTGCAAAAGTTTCATTCAAAACAGTGCATCTGCTTCTGGATGTGATGGATATATTGTCTTTATCAGTAATGAAATTCAAATATACTATGAACTTGGCATCTTCGAAAACTATAGAGTCCCAGATGAGATGCTTGGCCCCTTGCAATAAAACTTTTCCTCTTAACCTCATCTTCAATTTATCTATTCTTTCTTGTAAGACTTCATTCTCCTTTTGAAATTGAGCCATTCTTTCATCCTTTGCCTACAGTTCCTACTTCAATTTCTCTATGCTTCCTTTCATCCCTTTGATTTATCCTTCTTTCAAGATAACTTGTGACATAGCCTGGAGAAGTCCTTTAGTGTTTGACCCAACTCCTACAGTAGGAGCTGCAACTACAACCTTGTTTGGCAATTTTGTTTTCTCTTGTGACCATTTCACCTTTTCGTGTTCTAGCTGCAACACCCTATCCTTGTAGTCCAATGTCTCCTGGAGAAGTGTTTCATTTTCCTGTTCTAGAGAAACTGATTTTGTTGTTTGTAGATGCTCTGTAGCAGACATTTTCAATTTATTCTTAAAACTTTGAATTAATTTTTCTTTCTCATCCAATGACGATTTCAACCCTTGGGGGGCTTTAGATTCCAACCTCTTAACCTTAGTCTACCTCAACTGTTAAGATGCTTTTTCCTACCTCAACTGTCCTTCGAATTTCATTGCATAAGATGACATTTTTGAATTCTTCAAGCTTAAACTAGTAATCAAAATACAACATATCACTGGTATGCTTATGGAATTTGACCTTGTCTTAAGAACTTATGTTATCATATGTTATATTTATTTCAGAGAGTTTATCTTCATCTGTAACTTCAATGTTAAAAGATCTCTTTTCAACATCCCTTACTGTGAACAGAGAATATTTATATTGATTAATATTTTCCACTTCAGGGACTAAATCCCTCATCTCACCCAGAACTGTGTTTCCCTTCTCAGCATATTGTTTTGCCAAATCTTCTCTAGATTGAAACTGCCTCATATGTTTTATCAAAGATGTATTTCTTACTGCTAAAATTTCTTGAGCTACCTTCACTTTGTAATTTACTTTCCTTTTCAACCTCTACAGTGTTGGTACCACTTTCCACCATATCTAGATTTACTTGTTCAATGGGCTCTTCTTCTTCTAAATCCACAATCTGTGTTGACTGTGTAACTTTCATCTTCTTTGGGGTAGTTTTGATCACTGATGCCCATGGCCTCTGAACTACTTCTCTTTCTATAAACACTTATCTTAGGGACTTTGGTTATCATTTTCTGAGAATCTTGTTGTGTTTGACTTTGTTGCAGGGTTGCCTCCACTTGTTGTGTTTGAATTGGTTGTAAGATTACTTCCATATCAACATAGAATTCTAGGTTTTCCAGCTTATCGAAACCCTCAACCTATTCATGCTCATAAGGGGCATGTTTGTTCATCAATATTCTCTTAGATCTGATTTGGTGTGGATCATACCTTCTTCCCTGTAGCTGTACAAAACCAAACTCTTTGAGCTTTGCTTGAACTTGAGATAATCATGATCTAGATTTGACAATGAAGGGGCCAATGATAAAAGGGAACTTGAGGTTGGAGGCTTTGTGCAACTTCAGGAAATTATTTGTCTCAAATATAATTCTTTGCCCGATGAATTCAAGGGCAAAGATTTTAGGAGTCATAAAAATGGGTAATAGGTAAGGGGATTCATGACAACCATAAACACATATTATTTTTTAGTGCATGAATAGTACCCAATCCCCCACTATGTTCTCTGGATTTAGCTCCAGATAGATCCTTATGTCATGCAAAACTCTAAGTAGGGTGGTGTTGAAAATCAAACTATAAAATCTGGACATGACTTTGTTGATGAAGATAAGTAATGTAATCCTTTTACATTTAGTTGACACAAATGTTGCTTCAGGAAATTCTCTATTGTTGGTTTCTAGGAAAATTCTCAATAGATAGGTGTAGTATCTGAAATGTTTTAGAGAGCAGAAATTCACTAGTTGTTTATGGATATTATAAGCTAGGAAATGATCAAATATGATACAAACTGGCAGACCAAACTCTGACTTAAAAAAGGTTAAAAGGAAACCAATCATGACTTCAACCACATATTTGTCATTGTCTAGACCTAAAACTTAACTCAATAAGGAGAAAACCCATTGGATTTCAATGACCATTATATTCACATTCATCGGCAAAGACATACCCTATGAAAAATGTTCAGGTTTGATAATCGTTTGTAAAAATAGATCTTAGACCTCTGATGGACATTCTATGTATACCCTAATAAACCTCTCTTCACTGAAAGGTTCAGAAATTTTGGAAAAAAACTCTAGTATACCGAGGGACTCTCGAATTGACAAAATCTCTACCCTACACAAGACCTCAAACCCTTGTTTATTCACAATGAATCTTTCTTGATGGGAATATTATTTGGCGCATCAACCTATAAATTTAGGAAACGGGAAAGTAATTTCGTTAGCATAAGGGACTATGGTTGCCTGGAATTCTTCAAGGAATGGTATATATCTTCCTACTTTATCAGATAGGTTTCTTCTGGACATAGAGATAGGAGAAATGGTGATTTCAGTATAAAAAACATATGAATATCAGTCAATTAGGGATTCTTCATTTTCCACAGAATCTTGTTCTATTACTGAGGTTATGATAGGATCGATTGTTGTGATGAAAAATACCTGGAAATGAGCGTAAATGGCATGCAATTGGCGTACTTTTGAGCTTCAGGTGAAAGATGGTGGTCGCACCAAGGTTTTAACGGTCCAAAATTCAAAATAAAATAAAATAAATAACAAAATGCCCTTTTATACTTTTCCACTTTTCGGGGGCGTGAGAAAGTGGTTTGAGGAAACCCACTTTTCTCCTCAAAATGCACCTGTAATGATCCCAATCCATTATGCAAGGATCATCACGATTTTGGTGTCTTTTTAAAACTTTTTCTGAGTGAGGTATTTCGTCAAACAGTTTGTTGATCTATTTGTTTACTTGTTGAATGGCCTCTTGATTTCGGCCTTAGGGTTTAATGATAGACAAGCCAAAACATCTCAAATCTTCTTTATTCATAAGATAGAAGAACTTGCTACAATGAAGATGCCGATCTAGAATGCTCAACAGATGGCCAAGAAGATAAACAATAGAGCTGCTACAAAATGCTCCAAGAAGACACTATAAGCCTCCAAAGGCTGAATACATCATTGAAGATCAATGAAAAGTAGATCTGGGCCGTATGGATGCCAAACTGCTCAAGCTGGAAGGTGCCACACTCTGCTAGAATGTTGAAGCCCTCAATGATTCGGTCATGCTGCCAAAAGTGTCCAATCACCCCAAGAAATATACCAACTGATAGATCGGGAAACTATAAGGACAACCCAAGTGTCCAAATCTCCAAATCCACTCTCAAACCCTGTAGATATGAACTCCTCCACTAAATGGTGCACCCCACTAAATGACTGAAGCCCTAGATAATTCGGACCTGATGAAGGAGGCCTCCAAATGCTCTGAAACTCTCTAGAAATATAGATCGAGACACTGCAAGTCACTAAGTGAAGTCTCAAGGTCAGATATGAAGTGTAACTCCTCCAAACTGACTAGATCTGAATCTCAGAAACACCCTCCTTCTCTTGAATTCGTCCCAATGCTATAGCAAAACATCTGCACCATAAAACTCTCTCCGGAAGCACTAGGAATGATGGTGAAGACCCTGCAAGAAGAACCCAAGTGAAGGAATCTCCAAAAATCCTTCCAATCTCCTACAATGAATCTCTCTCCAAGGATGGTGTGCCCCTCTTGCTGGAAACCCTCAATTGGTGCACCCTCTCTCTATCTGCACATGCAACTGATGTAGAATCCTTCTACAACTGAGTAGATATGGAACTAGAATGGTGTGGGAGAGTATTGCATCTCTGAGACCAAGCTTGGGACAAGCTAGGTGGAATATTTCACCACCAAATCATCCTCTAGGGTTTGTTAAGTCAAAAGCCTCAAAACCCCCAAGAGATGTGCTCACTAGCTAAAGCCAGATAACAAAATAAGATCATACATGAATGAATGAGAAGAGGCCCTTGCCATTCCTTTATACTTTTGGCTCACCTTGTCCCTCCAAAGTGACTTTCATTTTATTAATATTTAATTAATTAATTAAATCACTTTAATTAATTAATTAACCTTTTTACCTCTGAAAATCTCCTTATCTCTCCTTGTGGCTTCCCTGGCCACTGAAAGTCACTTCTAGCCATTCCATCCTGTAGTGTTTCTCCTCCCGATTCCAATGAGCTATTACACTGAGAGGTTCCTCCAAGTAATGTGCCCAAAATGACCTCTTTAGTGATTTCAATTAACTTATAGCTCAAAATAGCCAAAATCATGGAAATCATCATAATGCAACGAAACCAAATCCAACCTATGCGGAATGGATCATAATGATGGAATATAATGATCAATGCAAGATATACCAACAATGCCTCTCAAATACCCTTGTACTCACTATAACACCCATCTGGCTACTCTAGTCATCATAAACCTTTGCATTGTGATGATGTCCCAAAGTGGGGACATTACAGTCCTCCTTGCTAGAAAATTGCTTGTCCTCAAGAAATACCCAAATCCCTCCAAGTAAAATACCAGTATCCCATGTCCACCTATGGGGTACATAGTAGAACCCATCGAAAGATGAACAATAGTATACTCCACCCCCTGGATCCCATATCAGGAAGTGAACTGCAATACTCTGCGAAGCATAGTCCTAAAAGATATCGACCCTGTGAACCTCTTGCACATGACACATGGACTCATCTCGAACTGAGTCCATCCTCCAAATCTCTACCAAGATCCACATGACCTCCATCAACTGCCCATACTGATGCCAGAATGAGGTACTGCAAGACCTCCTTGAGACACCCGCAAGCGGTGTGCTCCTCTCAACACTGAAGTGCAATGGAAAGTTAGAATAACTTTCCCCTGCAATGGTCCACTCTCCTATGAATCAGTGAAATGCCCAAACCTTCAATCCCTGGGTCCCATGCTAACCTCTGTCAAAGATCACCATGCTGGCCCTGCAATACTCTGACCATGACTGTCTGTCCCTTACATACATACTGGACCCTCCTCTCCTGGATCCTCAAGCTGAAATACCCGTGACCACTAGACTTGTTGTCCATAAACTGTATCTGTAAAGGCATCTCTATAGAACAAGTACTTGTCCAAACATCTCCATGCCCTATGATGATGATCAAGCAGAAGGAAAGGTCTCGCCCCATAGGACATGTATATGCAGACCCACTCCAAACCAAACCAAGGTGGAGTGTGTGGCTCTCTGGTGCAACCTGGGTCAACATGAACATCATGCCAACAAAATGGACTCCTGGGTCCCATGGAAAACTTGGAAGTTTATCACTTCCAATCTCCTCTAACTACTCTTGTGTGAAACTAATCACTTCCAGAAGCCCTATGTGCTCATATACTATCCTCCTCATGCTGTTGTCAATGATAAACATGTCGGAAAAGGATAACAGACATATCTATAGCTGACTATAGGAATGGAAGGCGTCACATGCTTTGGTCAATCCCCAGGATTCGACCAGAAGCTCATCCATCGGTATCCATGATAGATGCTCTCCTGCGATCATCACTGAATCCCAACCATCCAATACAACTAGAAGTAACCCCTCTGACTGTTGGTCAACCAACCTCCATCTCTCATCTCCCATGCAACTACCAATATGGTGAAGGTGATCTCTCATAACTAGGTGTTGCTACAAAAGAGTGGCATCTGCATGCTCCCCTAGGTGTGTCTCCTCCCTGCAAGGCACTATACCCCTTTGAATGCCACCATACATCTCATCATGACTCTGTGAACTATCCCTCATCACCGTATGCTCCGACATACTCATGTCGTCTCCTGCAGACTCATGTTGTACCATAGATCATGGGCATACTGTTGGATCAACCTCTACGTAGAGGTCAACTTCTCTCAGAACGCAAATGGAAGTGTCCTCCATCAACTGGTGCTTCTCTGCTAGACCACCAACATCCTCTAACCATGTGATTGACTGATATATATGAGTATCCACTAAGACAGATGAAGGGGATCTCTAATGGATCTCCTCAGGAGACTCATATGTCCTAGACTCTGATTCTTGAAGGGCGGTTTGTGTGCCTCTCAAGAATCCTCGAGTGCTCTCCAACTCCTGCTCCCTCAAAGCCTCATGATACATCTCACCAACCCTCAATAGATAATCCCTATCTGTAAACAACTACTAGTAGTCAATCCTCACCACAGATACTCTCTCCTGGAGAGTGTGAAAATCATCCATGGGAAGTCCTCCATCTGAGCTACCTTGTGTCATTGATTCTCTCCAATAGTAATCTGCCATCACTGCATGCATGTCATCAATATGTCTAGTGGCTGCCTTGATCATAGGATCACTAACTCTCAACTGTGCTTCTAAGTGGTGTGACTCTTGATCATGGTTATACTAAGGTGCCATCTCAAACCCCTCACTGCTAGTGTCAGTTCTACTAGTGCCAACTCTAGAATCCCCAAAAACACCCTCTGCATAAGATGACATGCTAAATTTTCCACTATCTACTATGCGGCTGGGTACTCCTGTATGCCAATGCATCCCCTCACTAGATGCCATCTCCCCCTGGCTCACACAGTATCTTGTATGAGCAATTATATCCTCCTATGCACTCAGCCTGCTACTGTCATCTGCACCTGGATCCCATATAGTTGTGTCTAGACACATGCTATGGTCATCCTGAATAATAACGATTGCATCCTCATCAATGCAATCTAATCCTGGAAGTAAGTGCCTCATCCACCTATCAGCCTCTGCAATCTTCTCAACCAATGGAGTCTCCAATAGTTGTGACTTCATCTCCTCTGGCTGATCTATATGTCTGAGGTCAACTTCATGTACGTCCTGTACCTCCTCATGGATCTGTGGGTCTACCTGTCCATGGTGTGCATCCCTCACACTAGGCTCATCCATCATACCTGATGTTCCACTGATCTCCTCATGTGATGTGGCTATCATGGGTGTCTGAAAAGGTGACAGATGTGTCATGGCCCCCATAGGTGTTATAACCCTAAATTGCACCACACATGCTTACCTGGAATCAGGCCAACTCATATCCCTTCATTGCCAAAACATCTGCTGAACAACTCTTTGGAAATCCTCTTGGGTCAAGGCCCACGCACCCTAACCCATTACTGCATGCGTGTGCACGCTGGTTGGCTCACTACAGCTCGCGTGTACCTAACAAAGCACGAAAAAAGGAAAGTTGCCGAAGGAACAAAAAGCTATGGGTCAGTTAACTATGGGTCAGTTTGCACGCGTGTTGTTTTAGTGACAGTAGCATGCTTGACAGGATACTTTTTGTTCAGGGTGGGGCACTCATCCCCTCCTTTGATGAGAAGTATTCCTCTCAGGTGTTTGATTCTAGGTTTGAACAGTCAGTAGGTTAGGTCATCTTACCCTTAGCGTATTTTTTCTCAGTTGATAGTTGATGGAATTTTTTTTTTTTTTTTTTTATGGTTTTTAGACAAGCGTAAGAGTCTTTGTTTTCTTTATTGCCATTGTGTGTTTTTACTCTTATTCTTTGCGATCTACGCTTTAAGCCATAATTTTCATTTCTTGGTTTTGTGCTTGTCGGTATTTTCCCTTTGTTGCTTTACTAGCACTTGAATAATAATAAAAAAAACAATCTCTTTTCATTTTTCATCTTTGTTTGAAGAGTGTGTTTCTACATCACTATCTAGGGAGAAGTCTTTTGTTTCATAAGTTTTTGCAGTGAATTTAGAGCATAAGTAACTCATAGTCAAGAGAAATTCCTTTATGTTTGCTGCATAAAATCTTAGAAAAATTGAAAAGAAAAAGAAATCTTTCTTTGTGAAAAGTTGTTGAAATTTTGCATTTAGTAAAAGTCTTTTGTTTCCATCTTTTTTCATTCATTTTTTTCTTTCATCATTACACACCATCAGTTTTACCTCCATACCCCTTGACATCAGAAAAATCCTTAAAATCAACGCTAATCTTAAAATCTACTAGACTTTTATGTTTGTAGGGTTCACAAACTAGTTCAGGTAGGTCCTTGAATTATGTTGGAGAGGAAACTCTTCAAGGCCACTAAAAACCAAACATTAGAGTCTGAGGTAGGGAGTGTCTAAGTCCAGTTTTGTGGAAGTTATCTGGGACCCCCCTCTAACACAGGGGATAAACATGAGGTTGCGTGCGGAAAGGTAGCGGAGATAACCCCTCCAAATCCAGACCAATCGTAGTGGAGAACACATATCGAGGGCTTGTTTTGGGATTTCGTCATTTGCATTTTCCACGGGGCTTCGTGGGTCTCGAATCCGTTCAAAGTCCTAAATTTTCTTCCGGACCATTTGCTCTCGATACTCTTGACAGGTTTCAGGCTTGATACCCTATTCATTGTGGTCTACCCAACTTTCGACTGTACCCGCCTGGTGACTGTTCGCGTGCTGGCAACCTAGTTGCCAATATTTTTAGGGACATACACGGGTGACTACGGGGGTATACCATGGTATCTAGGATAGAAATCGAGCCACGCTTTGCAGAGTATACCCGGAGGGTGCTTCCATGTTCGAGTTGCACTTGCACCGGTAAGTTGCTCTAGTGTTGGTTGTTGTAACTGTTCTTCCAACAAGTTTAGTGATTGCTTGTCTTATCTCTTAGGGGCTTCTTTTAGTGTGTGTTAATTTTGAACGTGTAGAATACTTTCGCGTGTCTTGGATCTTCTCACATTATGGTGGATCCCGATATCTACCGGTCACGAAGGCTTCTGGGCCTGCCGCCAGTTATACTGGAGCCACCCCCGCCACCATTGAGGCGAAAGCTAGACCAACAAGGGTCTTTCGAAGCGATCGGGTTACAAACCTTTGTACCCGAGAAACTCCCAGAGGAATCAACCGCCAACCTGGGCTCGGTTGAAACCCCAACCACTGATAGTTGGCCACTGGTTATTGTACCAATCCAATTTTACGAAATCCTGTCAGTGGCTCACAAAGCTATGGAAACAAACGTTGTTACTTCTTCTAGGAATTCTTCCATTCCCACCACAGTTGCTACCACAGGAGAAGCATCTCCTAACTTGTCGTCGTCGGTCTGAGCCACCATGGTCTCGGTCGCAACTACGTCGCACAGTGGACCGACCCCGTCTATGGTGGCGGCCACAACCCCTTTCACATCTAGTTCGATAGGTCCTCCGTTCTCATACGGTATGCCTAGTTCGGGTACAAGTCCTGCACTCACTTACTCCACTTTACAGAATTTGGGTCTGGGGGCAGGGTGCTCTAACGCTCCTCTTCAAGGTCAACCTGGGGCCACTCCTGTCCCTTTTAATGTTTTTCCTTACACCAGAGGTCATATCCCTCCTTCGTCCCCTTCGCTTGGTGGTCCGCATCAGCAGTCCGCCGGGCAGCCTACACACACTAGTTTATTTTGGCCATCAGATGCTCTTTTGACCTCACACATTAGGGGGCATATATTATAACCCTAAATTGCACCACACATGCTTACCTGCCATCAGACCAACTCATATCCCTTCATTTCCAAAACATCTGCTGAACAACTCTTTGGAAATCCTCTTAGGTCAAGGCCCACGCGCCCTAACCCATTACTGTACGTGTGTGCACGCTGGCTGGATCACTACAGCCTGCATGTACCTAAAAAATCATGAAAAAAGGAAATTTGCCGACGGAACAAAAGTCTATGGGTTAGTTAACTGAAACTCTCGGCCATGCATGGCCGAGGGTTCGTCCAAAACCCTAGCTCCTTCTAGCCTATAAAAGAAGGGGCAGGGGTACCATTTGGAGGAGGAAAAAATATAGCGAAGAAACTCTGCCCATTTACGTAATCCATTGTCCCATCCCTTTAGCCTTTCTTCATGCCAAAGGAGATTTAACACAAAGTAGTTGGAGGACAGAAGAAGAGGAGCCTAGGATCATGTTCAAGGAGCGGTGGCCGGTCTCAGCTTTGATTGTAAGTTGATTCATTTTCATCAATAAAAAGAATACTTTTCCCGTCCCAATGCATGAGTTATCTATAATTTGATGAATTTATGCTTGATTTCTAACCCTTGAGTAGAGAAGTAGTTGTTATTTGTCTTGATTGCAGGTTATCTGTGGAAGGAGCAGCGCAAGCAAGTGGTCAAAGCGCAATGAAGGATCTACATCGAACATCGGTAAAAAGGTTAGTGGTTCTCTTCATGCATTTACTGTGAAAGAGGGGTTTTTATCTTGGGTTGTAGGTTAAAAAGTAATTTATTTTCGGTCAAAATCTGCATGCAAGTCTGACCCTAGTTTACTAGTCCGTAGGGTATTTTTCCCAACAACAGAATTGGCGACCATACTGGGGAGAATACTCTTTAGGGTTTACGGATTCAGTTGTGGTTTTTGGGTAGTTTAAAGATTAGATTTCCTATTTCTTTGTCTATCTTTTTCTGTAAAGTCTGAGCTAGCAGGGAGCCTGGTTCTTTATACCAGTTTTCCCTGACTGTTGCTTGAAGGTAGTTGTCAGGACACACAGAGGTACACATGGCCTGCATGTGTGTACCCATGCCCTATCCTCTTACATCCCGCGTGTGAACGCTAGTTGTAGAGGTAGCAGTAGCATGTAGGAGTTCAGAGAACTTTAGAGGCGATCCTCCTCTTCCCTGTCAGAATTATACATTCTTAGGGGGTTTTTTGGAATCCTGTATGAGTCTTGCTAGTTCATAGTCCTGTCTCAGATTGTTTTTTTCGCCTTATTATTCCTTGCATTATTTTTTCTTTTCTGTTAGAAAGAGCATCCAAGCCTTCAAGGTACCCTGGTTATCAAAACCAGAGGCCTCTTCCTCGTCTGGACTGTCTATTTTTATTTTTGTCTTAGAATTTATACATACACGTGGCCTGTACAAGGTCAGCCCGCATGTACACGCTCCCTATTTCATCTCAGCACGTATTTGCACGCATGTTGTTTTAGTGAAAGTAGCGTGCTTGACAGACTACTTTTTTTTCAGGGTGGGGCAGTCATCCCCTCCTTTGATGAGAAGTATTCCTCTCAGGTGTTTGAGTCTAGGTTTGAACAGTCAGTAGGTTAGGTCATCTTACCCTTAGCCTGCTTTTTCTCAGTTGATAGTTGATGGAAAATTAAAAAAAAAAAATTATGGTTTTTAGACAAGCGTAAGAGTCTTTGTTTTCTTTATTGTCATTGTGTGTTTTTACTCTGATTCTTTGCGATCTGCGCTTTAAGCCAAAATTTTCCTTTCTTGGTTTTGTGCTTGTCGGTATTTTCCCTTTGTTGCTTTACTAGCACTTGAATTAAAAAAAAAAAACAATCTCTTTTCATTTTTCTTCTTTGTTTGAAGAGTGTGTTTTTGCATCACTAGCTAGGGAGAAGTCTTTTGTTTCATAAGTTTTTGTAGTGAATTTAGAGAATAAGTAGCTCGTAGTCGAGCGAAATTCCTTTATGTTTGCTGCATAAAATCTTAGAAAAATTGAAAAGAAAAATAAATCTTTCTTTGTGAAAAGTTGAAATTTTGCATTTAGTAAAAGTCTTTTGTTTCCAGATTTTTTCATTCATTTTTTCTTTCGTATTTACACACCATCAGTTTCACCTCCATACCCCTTGACGTAATAAAAATCCTTAAAAACAACGCTAATCTTAAAATCTACTAGACTTTTATGTTTGTAGGGTTCACAAACTAGTTCAGGTAGGGCCTTGAATTAGGTTGGAGAGGAAACTCTTCAAGGCCACTCAAAACCAAACATTAGAGTCTGAGGTAGGGAGTGTCTAAGTCCAGTTTCGTGGAAGTTATACGAGACCCCCCTCTAACATAGGGGATAAACATGAGGTCACGTGCGGAAAGGTAGCGAAGATAACCCCTCCAAAGCCAGACCAATCGTAGTGGAGAACACATATCGAGGGCTTGTTTTGGGATTCCATCATTTGCATTTTCCACGGGGCTTCGTGGGTCTCGAATCCATTCGAGGTCCTTAGTTGTCTTTTGGACCATTTGTTCTCGATACCCTTGATAGGTTTCGGTCTTGATACCCTGCTCATTGTGGTCTACCCGACTTTCGACTGTACCCGCCTGGTGACTGTTCGCGTGTTGGCAACCTAGTTGCCAATCTTTTTAGGGACATACACGAGTGATTGCGGGGGTATACCGTGATACCTAGGATAGACATCGGGCCACACTTTTTTGAGTATACCCGGAGGGTGCTTCCATTTTCAAGTTGCACTTGCACTGGTAAGTTTCTCTAGTGTTGGTTGCTGTAACTATTCTTCCAACTAGTTTAGTGATTGCTTGTCTTATCTCTTAGGGGCTTCTTTTAGTGTGTGTTACTTTTGAACGTGTAGAATACTTTAGTGTGTCTTGGATCTTCTCACACAGTGGAGGATCCCGAGCTCTGCCGGTCACGAAGGCTTCTGGGCCTGCCCTCGGTTATACTAGAGCCACCCCCACCACCATTGAGGCGGAAGCTAGACCAACAAGGGTCTTTCAAAGCGACCGGGTTCCAAACCTTTGTACCCGAACAAATCCTGGAGGAATCAACCACCAACCTGGGCTCGATTGAAACCCCAACCACTGATACCTGGCCACTGGTTATTGTACCAATCCAATTTTACGAAAGCTTGTCAGTGCCTCACACAGCTATGGAAACAAACGCTGTTACTTCTTCTGGGAATTCTTCCATTCCCACTAGAGTTGCTACCACAGGAGAAGCATCTCCTAACTTGTCGTCATCGGTCTGAGCCACCATGGTCTCAGCCACAACTACGTCGCATAGTGGACCGACCCTATCTATTGCGGCGGCCACAACCCCCTTCACACCTAGTGTGACAGGTCCTCCATTCTCATACGGTATGCCTAGTTCGGGTACAAGTCCTACACTCACTTACTCCACTTTACAGACTTTGGGTCTGGGGGCAGGGAGCTCTAATGCTCCTCAGCAAGGTCAACTTGGGGGCACTCCTGTCCCTTTTAATTCTTTTCCTTACGTCGGAGGTCATATCCCTCCTTCGTCCCCTTCCCTTGGTGGTCCGCATCAGCAGGCCACCGAGAAGCCTACACACACTAGATTATTTGGAGTCGGGAGTCAAGGAACACTTGCGCATAGTATGCCAGTAGGTTTGTCAGCGTTTGTTTGGAACGAGATGTTTGGTAACAACACTTTCTCATCCACCGCTTTCCCTTCTGGGGGCAATCCGATTTTTGGACAGTCTACTCCTGCGCAGGTTACTACTCCTGTACAGGGGGGACATATAGCAGGACCATGGAACTCAGGACAAGGATCCGTTCCCTCTTCTGGAATTTTGTTCTGGAGTAATTATTTCCACAGTCAATGGAACCCTGGATAGACTACTATGCCTCTCCCATCAGGACCGACATGGGGTAATCCTTCCCAAATTCCTTCAAACACGATGCATGCCCAACACCCTATGTCCTTTATGGGAAATCAGCCGATGATGGATCCACAGATGCAAAATCCTTACGCTAGTTAGGGCCATGGTTTCTACCAGAATCTAGGCCAGCAACCAAACTTTTCCTGGCAACCTGGTGCCATTCAAACTCCAGGACCCTTTTTCCCAGGTTATCAGCAGCAACCCAAACTACCATTCCTGGCGACTTTACACTTGCCAGATTTGACAAGGTTGTTAAATGATCCTATTTGTCACGATCCACGTTGGCCTCCTATGCCAATGAAGTTGCCTTCAGACATTCCAAAGTTCGAGGCCAAGCCTAATGAAGATCCAGGTGATCATGTAACTACCTTTCATCTATGGTGCTCATCTAACTCATTGAAAGATGACTCCGTACAGTTGCGATTGTTTCAACGTACTCTTATCGGGAGTGCTGTGAAATGGTACATCGAGCTCGACCGCTCAAGATACTCTTCTTTTGGCGAACTGGTGATGGCCTTCCTTAATCATTTCCAGTTACCTATGAGATACGACGCTGGCACAGAGTTGCTTGCCAATTTCGAACAGACAACAGCGAACCATATCTCTGATCATATCCGAGAGTGGAGACGCCGGAAGAGTCTAATCAAAGTAGCAGTCCCACCAGCATTCCTACTTGAGTGGTTCCTTAAGTCTTTGGTCCCACAATTATCCAAAGACGTCGCGACTTCAGGAGTTTTCTCCGAAGAATATGCCATCATGAGGGCTCAACAGTTTGAGCTCATCTATTCTCAGTCTGGTTTATTATACAACATCCTGCCGGATGCACCACGATCGATACTGGATAAAAATAGACAGAGAGCGGGACCACATGCTGATGGTATTGTTGGTTTAGCACAAACCAAGCCCACTGAGCAATTGACAAAATAGTTGCAACAATTATTTATACAACACACAGTGGCCAGCCAGACTACTTCTTTGGCTACTCCTCCTACCCAAACGTCGAAAGTACACTCTGTGCAGTCGACTAACCCAAAGGCCACCCAGCAGCCTGAAGGGAAGAAAAAACAATGAAAGAAGGGTAAGGGGGATAAAAAACCCACTGATAATGCTGGCGGGGACACTACAGAAAAACGGAAGGCAAGGTATCCATGCAATTTGTGTGCAGAAGACCACCCAACCCATCTTTGTCCTCGACTTGCAGAGGCCCAAAAGTTTGTCACACAACAACAACAAGCAGTGTTGACTAATCCTTTTCAACATGGGCATAATTTAACTCAAGCCTCTAGAAGTACAGAAGGGGGCAGCCAAGAGACTTGCTCTCCTCCAAACAATCCCTCATCCACGAACGTATATATGGTTAGGGGTGATGCTTTCATAATGACTAGAGCACATGACTATAGTAAACCAAGCTCTTCTGAGAAGGGTAAATAAGCTGAGCTCCCATCTCTTCCTCTACAGATCGAGAAAACGTTGGGAGAAACAATGACACACATTCCAAAGGGTGCATTTAATAAAGCTTCTCACAATCCAAACGTAAGGTCCGCCCAAAATTACTCTGTGGTGGAGGATTTATCACAAACCCCTTGTGCGATGTTTTCTTTGGAGGTCCTCCAAAGATTCCTTGCTCAGAGGAAAGCCTTGTTAACCGCTTTGGGCTCTACTGAGACTTGTAACCCGGGTACCATCATGTTAGATACAACTGACTTAAAACCTCATCTGCCTTACCACGTAGCGTTTCAGATAGTAGTGGCTCATCCCACGAAAATTTTTACACGGAATATCTTCCACATGGTGGTTGACGAGGGAGCCTTGACATGTGTTATGTCGTTAGCATGTTGGAAGGCCATTGGCCAGCCCGCTTTGTCTCCATCACCTACTCTCCTCACTGCTTTCGATGGTCGTTCTTTCCGACCACATGGCATCGTTCCTTCTTTTCGTGCAGTTAGGAGGGAAGACCATGTGTGTCGAAGTAGAGGTAGTCAATGTTCCCCTCGACTATAAGCTCTTGTTAGGTCGGAGTTGGACTTATGCTATGCAAGTTGTGGTTGCTACATTTTTCCGAGTCTTGTTGTTTCCACATGAAGGCCAGATAGTGACCATCGATCAATTGTCTTTCTCTAGACCTGACCCAACTTTGGGGGCATCCACGGTCCCAATGATTGATAATCCTCAACCAGGTGTCGTTAACGTAGGAGTTGGTTTGTGCCCGTCCTTGATGGGTACCTTCGATTACCCACCTCCTCATCACGATGTCAAATTTATATCTAATCACCATAAGGTTGAGATTTTTCAAGTTTCGTCATTCCGAACGACTTACTTTGAGGATCCTTGGATTCTTCCTTCCCCATCAGCCACGATGGATGAGATAGGGCACCCTGGCATGTCCATGCCTTTGTCATTCGTCGAGGTAGCATACTCTTCAGTCTAGCAAGCCTCAGCTAACCCTGATCTGAATCCGACACCAGAGTTGGATCCACTTCTAGAGCCTATTTGGGCTCAGGGTTATCTCGCTAACGTCGATTCATTAGACTTAGTCTTTCCTTCTGACGAAGAAGTAATCGAAGCAATGACTAGTCCAGACAAACCTTGGGAATATCTTCATCACAGATCATATTTCCTCCCAAATTTAAGCCAAATCAAAGCAGGAGAATTCACCATGACTATGACTGGAGATAGGTCTTGTCATACTAATCCCTTAGCTACACACAAGATCTATGTTGAGGGTAATATGGAACTATTGTTGAAACGATACCTATTAATATCTCCAGAACCCCTGGAATCATAGACAATGTTTTCGTCGGAATGGATTTCTCCCCCGAGAAGATGTCAGGTATCGACCCACAAAGAGTCTATCATGAGCTAACTTTGTTGTTTTTCAAGCTCGCTTTGAAATCTGAAAGAAACATCCTGCGACACTGCATTTATGCTTTTCGATCTCGTCCGGATTAACTGAGAAAAGTAACCATTATGGAGTCTTATTTAAGCCCTTTTCAAACTCCTTAAAGATGAAAAGATTGTCGAGTGACCTTGTTTCTTCACACTTGTTAAATTGGTCCAGAAAAACGTTCCTTAAACGAGTCTTCTTTTAAGCCCTTTTCAGGCCCTTTAAACATGAAAAGATTGCCGAGCGATCTTGTGACCTTTCACGCTCGTTAAACTAAAATTTGAAGTCACGTCTTTCCGGCGGTAGTTTACCCCTTTTTCGTTCCAGATGGTCAACTATACGAACAAAGGTATACTCTATCGAATTCCCATTCTTTAGAAGAGTACTCTCAGGTATAATTTTATTCCTTTTTCGGGCCTAAGGAACTAAATTTACGAAAAAGAAACCCCCACGGAGTCCATAGTTAAGCTCTTTTCAGACTCCCTAAAATTGAAAAGATCGTCGAGTGACCTTATTCTTTCACACTCGTTACATTGGTCCAGAAGAATATTCCTGATGGAGTCCATAGTTAAGCTTTTTTCAGACTCCTTAAAAGTGAAAAAATAGTCGAGTGAGCTTGTCCTTGTCACACTCATTAAAATGTTTTTGAATTGACATCTAATCGGTGCTATTTTATCCCTTTTTCAAACCGACTAGACTATTGTCGAAAAAGGTACCCCAGTGGAGTCTCCTTTTATGCTTTTTTCAGACTCTATAAATATAAAAAACCACCGAGCTTACCTTCTCTGGGCTCGTTAAACTTACATCAAATGACGTTACCATTGTGTGTTCTATCAATCTCATTTGCATACCTTATCTACCATCTTTGTGATAGTTTTCTTCTGCGTCTTAACACCTTTGGTCGCCGAAGGATTTTTCCTGAGTATCATTTTACCAGAACATCAGTCTTGTCCTTGTGCCTTGATCTTGTATGTTTGCAGTACTCGTTCCTCCATTGTAACGTAATATTCCTTTATTCTTTTTAAAAAATTATCAAAAAGAACAAAAAAATAAAATATACCCCAAAAAGAGGATGGGAAAAGTATTTTCTTTATTGGCAGCATAATGAGTCGCCCTTGGGTAAAGCACATTTGTCCGTTTGATCATCAGACTATGGGATGTAGTACGACCTTAGGAAGCTTTTCTCGCTATATAGAGTTGTGTCCTCCACCGTTTGGTTACTCTTCCAAAAATATGGAGAGTTTGCATTTCCTCCTACTTCGTAGACTTATGATTAACATATATGCTGCCTGAGTCTTATCATTTGTCGTTCTATTGTCCAAGGGAAGTTTGTCACTAAGCCTGAGTCGGCCCCTCTGCAATATGTCTCTTTTCTGCATACCCAACCATCCTAAACGTCCAATCAAGTCCTTGTTCGAAATCACTGAAGCCTTCAGTCCAATCATCAAGATTATCAAGTCCATAACCGACGAGCCGTCAAAGACCTCTGGGTAGTGCAGTTTTACACTCATATTACACTCCTACCCAAGTTTTAGAAGATTTTGAAGTTGTTTCTCGAGCTCTGAAGTACAGTCATCAGGCCGAATCAACTTCTGGAAGATGGGTACTCTATATGTATATCTTTCTGATTTCGAGATGTAGCTCTGCTATGTATTATTCGTGGCTACTCTTTATAGTTATTTGACATGGATCTACAGTGTATTTGATTGGTAGCCATGGTTCTATTTTATCCTGAGCATGGGTATGCCTGCCTCGGTGAGACATTTGTTATTTTGCAGACAACACCTCCTGGTTCCTGATCCTTGGGCTCACTCATTCAACACATCAGTAAATATTGGTAAACGATTGGTAATGTATTTTGGCCATCAGATGCTCTTCTGACCTCACACATTAGGGGGCTTCTGTTATAACCCTAAATTGCACCACACATGCTTACCTGGCATCAGGCCAACTCATATCCCTTCATTGCCAAAACATCTACTGAAAAACTCTTTGAAAATCCTCTTGGGTCAAGGCCCAAGCGTCCTAACCCATTACTGCACACATGTGCACGTTGGCTGGCTCACTGCAGCCTGCGTGTACCTAACAAAGCACGAAAAAAGGAAAGTTGCCAATGGAACAAAAAACTATGGGTCAGTTAACTGAAACTCCCGGCCATGCATGGTCGAGGGTTTGTCCAAAACCCTAGCTCCTTCTAGCCTATAAAATAAGAGGTAGGGGTACCATTTGGAGGAGGAAAAAATATAGCGAAGAAACTTTGCCCATTTACGTAATCCATTGTCCCAACCCTTTAGCCTTTCCTCATGCCAAAGGAGATTTAATGCAAAGCAGTTGGAGGACAGAAGAAGAGGAGCCCAGGATCAGGTTCAAGGAGCGGTGGCTGGTCTCAACTTTGATTGTAATTTGATTCATTTTCATCAATAAAAAGAATACTTTTCCCATCCCAATGCATGAGTTATCTATAATTTGATGAATTTATGCTTGATTTCTAACCCTTGAGTAGAGAAGTAGTTGTTATTTGTCTTGATTGCAGGTTATCTGTGGAAGGAGCAGCGCAAGCAAGTGGTCAAAGCGCAACGAAGGATCTACATCGAACGTCGGTAAAAAGGTTAGTGGTTCTCTTCATGCATTTACTGTGAAAGAGGGGTTTTTATCTTGGGTTGTAGGTTAAAAAGTAATTTATTTTCGGTCAAAATATGCATGCAAGTCTGACCCTAGTTTGCTAGTCTGTAGGGTATTTTTCCCAACAACAATAGGAAGCTCATCATCTCTAGGTGCTAACACGTGTGACTCCTCACTAGTGTCACCACTCTGCTGAGGCGTAAGGTCATCAATGGTATGTGACATGTCTTTTGATACAGTGGGGCTATCGTCATGTCCATACAACTGCCTATCCACTACACAAGGGTCATCATCCTCCTCAAGCGTGCAAGCATCACTAGCCTCTGTGCAAGAGTCATCCTCACTATCCTCTGAGGTAGAGTCACTATCACTAGCCTCTAGCCTCTGGGAAAGAGTCACTGTCATCATCCGACTGCTCTGAATCAACCTCTATTGCTCCATCCACACACACCTCATCCTCCCTATCATAGTATGATTCAATAGTGTGTTTTTGATCCCTACACCTATGATCAAGTTCCCACGGCCCCTTGCAATAGTGGCAAGGTTGTGTGCTCCTACTGGGCATGGGGTTTCCCTGTTCTTCCCACCATCTAGTTTCTTCTTTTCTCTTTCTATCTGCCATGATGATCCCCTCTAAAATATCCCATTTGCTCCAATGGGGATTTCTATAGGCTGCATATTGTGGGAAGGTTATTATAGCCTTAGTTTCCTCGCTAAGGTCATGATACATGTTCTCCAAACATGATATCTCAAGGCACGTCCTATCCATCTCTCCTTATGGATCTGTATGTATGTGCTAATTCCCACAGGCTGGCAGGAATCTAAGCTCTGATACCACTATAATGATCCCAAGCCATTAGGAAAGGATCATCACGGTTTTGGTGTCTTTTTAAAACTTTTTCTAAGTGAGGTATTTCGTCAAATAGTTTGTTGATCTATTTGTTTACTTGAGTTTACTTGCTGAATGGCCTCTTGATTTTGGCCTGAGGGTTTACTGATGTGTTTATATGTGTGTATGCAGCAAATAACAAGAATAGACAACCATGGAACATACCTCAACCATATGCAATATGATAGACAAGACAAAACATCTCAAATCTTCTTTATTCATAAGATAGAAGAATCTACTACAATGAAGATGCCGATTTGGAATTCTCAACAGATGGCCAAGAAGATAAACAATAACGCTGCTACAAAATGCTCCAAGAAGACACTATAAGCCTCCAAAGGCTGAATACATCAATGAAGACCAATGCAAAGTAGATTTGGGCCGTATGGATGCCAAACCCCTCAAGCTAGAAGGTGCCACGCTCTTCTAGAATGCTGAAGCCCTTAATAATTCGGTCCTGCTGCCAAAAGTGTCCAATCACCCCAAGAAATATGCCAACTAATAGATCATGCAACTTGGGAATTGGTTCCAATACCAAAGAATAAGAATGTGATCGGCACAATATGGGCTTTCATGAATAAATTGAATGAATATGGACAGGTTACAAGGAACAAAGCTAGATTGGTATGTAAAGGATATGCACAGATTGAAGGAATCAAATTTGAAGAGACATATGCCCCAGTTGCCAGAATGGAAGCAATCCATTTGCTTTTAGCTTATGCATGCTCCAAAAATGTTAAAGTATATCAGATGCACGTAAAATCATCTTTTCTGAATGGGGAACTTGAAGAAGAAGTCTACATTGAACAACCAGAAGGATTTCAGTTGTCAGAGAACACAGACTATGTGTGTAAATTAAAGAAGGCCTTGTATGGTCTAAAACAGGCTCCTAGAGCATGGTACTCCAGACTGGATAAGTATCTGCAGTAGGCAGGGTTCAGAAAAGGAAGTGCAGACAACAACCTCTACATTAAGAGTGAATTTGAAATGTCATTACTTGGAGAACTATCCTTCTTTTTGAGACTTCAAATACGTCAAAGCAACCAAGGAATTTTTATTTCTCAAACCAAGTATATCAGAGAAATGCTAAAGAGGTTCGGAATGGAAGATTGCAAACCAGTTATCACTCCCATGCAAACCAGTTGCAAGTTGAGCAAACATGATGATTCAAAGTCTACAGATCAGAGGCAATATAGGTCAATGATTGGCAGCCTACTATATGTGACAGCATCCAAAGCAAATGTAATGCAGGCAATTGGATACGTGGCAAGATTTCAAGAAGCACCAAAGGAATCACATGTATTAGTAGTAAAGAGAATCTTCAGATATCTCAAAGGAACAGAAGAGTTTGGATTATGGTATCCAAAAGGAAAAGATCTATCACTTATGGCCTACACAGATGCAGATTGGGCAGGTTGTTTTGATGACCGACAAAGCACCAATGGAGCAGCATTTTACTTAGGTGAGTGTTTGGTATCATGGCTAAGAAAGAAACAATCATCGGTATCTCTATCTATATCCAAGGCAAAGTATATTGCAGCAGCAACATGTTGTACACAGATTCTTTGGATGAAACAAACTTTGACAGATATAGAGGTTGAGTATGATGAGCCCATTCCAATATATTGTGATAATACAAGTGCCTTCAGTATCTCAAAAAACCTGGTGATGCACTCCAAGACTAAGCACATTCCAACCAAGTATCACTTCCTACGGGAACAGGTTGCAGAAAAGAACATCAGAGTTGAGTATGTGGGAAAAAAAGAACAAGTGGCAGACATATTTACAAAACCACTTCCACGGGAAGCCTTTGAATATCTTTGCCAAAGACTTGGAGTTATTTCTACTCCAAAAATTAATGCTTTTTGAATGATTATCTTATATGTCTTAGATGTACACGAGGAAGCACCATAAGAGGACAATCTGTCAGGGAGAGCAGCTCCAGATGGAAATATACCTTTGCCATTGATGACAAAGGGGGAGAGATTTATCAGATGCAGAGGATAGAGGCATGGTTTCAGGGGGAGCATGAGTAATATGATTTCAGTGTTGCATCAGAGTGTTGCCATCAATGCCAAAGGGGGAGATTGTTGATTAAGGTTGGTTGTCATTTATGTCAACCCTTGAAGAAAGACCCATAGCACAAAGGTTTGGGTAATGGACCCAATAGTGTTTGATGTAAATATGACTCATTATTGTTTTTTCATGGTTGATAAGAAGTAAATATGGATGAACTCCAAAGTGGTCCCCTTATGGAGAAATCCCTCACGGGAAGACACTTTGTGGAGTAAGAGAACCCATGCTTAATTGTGGAATAATGAGATGAAGGAAAGTGAATTTGTCAGGGAAAATATCCTAGATGGATAGTTCTTGTCATGTCATTTCCGGTGGTATGTGGAATGTCACATAATTTCTCACGGTTAGAGAGTTGTGGCCATGAGAAGTTGGAGACCCGAGGTTTGGGTAACAGACCCAAGTTTGTTTGATGGGTAATGGTATGAGTTATGATATATTTTCAGATAATAATATTCTATATGGATAGTACATGTCATGCCATTTTTAGTGGTATGTAGAACGTCACATAACTCCTCACAGTTTGAGAGTTATGCCCTTACGAAGTTGGAGGACCCTCATATGTCATCTAGAAGCCTCAAAAGGTCAAAGTAATCAAAGTGGTTTAAGAGATTTTAAAAGGTAAATAATAAAGTGAAGTGATGAGTGTATTATAATTCAAAGTGAATACAAAATAAAT